>JANDJT010000102.1:16535807-16570555 GCA_024331685.1 Stegophilus panzeri
AAATTTATTCAGAAAACCATGAAATTCCAAAAGGTTCACATACTTTTTCTTGCCACTATATATATATATATATATATATATATATCTCCCCGAATGAACGTTTACTTGGCAAACATCAAAGATTCTGTCAAGTTATAAGATTGTAAGGTCAACTCCAGAATCATCAACAAACATTTCCCAGAACACACCCCGGCCTACAAACATGGCCGCCCAGGACTACACTTCCCAACAACCATGGACACAGGCACCTGATTACTAATCTCCAACACCTGAATACAATCACAACTATACAGTATTTAAGGACTACATTTCCACGCCTGTGTTGTGTGGTAACACCATGTGTGCATCTACCTGAACTTACCAAGTTGTGTATTAGATGTTCTGATTTTGACCTTTCCTTGCTACCTGGTTTTTGGATTTGCCTTAGTAATGTTGTTTGCTGATTGCCTGACCTTTTGCCTGTTCCTGTTTATGTCTTTTGCCTCATATTTTGGATATGTTTGACAGTTTCTTTAATAAACGCTAAACAGCATTTGCAGCCACTTCTGCCTCCTATTCATGACAAATTACTGTGCTGCATCATGAATGCAGCAGGAGAGCATGATTGGCAAAAAGCCATAGCAGCACAAGGAAAACTGTTAGGAGAGCACCAACACCACTTGGCTGAATTAGATGCTAAGATTAATCTGATCTTGTAAGCACTCTCCACTGCTGCTACGCCACTGCACTTCTACCCGAGCGGCAAGTTCACTAGTTTCCCAGCCAGATAAGTATGCATGTGAAACCTCTCAATGCAAAGGCATTTTGTTGTAGCGCTTGCTGCAGAAAATCCCTCACAGCAGAAAATCATAATATTCTTCAGCCTCCTCACTCACAAAGCACTAACTTGGGCCGCAGTGGTCTGGTCTCAAAAAGTAGATCAGCTGGCCTCCTATGACTGATTCATCAAGTTGTTTCAACATGTCTTTGACCATTCACCTGAGGGGAAAGAAAACAGAGAACAACTACTCACCATGGCCCAGGGGTCAAGAAGAGTGGTCAAGTATGTACTACAATTCTGCACCCTCGCTGTAGGTAGCAGGTAGAATGAACCTACCCTCAAGGCTGCCTGTTGTCAGGGTCTGAACCTCAAAATCCTCACTGAGATGGCCTGCCAAGATGACAAACTGACTCTTCATTCTCTGATTGATATCACTATATGATCTCACTATACACTATATATATCAGCTGTTTCATAACCAGCTACCACCCGGAGGAAACGAGACTTCGCAGGGTATAAGCAACCAGCAGGAACCCTTGCAACTGGGCCATACCAAGTTGAGTGATGGCAAATGAGAGAAGCATCACAGAGAATGACTGTGCAACTACTGTGGCAAATCTAACCACTTCATGGGACAGTGCCCCTCCTGTGCCATGTCTCCAGTCAGACAAAGCTCTGAAGAGAGCAGGAGCACCTCCACTTACTCCTCAATGGTGAGTCCATTTCGTTTGCTGTCTCACTTACCCTGCACATGAAAATACAAGATGCAGATGTTGTCTCTATCTTGCCAGTGCTGATCAATTCTGATTCTGCTGGTAATTTCATTGACCAAGAAACTGTGAACAGATTGAACATTTCCACTCAACTGCAGCAACACTCTCTATGCATCCACGCTATCAACGGAGAACCCATTAGGGATGGCATTATCACACACTGTACCATGCCCCTCCTCCTCCTACAAGTCAGTGTGCTGCACTAGGAGTGCATCTCCTTCTTTGTCAACATGACCTTGAAATACCCCCATCATCTTAGGGTTCCCTTAGATGCAGCTATATGACTCACAGATATCCTGAGCTGATAAGGAAATTACTCACTGGTCATCTCACTGCCTCAGCCACTGTCTTAAATCACCTTGGCTCTTGTGCTTATCAATGAGTGTGGCGAGTCCAAAAATAGTACACCCTTGAAAATCCCCTCAGAATAACAGGATCTTCAGAAAGAGTTCAGTAAGACCCAAGCCAGTGGTCTGCCACCACACTACCCCTATGACTATGCGATTGAGCTTCTGTCAGGGAACCCCCTCCCCACACCACAAATGAATTTATCCACTATCCACAACTGAACAACAAGCAGTGGAGGAATATATTCAAGAAGCCCTGCTCCAAGGGTACATTCGTCCTTCCACATCTCATGCATCAGCAGGATTCTTTTTTGTGGAGAAAAAAGGGGTGGCCTTCGATCCTGTATAGATTATAGAGGACACTGTCACTGTCACGTAGTGTTATCCACTACCACTTGTCCCCACAACCCTAGAACAACAGCGAAGATATTCAACAAGCTTGATATCTGCAGTTCATATAATCTGGTTTGCATTTGGGAAGGAGATTAGTGGAAAACAGCCTTTAGTACTAGTATTGTATTATGATGTATGGGCTCCCTCTCAGTGTTCCAATATCTTATCAATGATGTCCTGAGAGACATTTTTGGAAGATTTGTCATGCCTTGCTACCTGGTTTTGGATTTGCCCTTTGTTAGTTGTTAGTTGATTGGCTGACCGTTTGCTAGTTAGTGTTTCCGTCTTTTGTCTCACGTACTACAATTGCAACAGCATTTGCATCCTCTTCCGCCTGCACTTCATGACAATGGTGAAATGATCTCATTTTCACATTTCATGTCAGATTTGTGTGTGTTCACACCCAAGAGTGGCATTGTGTGGTAAGAATGATGTGTGCCTTGCAAATATATTTACTGCATTTGTGGCACATAATGCTGGTCTTCAGATACCTTGGGGCACAGAGCTGGCACCTCATACTTTTTATCTGTTCTTTTCTTGAGGGCAGCTGATGGAGAAGGAACATCATGCATCCTGTACATCCTTCACCAAACTGGCAGAAGTTTGAGTGCAAGAGAAGTGCTGCTTTCAATAATTGGGGTCGCCAGAGCTCTCCCTAGCTTTTCTAGGAAGAGCCTTCCCCTGTAGGGCTTCCCCTGCTTCCAGGCTGGTTTTATCTCTTTTATATATGCAAAGGCATTGTTGGCAGCAACATCTAAGATGTTAAAGAACACCACAATGGACCAGCAGGACCTTGAGCGGGGATGAAAACCACAGCAAATTTCCATTCTTCGACAAGAATGTAACTTCCACCTCAGGAGGGTCCACTTCATCATCAGCTAATTATTCCTCATCAGTTGATTTATGTTTTGGATCATATTCCCTATTGTATTGTGTAGCAAAATGTGTTATGCTCTGATGAGTCCAAAATTTATAATAATTCCATAATTCCAAAGGATATTTTGCATAAAAAAGCACATCACCAAAAGAACACCATACCCACAGTGAAGCATGGTGGTGGCAGCATCATGCTTTAGGGCTGCTTTTCTTCAGCCAGAATTGCAGGTTTTATCAATGTGGAGGGAATCATGAATAGCTAGAAATACCAGTCAATTTAATGCAAAACATTCAGGTGTCTGCTAATGAGATAAAATTTCAACTTTCAGCATGACAATGACCCAAACCATACATCCAAATCAACAAAGGAATGGTAAGAAGATAAATGTTTTTGAATGGCATAGCCAGAGCTCAGACCTCAATCCACCTAAAAATCTGTGGGGTGACTTGAAGTGGGTTGTGCACAGGAGATGCCCTTGCAATTTGACAAATCTAGAATGTTTTTGAAATAAAGAGTGGGAAAATATTGCCAAGTGAAGATGTGCCACACTGATAGACTGAGTGGTTCAATAAAATCAAAAGGTGCTTCAAAAAGTATTTTCTGTTTTTCCCTAAAAAAGTTTCTGATTGTTTTTTCACTTTATTTGTATACTATGCAGTTTCACAAACACTGCTCCCAGAATCCACAGCTATCCCATTCACACCATGTACATTTTGCTGCAACCCAGCACTTGGGAAATGGGTAGTAGCTGGAGGGCCAATCTCATAACCAACAGGACCAAGGTTACATGGGAATTTCTTCATTGGAGACTAATGGGTGGATACCTTAAAACAAAGGACAGATTCAAGATCAGGAAGTCAGTATCCGCTTAGACATAGGTACTGGCTTATCACTCATTAGAGAATCACCGTGTCAGCATATTTCCTGTGTTGACACATTGTCCCCAGAATGTTTAATTTTAGTGGCAAGAAAATTGGTTTGTTGTCAAAAGTGGAATGCTGATTGTGCTATCCATGTTACTATGATTACCAGTAGCAGGAATGCCTACTGGGGACTTCATAGTGCAGCGATAAAATCTCTGTATGTGTGAATGTAACTTTAGGTTCATTGTCTGTGTCACTGTGCATTAGGTTTGTGAGCCTGTGTGAAATCATGCCCTCTACTTATTGCTGATTGCCTGTGGCTTTGAGGGGGGAAAAGTAAAGAAGGGGGCATGGCCAAACATAATGCATGTCATGTACATGTTATGTCATTACAGTGGAAAAAAATTGCAGAAGCTGGTTATGAGTTGGCTATAGCTACAATCTTTAGCATTAATGTTTAGTGGTTTAGTGTTTCATTTTCTTAATTTAGACCCCCATTTATGTTTTGAGAGTGAAGACATTCCTGGCTTCATCTGTTTAGAAGCACAGATGTTTGGAGAGTTAGACATTTCTTGCATTACTTACAAGGATGTGATTTCTTTGTCACTGGGTATAGATATGCCCTGGCTATTTAGTATTATTTCCTGAAGTACTGTGACCCTGTATCATATTAAAGATCTATGAGCTGTAACTGTTGCACACCATATCTTTGAACAATATATCACTGAGAATGGTGTTCCAGAATTTTTGAGGGAGATGTGCCCCACAATGCTTCACCAGGCTCATCCACATTAAATACACCAAAGGACTTACCATTCATTGTTTAAGTTGTAGACAGTAGGGTGGCCCAGCCTGAAGGCTGGTTCAGAGACAGCCCTTACCAGAAGAATAGCCTAGTGCTGTGCAGCAGCCCTCTACTGTGGAAATAACACCAATAGAAGACTGTTCCATAGTTCTTCTCAAGACACTGTTCATTTTCATAGGCCTCTAGTTAGTAGATCAGTTAAACTAATCTTAAGCTTGAGCTCAACTGAGAGACTTTTTTTTATGACATAAAAAAAACAGATGCACACATTACTTGTTCTTGGATAACTGAGTAGAATTTGTTTTAATAGTTATTTTGTTTACTCATTCATGCATAGTGGCACAAACAGTACAGAAGTACTGTTTTTTTTTATGTCAGATACTTATGAACATGGACTATTTCCTATGGTGTGAGTAGTGTGGAAAATAAATTCATTTTAGTTGCTGCATAGACAGTATTGTTGTTACTTTATTATCTACATTAATGACTTATTAATTAATCAGGTGATTGAGGAACATAACATAGGGAGTGTCAGGCTATTGTTCTTTCTCCTGCACACTGACAGTGTTGTGGGGATTTCTTTGCTTGCCCATTAAATAGAGATTAACTGTCTAATCTGTCTACAGAGTCCATTGATAATATCTGTATTCCCAAGTTTGTTGTCCTAACCCTGCTTCTTCAGTGGGCTAAATTTTCCACACCTTACAATTAATTAGCCATTGCTTTGCATTAAGCAATATACATTTTGGCTTAGTTATAGTTAAAAGAAATAAGATTTATTTTAGTATTACAAACAGAAGTTTTCACAGTCCTGGGAATCATCCTGGTGTCAGGTGTGTGTGCAAATACTAAGAGATGGTAGTCATGTGACAGAGAATAAAGGGACTAAAAGCACCTATTTTGTTTCATATTTACAAACCTTTTTAATTTCATTTTTAAAACTGAGCAGTGAATACTTAATATTTCATGTTGAATAGAAAGGATTTATTCAGCAAATTGTGTATGATTACATTGTACAATCAATTTCCTTATTCATCAAATTCACCTTACGTATGTGCGCTATCAAACTCATGTCTGGTCGGAGTTTATAATTTTGAGCATAATATTTCAACAATCTTTCAAATGCTTGATTTGCAGTTAAAAAATCTAAATCAGTATCATTAATAATTATTGCAAGCATAGGAATAGTATACTTTGATTCTACTCTAAGTTTATAATCATAATTGCACATATGTGCACCCCATGCTAAAATGTAGGTCCTGGGGTTTACAGTCACTTGTAAATGTTAATGAGAGATCTTTATTAGCTCAACTGAATAATAGGTGCATTAGCATACAAGAGGTAACACCAAGCACTGGCCTCGTTTGATTTGATTAATTTCTTTCTGCATGTATATATTAAATAATGGCCTTCTTTGCTTAGGATCTCCTCACTATGCAGATAGATGTATGCATGGGTCCAAATCCTGAAAACATTTACAAGTGTTCCACAATTTTGCAACTTTCTTTTTTTATATATTATCCATGATTTTGTTTAATATTATTTTTAACTGGTTGTGTATTTTTGTCCATGATGCAACCTTTTCATCACACAAGAGACTAGTGGTAATCTCACATACATTACACATGCAGTAGATAGACAAGGTTAAAAAATAAAGTATGAAATTTGAATATTTCTTTAAACTAATGCTATTTTATATTACTGACAACTCTTTCCCTATGTGTGTATGTTTGTGTGCTAAAGGAGTTTGGGGTGCCTTTTATGGAGACAAGTGCCAGATCTAGCCTTAATGTGGACCTGGCCTTCACTGCCATAGCCAAGTAAGTAGACCTTCCATGTGCAGTTTGGGGGACAGATTAGATACAATACACATAAGAAAATACTTTCTGTGTGGTCGTTGTTAATGAGAATGATAAAACATCAGCAGGTCATTATGTCCTCATTGTGTTCTTCCATTGCTCTTATGTTCTTCCATTTGTCTTCAATATATTAGAGTTGTGGTTTTCATATTTTGTTTATTAAAAGGCAGACCTATGATAAATGCATGTCTATCTTAGCATAATCATTATATGGTACCTTTATATAAATATATAGGCTGTAAGGCTACAAACTCATTCATTCTTCATCTTCCAGCCTATCCCAGGAATACTGGGTGCAAGGTGGGAATAAAATGATAGAAATGGCACTTCGAAGATGGCGGCGAGTTACCATGCAGCGGGCACTTCGGGTCCACAAATATGGTGCACCTTACATGTAGTCTACACCAATTGGGAAACTTTTTGAAGAGATGTACATCAGAAGCATTGGTGAACACGTCTATCATCGCCAACTTTTGCTGAACATTGGAGAACAAAGCTCAGTAGGAATAAACAATGGACTGCCGGAAGACCTATGCAGACTTGAGCTGCTACACGAACCAGGCCCTGGGACAGCGGTATTGCCTAATGCCGCTGACCGGGAAAGAGGGTGCTGGAAACAGTGTACAAGGCAGCTGAAGTGCGGTAAGCAAGCCAGCATCTGTGCTAGGCTAAAGGCTGACCCTTGCCATCTGACTCTATCATCCATTCTCCTCTCCAATGTTCATTCTCTTGACAGTAAACTGAACTTACCCAGACTACAGCTAACTACTCAGCATGAAGTCAAGAATAGCTGTGTTTTTGTTTTTATGGAAACATGGCTCAACAACAACATACCAGATGCAGCCATTCAGCTAGCTAGGCTAAACGCACAATGCGCCGACAGGATAGCAGCACTGTCCGGTGAGATTCGAGGTTAGTTGTCTATGTGTTTACATAAACAATGAATGGTGCAGGAATGTCGTCGTGGTCTCGAGCTACTGTTCTGCACTGGTGGAATTTATGATTGTGAAATGCCGGTCATACTACCTGCCCTGAGAGTTTACCACCATCCTCATTTTTGTGGTGTACATTCCACCTGGCACTAACACAAGAGAAGCCCTAAGGGAACTCTATGGGGCTATCAGTAACCGACAGACATCACACCCCAATGGATTTTTCTTTGTCACTGTAGACTATAACCACGTGAATATGAAACCAGTGCTGGCAAAATTCCACCGGCATGCTGATTTCACAACCTGTGGTACAAACACTTTAGACCTTGTTTACACAAACATTCATGCTTACAAGGCTGCATCCCGCCGCCACCTCGGCTGTTCAAACCACATCTCTGTTATGCTAATCCCAGCATACAGACCACTCTTGAAACCTGCTAAACTGGTTCTGAAACAGGCAAGAACTTGGTCTGACGGAGATATGTTAGCGCTTCAGGACTGTTTTGAGCACACAGACTGGAATATGTTCAGAGAGGCTGCTACATACCACAACACCACAGATTTGGAGGAATACTGGCTAAAACAACAAGTGCATAGTTGATGTGACTTCCTTCAAGACCATCACCACTTGTGCAAATCTGAAACCGTGGATGACTGCTCAAGGGCGCTCGTTGCTGAAAACCCGAGACACTGCCTTCAGGTCTGACGACAAGGCAGCCCATCGCACAGCAAGGGCCAATCTGGCCCAGGCTATCAGAGAGGCAAAGCACAGAATTTACAGTCACTTCCTAAACACCAAGGACACAAGGCATATGTGGCAAGACAATCAGGCCATCACAGACTACAAAGCTACACCTTGTATGTGATGGTGATGCCTCGCTTCCTGATGCATTTCTACACATGGTTTGAAGCACAGAACATGCCAGCAGGGAAGACCACCCCAACTCCCACAGACCAAGTACTTTGTCTGTCTGCAGTAGACATCAGGAAGACTGTCCAGAGTTAACCCATGGAAAGCTGCAGGTCCTGACAACAAACCTGGCAGAGTGCTCAGGGAATGTGCTGATCAGCTTGTAGAAGTCCTCACAGATATCTTCAACACTTCCCTGAGCTAAGCCCTGTGTGCTTCAAGACAACCACTATCATCCCTTTGCCCGAAGAAATCATGTGTCCTGCCTGAATGACTACCGGCCTGTTGTACTCACACCTATCATTATGAAGTGCTTCGAGTGGCTAGTCATGAAACACATAAAGAGCAGTCTTCTCACTACACTGGACCCATTTCAGTACTCCTACCTTCCCCACCGCTCAACAGAGGATGCCATATCTGCTACCATCCACTTTTCTCTGACACACTTGGACAAAAAACTATAGATAATTGTTCATAGACTTCAGTTCAGCATTCAACACAATCATGCCACAATAATTGATGATAAAGCTGAGCCTGCTAGGTTTGACCAGCTCCCTCTGCAACTGGATCCTGTACTTTCTGACTGGGAGACCCCAGTCCTTCAGGATTGGCTACTTCAGCTCCAGCACCACCACACTGAACATTGGTGTCCCCCAGAGCTGTGTGCTCAGTACATTGCTGTTTAACCTGCTGACTCATGACTGTGCTGCAAATACAGTTCATGTCATATCAAATTTGCTGATGACACTACAGTTGTGGGCCTCATCAGCAACAATGATGAGTCAGCATGCAGAAAGGTGGTGAACCAGCTTGCAGAATGGTGTAGAGACAATAATCTTATCACTTAAAGTTGGTAAGACTAAAGAGATGATTGTCGACTTCACGAGGACCCAAGTGGACCACTCACCACTGCATATAAATGGAACAACTGTGGAGAGAGTCAGAAGTTCCAAGTTTCTTGGTGTGCACATGATGGAGGCCCTTGCTTGGACTCTCAATATTATATGCCTAGTCAAGAAGTCCAGCATTGCCTCCACTTCCTACAGAGGCTTAAGACAGCCAACTCTCCCAGCCCATCCTCACCTCCTTCTACAGAGGAGCAATAGAAAGTGTCTTGACCAGCTGACTCACCATGTGGTATGGGAACTGCACAGTGTCTGTGCGGAAGACCCTACAGCAAATTGTGAGGACAGCTGAAAGGATTATCAGGGTCCCTCTACCCACCATTGACACATACATCAACTGCTGCATCCACAAAGCCACCAATTTTGTGGACATCCCCTCTTACCCCTCTCATGGACTCTGCACTCTGCTGCCATCTGGCAGAAGGTACAGAAGCATCCATCCCACCATCAGCAGACTCTGCAACTGGGCCGGATCTAGGCATGGGCAGGCAGGGGTGGGCAAAGATGATGTTAATATTTTATTTTTTATGATTTGTGCATTGGTTAAAAGTAATCTGAGGTGGGCTGAGAAGTGTTGAGAAGTTTGAGGAATGGCTGTAGACTGCCCCCCCCCAACCAATAACACAATATCAGTAAATTGCAGTATTTTTCTATGTTTTTATAGGCTGAAAGCAGCGGTGAGTTCTGCATTAACGAGGCAGCTTCAGTCTATTGCGGACAAGCAGAGGCTGACAGTCATATGAGTGATAACAAGCAGAAATATTTGCGTGCAATGCATAGATTTTTTCATGCCTATACAGAAGCCTGTTAATGGCTCCAGCAGCAGTGATGGTGATATGGCCACAAACTCCATCTTCTCCAACGTCCATTTAATGCTGGATGGCACCATTCACGACAATGGCTGGAATACAGTATTTTGCACATTTTGCAGGATGCATGCTTCTGTTTCCCCTGTGGTGGTTATACCAATTGGAAAGCAGCACTGGAATATGACAGGGGTTTAAAATTTAAACTGCATTTTAAATGTACTTTGTTTTTGTCATAAGATATAGCACCCAAAAATAAACAACAAATATATATATAGTGAGTGAGCACCTTTTTATTTAAAGTACAGGGATCTATCAGAGTCTGATCTTCACAACACATGTTTGTGGAAATGTTTCATGGCATGAACCAGGAGATTTCTGAGAACTCAGTAAAAGAGTTGTTGATGCTCATCAACAAAAAACATCTCTAAAGAATTTGGACTCCACCAATACACAGTCAGACAAATGGACAAAATTCAAGACCATTGTTACCCTCCCAGGAGTGGTTTACCAACATAATCACTCCAAGAGCAAGCCATGTAATAGTCTATGAGGTCTGAACAACAATGGTCTGCATGGCAGTGTATTCAGATAAGAAGATACAAGAAATACAGGCGATCAGAGATAGAGAGAGAGAACAGACAGAGAGCATGCCTAAGTTTTGTGGAACTTATCATTGCCCTCTTAGGTCTGCGCATGCTGCACCTGCCCCAAGTCATCCGTTCCCTTAAACAACAGTCACCTCTATGGCCGTGCATTTACAAAGGGTCGGGACAACATAAAGGGCATAGCAGTATTAGACAGGCGTGTCCTGTTTTCAGGAGAAAAGGTCAATTGATGACGAGTGGTGCAGTTGTAGCAAAGGAGTAAAGCTTTGTTAGAGTAGAAGATAGAGTTCATGTGTTTGTTTCTAATACAAAATAATGCTATATGTGTATGTGTTAAGCTGAGATGAGAAGAGGCCCCCTAAGGGCTACTTGATAGCAGTATTGTCTAATGGATGACTCCATCGGGACAGCAGTAAGGGTAATGGCCACCACATGTGTATGAGTGCCGAAGGCTGCTTCCCCAACCTTTCATGGATTGACTTTTGATGAGAACTGTGTCACCTGGAAGGAAAGGGTGAGTAGGCAATTCTGTGGGTAAAAGGAGAGAAGCAGAAACATCACCATGCATGCTAGTTCATTTTTCAATGAGAGCCTGAGTATAGTCGCCGGCAATCATGTCCAGAACTCCTGTAAAACAAACACCTGGGTTACCCTTTGTCCATGGAGTGGGAAATGGTCTGGTCATAATGATCTTAAAAGGAGACAGTTTTCATAGGTGTCATACAAATTTCGCATAGGATGGCGGGCAAAACTCAACCCAATTGCTGGAGGGATTCTCTAGTAGTGCCTTAGTGAGGTGGTTCTTGATGGTACAATTCTTTCTTTCCACAATTCCTGAACTTTGGGAATTATATGGGATGTGGAAGTGCCAATCAATATTCAGGTTTTGCAAAGCTTCTGTGTTACCTTAGAAACAAACGGTGTTCCATTATTGCTATCAATCACCTGAGGGATACCATAGCATGGGATCATTTATTTGGCTAGAATTTTAACAACAGTGTTGGCATTTTCTGTTGAGCATGGGAAAGCTTCTACCCATTTGGAGAATGTGTCCACAATAACTAAAAGGTATTTGAGACCTCTGACATTTGGCACGTGTGTGAAGTCAATTTGCAGTGCCTGAAAGGGTGCCACTAGGTGGTGGTAATGCATCATGTTTGGTGGTTTTTCCTTGTATATTTACTCTGGCACAGGTAAATATATAATGCATCAAGAAGTAATTTAACAGTTTTGTGAGTGTCTCAAATACAAAACCTTGATGTTATAGCCGAGATCACCACTCTTCTTGCAGCATGAGAAACACAGTGGGGAACAACCTTCCAAGGACCAAAAAATAAGGTTGTCTGGAGAGGCCTACATTTGTAAAAAGTAACATCAATGTCATGAAGAGTTAGAGAATGAGAAAACGTGAAAAACAGAGACACTATTCTAGACAAAGGGGCTGGGTGAGCCTTCTTTGTAGGCCCACTTCTCAACTTCATGAACGAGGGAATTACCATGAGCCTTATCTGTGTTAGAGGAGTCATGACCTTTAACCTTAACAATAGCAAGCCTGTCAGGTAAGATCGAGGCCTCTAAAAGATCAGAAACAAGCGTGGTGTGTGATATAGGTTTGCCATCAGCGGCACAAAAACCACGACCATGCCATATCTTTCCAAAATCATGTGCGATGCCAAAAGCTTACACTATGCAAGTCACTGTACATATTAACAGTCTTACTCTTAAAGAGATGACAAGCATGGGGGAGAGCAGCGAGTTCGGCAGCCTGAGCAGAATGAGAGGGGATGGAGTGAGCCTTGTGAACAATATTTGGTAATGAACAAATGGATTAGCCACTGAAAAATGTGGAGTCATTGGGTTTATAACATGACCCATCAACATATACTTCCTCCCCTCCTTCCAGAGGGTACTGTGATAGGTCATGACAGGACGAGTCATGTATGTAGGTTAAGCAGTCATACTTTAGCCAGGCCTTGCTTGCAAGCTCTTCCAAGCAAGAAGTCTTTGGAGCAGGCCAGCGGGGCTATTAGCCTTTGTCACAGATTTGATGGTCAAGTTATGAGTGGCACAAATCATAACCTGATCTGCGCTGTGCAGTCATGTGTTGAGTCTGAATGTTATTCAGGATAGATAAAACTTGGTGAGATACATGCAATGTGAGTGGGTGGGATAGTACTACCTTTTCAGCATCAGTGACCATGAGCGCGGATGCAGCAACGGACCGCAAACAGGCAGGCATACCTTGAACTACAGGTTCTAGAGTTTTCGAGAGATGTGCTACAATACGATAGCTACCACCGTGTTCCTGGGCCAAGACCCCCGCCACAGTACTCTCCTCCTCAGATACATAGAGGGGAAAAGTGGATGAATAATCGGGAAGTCCCAGTGCCGGGGCTGAGCTTAGTTACTGTTTCAGGTAGTAAAGGGAATGTATCATTTCCTTGGTCCAATCAATATTTTGAGGAGTCTTTGAGACAGCATTGTCTGAGGACCTTGTCATGGTGTGAGCAGTCGGGGATAAATTGACAACAATAGTTTGAGTCCCAAGAAGCTCAGTATACCGCGTTGCATGGCGGGTGGTGTGAGGTCCCGCACGCATGTGATCAGAGGTGAGTTGCCATTGTCCCTGGGAAATGCAGAAACCCAGATATTGGACAGTTGTTTGGCAGAGCTGAAGCTTTGTGATAGAAGCTTTAAACCAACATTGAGCTAGTTGTGTCAGGAGTTTGAGAGAGCCTTCTTTGCAAAGTTCATGTCCATCTGCCAACAGCAAAATGTCACCCGAGTATTGTAACAGACAGCAGCCTTCTGGAAGAACGAGTGATGAGAGGGCCTGATGCACCAAAGACGAGAACACAGCGGGAGAGTCAATGAAACCTTGAGGAAGACAGGTCCAAGTGTACTGCTGATTTTTAAAGGTACATGCAACAATGGGCTGTGTCTGCTCAGAGACTACACAAGTCTATGATAGTGAAGTGTGTATGTAAATATGGAATTGCAGTCAAAATAAATGCTATGTCAGGCACTAAAGGGCTAATAGGTATGACAAGGTCATTTATGCGCCTTAGGTCCTGGGTCAGATGCCATCCCTTACCATTTGGCTTACATACAGGATTGACAGGAGTATTGTACGGAGATAAGGTGGTCATGACAATGCCCTGTGCTAATAATGAGTCAATCACTGGTTGTATGCCTAGTTCCTTTTCTGCTGATAGCGGATATTGCTTACAGTTAATGGGCTAGGTAGTCCTCAGATTCACAGTGTATGAGGGTACCTGGATATGACCCAATTCATTAGAATGCTGAGCCCCTAACGTTTTACTGACTGAGGCAAGTGCATCAGGCAACGGACGCTTGGCGTAGTCAGGCTCATGCTCATCGTCGGCAACATGACAAACGGAAGAGAAACAGAGGTTAAATGGAGTGAGCAGTGTAAACTGTCTGTTATGTATTGTGAGTGAACACTTCAGTTTAAACATTAAATCTCAACCTAATAAGTTGAAAGGAGATGAAGGGATGACAACAAATCTGTGAAAAAACTAAATCTCAGGGTCATCAGGGCAAGTAACATAGGGAGTTTGTTTTTAGACAGGTGACAGGAACCCGATCTATTCCCATAGAGTCCCATATAAGTGCAGACCATAGAGTTAATGCTAGAGCTTGATACTCTCTCTTCATACTGTCTACCAAATGAGGTGCGAGTGGCACCTGTGTCAACCATAAAAGGGTATGAGTTACCCTCAACACAAAGGTAAATAATAGGCAGTGTGTCATAATGTGAACTCAGAGAGAGCATAGAAGGGTTTCCTTCACTCTGTGGGCATCCCTATTGGTTTTGCTGAAATTACCACTGGGGCAGTTTGGGGTTGACCCTCTGTCCATCCTGCCAGATTATCAGTAAAGGTTGCACAAATACACCCATGCCATGATCATACATCCATTGATTTGGCCTAATTTTGGACTGACCACTTCCTCCCATGGTTTATTTCACAGTTATGTTACTCTTAGATGGTATCAGACAGCATTAGGTCCTATTGTCCAGTTTAAAAAAAGGTAGCAGGTTTTATGATGTTGAATCACAAAGTAACAAAGTCTCTAGGATGCCTGCATTCGCAGAAAACACAGCGGACTACAATGGTGTGATATTTTCAACCAAATATAGTTTCTTTTGAAGTGCCCTGTCTTTGTTGAATCATGTAGTAACAGAGTCTCTATAAGACCTTCGTTCATGGAAAACACCATGGACAAAAACGATGTGATATTTTTAACCCACACTTCAAGAATACAAGGACATCTACACAGAGGCAGAAAATAAAAGATCACTTACCTCCATCCAGATGTCCTACTTCCTGACACCAGGAAACTGTTAAGATTTCGCTTATACCAGCCTCAGAATGAAATTCTTGGACTCACTCTGCTGTTTACCCTCTCAGTACTGAGCTCGGGAAGAAGTCACACAGAAACAGAGTTCAGTGAAAGTGTCTTAGTTTAATGCTGAACTGATCAGAGTATATATACAGAAAAGGAGGAATAATTAGATCATTGCTTGACTTAACTTGGAACAGAGCGCTTATTGTGTCAGAAAAGGGACAGGAACTTCTGTGTTCTCAGCTATGAAGATGTACAGGCTATCAGAGAGAGAACAGACAAAGAGCATGCCTAAGTTATGTGGAACTTATCAGAACCTTATCCCATCTGTGAAACATGATGGTGGTAGTATCATGGTTTGGGCCTGGTCTGCTGCATCTGGGCCTGAACGGTTTGTCATCATTGATGGAACTATGAATTCTGAATTATATCAGCGAATTCTAAATGAAATGTCAGGGCAGCTGTGACCCAGGTGGTAGAGCTGGTTGTCCGCTATTCGGAGAGTTGGCAGTTCGAATCCTGGCCCTTGGGCAAGACACAGTGTCCTTGGGCAAGATACTGAACCCCGAATTGCTCCCAATGGCAGGCTAGCGCCTTGCATGTGTGAGTGTGTGTGTGTGAATGGGTGAATAAGAAACAGTGTAAAGTGTTTTGTAGAACCGCTAAGGTTAAACGGCGCTATATAAGTGCAGAACATGTACCAGTTCATGACATCTCTCCGTGAACTGAAGAGAAAGTGAGTCATGCAGCAAGACAACAACCCTAAGCACACAAGTCGTTCTACCAAAGAATGGTTAAAGAAGACTGAAGTCAAAGTCCTGACATTAATCCAAGAGAAATATGGAAGGACCTGAAGCAAGCAGTTCATGTGAGGAAACTAAAACCAACATCAACATCAACCAACATCCCAGAGTTGAAGCTGTTCTGTACTGAGGAATGGGCTGAAATTACTCCAAGCCAATGTGTAGGAAATGTTTAGTTGCAGTTATTGCTGCACAAGGGGATTACACCAGATACTGAAAGCAAAGGTTCACATACTTTTTCACTCACAGATATGTAATATTGGATAATTTTGCTCAATAAATAAGTGACCAAGTATAATATTTTTGTCTCATTTGTTTAATTGGGTTCTCTTTGTCTACTTTTAGGACTTGAAAAATATTTATGAATAAATATTGCAAATTCAAACTGTCAAGCACCAGTGTGTGTATATAGAGGAATTACAATAAAAACTCATTTGACAGAATTGACTTGAATATACACCCTGGGTGGGACACACCAGTCTATTGCAGCGCATCATGCATATACATGGTGGTTCATAAGTGAGCAGTACCATGCCAGGTAGTTTTTTTGTTTTGTTTTGTTTTTTTATCATTGATATTTGAACTTGGTGGAAAAACAATAAGTTTTATTCACAGGCCCATGCTATCAAAAAAAAAACAAATCTCCCCTGCAAGAATGATTCAGTTGTGAGGAATTTTCAGTCTTAATGTTGTTTTTTTTCTCTCTTCATCCTTACAGAGAACTAAAGCACAGGTCCATGAAGGGTTTGGATGAGCCCAAGTTTAAATTGCATGAGTATGTCAACAAGGAAATGAAGACCACAGGGTGCTGCAGGACCTAAAACCACAAGCGGGTGTGTGTGTGTATATATGTATGCACATATGGTTATCATAAATGTGTTTACATTTGCCCAGCTGTGGGAATTTTTGTTTGTTTGTGTATGTATGTGGACATATCACATGTTTGTGTTAGTATATGTACCCTGAACACATGATAAATGGCAAGCAGTGAACAGTGCAGCATTTCATCAGATTTGTTGCACCATGTGTTGATTTTTAGTTGATTTTAAGCCTGGGAGAGGTTGAAGGCCTAATGGATACTATATTTTCTTCATACTGTTTCTGGAGAAGCACAATTCTGCCTTTTTCTATATATATGGAACATTACATAAAATTAAAACCACCTGCCTAATATTGTGTAGGTCACCCTTGTGCTGCCAAAACAGCTCTGAACTGTCAAGGCATGGACTCCACAATATATTTATATATAGGGTGGGATATATTAGGCAGCAAGTGAACAGTCAATTCTAAAAGTAGATGTGTTTGGAAGCAGGAAAAATGGGCAAGGAATAAGGATCTGAGCAGCTTTGACAAGGGACAAATTGTGGTGGCTAGAGAGCTGGGTCAGAGCATCTCCAAAACGATAGGTCTTGTGGGGTGTTCCCAATATGTAGTGGTCAGTACTTGGTGAAGAGATGGCACCAGGATGCACTATGGGAAGAATGCAAGCCGGTGGAGTCAGTGTGATGCTCTGGGAAATGTTTTGCTGGGAAACCTAGAGTCCTACCACTTAAGTACAACCCTTCATGGCAACAGTATTTCCTAACGACAGTGGCTTCTTTCTGCAGGATAATTTGCCCTGCCAACATTGTTATGCACTGTAAACATTGTTCAACAATGGTTTAAGGAACATGACAAAAAGTTAAAGGTGTTGAGGTGGTTTTAATGTTATGGTTACACACACACACTGTAAGGTCCATTAATATTTAGACAATGACAAAGTTATTGTTATTTTAACTGTCTACCACAGTATAAGAGAGATAGTAACAACAATTATTTGGTAAATTCTTAAAACAAAAGAAAGCACTGGTGACCTCGAGAACATCAAAAGGCTTGAAATACCACACAAAACAACTGTGGTGAATGACAGAAGAATTCTTTCCCCAGCAAAGAAAAAACCCTTCACAATAGTTGGCCAGGTCAAAAACACCCTCCAGGAGGTAGGCGTATACAGTGCCCTCCACTAATATTGGCAACCTTGGTAAAAACATCCTTCTTTGCTCGTATTTACCAAGGGTGCCAATATTAGGAGGGTACAGAGAGTTTGAAAGTGGGGGAACCACATCTAAAAAGTGCTGTAATTCCTACACCATTCACCCAATCTGGAAAAAAAACAAATTAAATGGTTTTGAGTTTGAATATGAAAGCAAAAAACAATTTATGTAAATATGTAAAAGATTCTACTTTTCACTCAAGTTGTTCTCAATAATATAATTTGTAATGTGTGTGTGTGCCCCCGTTTAAGTTGAGGGAAGCATCCAGTTTTCGAGAAAAGAAACTGCATCATTCCTAATAGTTGGCCAAATTTAATTACATTTCTGAAACAACTGGGCTGTTTCAATAAAGCTGCCAGGCCAAAGCATACTGACAGTATTTTAGACATCACAGCATAATATGTACATATATCATACTTCTTTCAGTCATGATACTGTACGGAATACAGCATGCTAAATCAGTAATCAGTCTACATGTATGATGGTGTACAGTTTACGTCATATTAATTTTTGTCATTGCTCTGCTGAGCCATTTCAGTCTAAATAACTCCCAAAGGGAGTTTCTGAATGCTCCCACATGTACACAATGTACACAAATGCATACACCCACATGCAGCACTGTCAAAATCAATCCATTAACTCCGTGGAACCATGACACTCTGAATATGGGGGCAGGGGGAACCTGACAATGTGATATGCAATGTTCAAAGTTCAAAGTTTGATATGTGACCAAGGGGAATATAACTGTCACACTAGTTTAACATCACAGCCATGTTTTGGACACCAGCATTTACTTAAATGGAAAGGCATTTTCTCCAAACCTCATAATCTGGAGCTTTGAGCACATAAGCTACAATAAGGGTGTTTTCTGAGGTTGTTTTTGACAAATTACTGTAGACATTGTACATGTTAAAGCTTTTGCTGCTTTTTATGTTTGTTTGTGTAGATATTAAAGTGTTAGGGTTTTTTTGTTTGAAATATTTTTATCAAATTTGAAAATGGCTATAATTATTTGGTTAATATTATTACTAGTTTGTGTGTGTGTGTGTGTGTGTGTGTGTGTGTGTGTGTGTGTGTGTGTGCGTATATGTATCTTATTATTATTATTTAACAAACCCTTCTTTTTCGTTCTCTGTCCTTTATGAATGGAAATGCTAACAGTTAAAGTTATATTATGGATGAAAGTTTGAAGCTATATATTTTGCAGAATTCATATTTTCAGAAGCATTGTGTGTTTTCTTATATCCACTGTTAGCAGTTCATGTTCATTTTACATGTTACTTTACATCTGCATATTAATTATTGTCTTTGCTATATAATATATTCTGAGTCACATAGAACTACTATGTAGATTTACCTTGAATATTGAGGAAAGGAAATAAATCATAAAAGAAAAACATTATTTAAAAGTAAGCTACATAATTGTAAACAAGTGTTAGTACCTTGTCATTTTTTAAATCATTCTGTAAAGTGTTATACAGGGTTTTAAAAACAAATTATATACTAAAACCATGGAAAATCTTACATTATCTTATATTTTATGAATGACTCTATGGAATTTACAATGCCTATAGAAATTCTATACACCTTTTTGAAACGTACACATTTTAG
This sequence comes from Stegophilus panzeri, assembly GCA_024331685.1. Taxonomy (NCBI): domain Eukaryota; kingdom Metazoa; phylum Chordata; class Actinopteri; order Siluriformes; family Trichomycteridae; genus Stegophilus; species Stegophilus panzeri. Next base: position 16,555,461 of record JANDJT010000102.1, read on the forward strand.
CTGAACCGACCAACATTGAGAAGTGAATGCAGTAAAACAAGAACACATTTTCTAAAACTGAATGAAAATTAATACCATTTATCTGGCTACCCTCTTGGACATTATATTATACTATATGTTTAATGATATTATGCTGTGCACAATCTTTTTGATGATCTTTTTTATAGCCAATGCATTTATTTGTATTAATACATTAACTATTTTCATGGGGTTCATTAATCTGTGCATGTCCCGACAGTGAGTTAGACAGTATATTATAATACTTAACAGCCATATTGTTCCAGACACTTCATATCACTATAGCTGCAGCGATCATCTGAGTTCAGTAGAACAACAGGATTCTATCTGCACTCAGCTAGAGTGATTCTGAATAGTTCAGACCACTGAAAAGTAGTAGATTAAATTATTATTCTAGTAATTACTTTACTCCCAAATTACTAGTATCTACTGGATACTTAAGATGCATTATCTTTAGCTTTTATTTAGAATAAACATATAGTAATACATTTGTTACACCTCAGTGCATAAGAGAAATGAACCAGTGTTTGTCACTGTCATTTATTGCTGTTTCTTGACATATAATTGTCAATTTGTTAGAGTTAATAGGGTTTTCCCCATATTATTACAATATTGAAATAATTATTTATGCACTGGTGTGTAACAAATGTATTATTGTATATTTATTCCAAATTAAACTAATGATAATGCATCTTAAAGTATTCAGTGGATAGTAGAAAATTTTATTTATATACTTTTCAATAATGGTTTTCACTGAACTAATCAGAATCACTCTAGCCGAGTCAGGTAGAAGCCTGTTGCACTTCTGAACTCAGACGATCGCTATTTTAGAGGCAAAAGAGAATGTGTCATATTTCTGTTCTCTTTAAAACCTCTTAGATTAGTGCTGTTTTGGAAAGCAATTGGTTACACCAAAGCTCTTTAAAAACAGAATTTCAACAGTTTCAAATCACTTTTTCTTTGGTTATAATCTGAATGGTTCTGGTTATACTGTAGTAAAAAATGTTTTATTGTTAACCTGTAATAGAACATAAGAATTTCTATGGGGTATGTAGACCTTGTATAGGCACTGTTTAGTGTGATGTAAGTAATGTTAATGTGGAGTGTGACGATACATGAATGTACGTGCATACTGTATATGCATATGCACCTAAAGCTTATTCTCAAAAGTTTGACAAAAAAAATTGTGCTGTTTACAGTTATATTTTATTTTGTATAGACTTTTTTTTTTTTTTTTTTTTTTCCAACGTGTTTACTTGGATCATGGAATGAAAATGTAATTTGTACCTTCTGCTTTCTGGTTGTAACTATAAATCACATCATAGTAATGCATTGTGAGCTTTTTGAGATATTAACCTTCTTGTTGTGCAATAGTTTTATGTGTAATAAAAGTATCAATTGCAATCACAAGATTTTTTTTTATTTCCTAAAATTGGTAAACATTAACTCATGATGAATGGCAATGAATGAAGTGCACTTACATTTTCAGACCTGCAACAGTAGTGCACTCTTTTGGAGGATATTTGCTATTTCATGAAGACTGGGTAATTTGCAGATAACAACACATACACAGGTGCATATGGTTTTTCATTAAAATAATTTTATGCACAGATTATACACAAAGCTTAGCAAGTATCATATCAATTACATAGTCCATTGTTTTCCGTTAATGTCATTCTTCAGTGTTCACACAAGTATACCAGACTTTCATCTCAACACAGTAAGACATACGAATAAATAAATAAATATGAGGAGTTTCACTGCACACTTTGACCCGGTAAATTTGCATGTCTGTCTCAGGCGATAGGGTCTACGGTAGATTGAAATATAATACAGTCAAAATGTAATCCATTCTACGGACCTGGGGCCTCATTTATAAAGACTGCGTATGCACAAAAATGGATCTGGAATGTACGCACGCAACCTCTGACACAGAAACAGGGATTTATTTTAAAAAATAAAATAAAATACTTGGCAGGAAATCGACGGTATATTTTACAAAAGCTTTGACCCACGCATAGAGCCAGACGCAATATTTTAGAAACAGTGGGGATTAGCGACACCCTGAGGACATGTAGAGAATTACCGCTAAATATGCAAATCGCAGCTCTCGCAGATTACACTTCATATCAAATTATACAGCTCCATAATAACTGCATACAGGCTTCTTGGACATAAAAAAGCATTAAAGCATAACATTATTTTTATGAGTTTTTTTTATTTTTATTTGTGTAGACCAGTTAATTAATTTGTTTCTATGTATTGATATTTATTCCTCCAACTATTTGCAGTCTACAGTTTAATCCCCTATCTGAAATAGTAAATAGTTATGTGTTGGTATTAATTGTGGGTAATTACAGGCTGAAAACAGCTGCGAAGTAATTTCACACATTTTCAGATCTATTAAATTGCTACATAAATGTTATAAATAGTTAGAGTTCAGAGTTCCTTACACAGTGAATAAGAGGCCAAAATAAAAGGGCAATTTGCAGCAATGTCTGATTTTCCTCATGGGATCAAAGCAAATGACTACACTCACATTGCTATAGAGGCACCTAGTCAGAATTTCTTTGAAAAGCAATTTAATTCTATAAATAAACATTTTTATTCTCATGCAGATCACTGCTTCAGGTGGGAGATTGTTACACCAACCAGAAAAGGTCTGCCAGATTGTGAGAGCATGGCACAGCAGAATGGGTTCCCGGTCCTCATCTCCCCTAACCTGTAACTTAATTAACCAATTCACATCTCTAGCTTTTTTAATTTCATTGGTATTTTGGACATAATCCCTTTTTTTGTTTATTTATAAAGTTTTAAATAGACATTTATAAACGGTAACAGTGTTTTTAATTTCAACAGGTTTTTAACAGGTGTGTTTAAACAAGGTTTTATAAATCTCTCTTTTTTTTTTTTTGCACAAGCAATTTCCTGTTTTTTGTGTATGTACATTTTCACTCTGGATTTCATGCAAAGTCTTATAAAGGAGGCCCCTCCTCATTTCTGTGTCACTTTCACTTAATGTCACCATCAAATGACATCTTTGCCAGGAAGGACTTAAGAATTATGATTTACTTGAAGCTACTCGGATGGAACATGGATGTGCTAGTATGCAGTATTTTAAAGCAAGTGTTTGCACAGTCAATGTGAGCCCAGTCTGAGTGTTCTGGAGCTGCTGTCTTGCCGCTGTCTCTCTCTGCGTCCCATTATGATAGGCTTTGGTGCTGTGCCTTGCTGCAGGCTTTCATCTCTGAGCTCTTGATTCACAGAAATGGTCAGGGCTTATGCTTGAAGTGCGCCTCCACTGCATTAGGCAAGAACAGAAAGCAAACAAATAGGTCTGGAAGCACTGTTCTTAAATATATTGTGACTCTTCACTATTTTCTGGATGTTGGGAAAGGAATTTTTGCCCAGATTAGAAAAAAGTCTAAGCATGCCTAGTAGCTCAGTTAGAATAGTAGTTCTAACAGGATGTGTCTGTGCTTCAAGCTGTATACAAAAACAAAATATACTGTGCGAGTATTGGTCTTTATAGTAGGCCAAGTAAATCCAAAAGATTGATGGTAAAAATACTCCAACTACAAGACAGTGCCAGAAAAAAATAATTCCCACACCACAGACACTATTTAAGTAAAAGGCCCTATATTTCAGAAGGCACAAAGCAAAATATAGTTTGATGTTAAATAAAGTAAGATCAAAATTATTTGATCATGTATATATCTAATTCTTGTGGTATCAACATACTATTACAACTTTAGTAACAATCAATCACACATTTTGAAAGGAGTTCTATCTGAAAGGGTGAATTAAATATATAATTTTTAGTCAATGGGTTTTCCATTGTTTTAATTTAATGGTGAAATTATTGGCCATGGTAACAAGACTTATGCTTCAGGTGTAGTACATATAGAATGGTTGAAATTTGCTAGGATATTTGTTTTAGTGTCACAACATAGGTTTTCAGAGAGAGTACACAGCATCAGAATTGTTTGCTGATCTTCTGAGGATGAATAATTTTAAATTTGATGAAGATGCAACAGAGAAGCAAGAAAGGAAAGTAATGCACCATGAATGTTAATAACAGCATAGAAAGCTAACAGGTATTTAATAGCAACACTCCCATTATTTCAAGACCTTGAAATAATAAGACTGAAAGTGAAGCATGTAAATGGAAGGTCACCTGCGTACTCCTGTGGTAGCATGGGTCTATTGATGACACTCTGAAATACAGCTATCCACTCTTTCTGCTCCTCCTCTGTCTCACAGGCAAAGAGGAATTGTCTGTCTGGTGTCACAATGGTGATGCCAAACTGCCAGTGGTAGCCCTGCGTGGAGGGGGGCAGGCCTGGTACTACTGTGTAGCCACTTTCCTTACTGCCAATGAACACTTCCCCTCGTGCATAGGCATCCTATGCAGAATGTTAGCATTAGTGAGGTAAATTGGGTAGCAGGCCTCACAATATCCAAGTCTGTGAGAATGTTTATAATAAGCTATCCCATAAAATTTTAACTTGTTTTAAGTGTCCGCATTATTAAAAAGAATAACCATTTAATGAACATGGAGTTTCCTACTGCCAGAGAATTGTTTGTTGCAGCATTAGTCGCAGTAAATTAAATGTCTCAAACATTAATTAAACATTAGTTCAAATATTTTTTTCTTCAATTTTCTGAACATATATATGATTTGACAGACTTGGTGGTATATACATTTCTCAAGAAAACACATTCATCTCAGGTTACACTGAAATTGACAAAGGGGTCCAACAGGGCTGCTTTTCACTGACTTATAAGGTGCAGACTGTAGGCTAGTTATCCCCAGCCTAATAGGAGTTAACTAGTGTGGTCAGGAGTACAACAGTACACAAATTCCAACAATCAATTAGCTTCAAGACAAATTGCAGCTGTTGCAGCCCTTACAACAAAATACTACAGCATCATCTAGTGGACATTACTAAACTACACACATTTTGATCAAACCTTATTTCTTGGCTAGTTCTAGCCATCATAAGTTCTATAATGACAGTTGCAACAGATGAAGAGAGACATTTCTGTATTATAAATTCTTTAGTCTAATATTTTGAGATACTGGGTTTCTGATTTCCATGAGCTGTAAGCCGTAATCATCAAGATTAAAACAAAAAAGGCTTGAAATATTTCACTTAATGTGTAATGAATCTAGAATATATGAAAGTTCCACTTTTTGAATGAAATTTCATTTAAAAAAAAAAAAAAAAAAATACTTCCATAATATTCTAATTTTTTGAGATGCAACTGTAAGGTACTAGCTGACAATTATATGACATTAAGATATAAGCCATATATCGAGCCATAAAGTCTGACACTCCATAAGATCAATGCAGATAAAGCTTTATATTTTTAATTCTTAAAAGCAACATTTTGCTGTAAAACATCTCACATACACTCACCATCCACTTCAATAGGAACACCTGTACAATTGCTCATTTATGCAGTTATCCATTCAGCCAATCATGTGACAGCAGCACAATGCATAAAATCACCTCTCTTATCAAAAAGTAATTTCTGCATAAATGATAAGGTGTACAGGTGTTCCTACTAAAGTGGATGGTGAGTGCATATTCAAAGACATCTAAATAGTCATCATAACCTGCTGCTCACCAAAGGGTCTTTAAAGTACATGAGTCTTCTGTCATCCAAGGTGAACCAACGTTTTTTAAAACCCTCTGTATGCTAGAACAGACACAAGATAGCCACAATTAATTACATAACTACAAGGTTAATTAATTAATTTAATCGTTTACTGTATTTACTTTCATTATTTAAAAACTTTTTTTTTCAATTTATCAACATGTCACTATTCACTTCCCTTGTTCTAAATATTTTCTTATTGTCCAAATTTGAGGAGCAGCTTGCAGTTCATAACTGCTGCCAAAGTCTCAAGCATGCTTTAGGTCAGCAACCAAACAAATAAGCTCCAACCTTTGGACCTGTCTTCTCCATGTAACCCTCCTTAATGTAGTTCCTTGTCAGTTTGGGCACCAGCTAGACAAGGAAGTAATAAAGGCAGTTCATTAGAATCTAGAGTGAAGATGTGAACAAGTTTTGTGAGAATGTGTGACAGGCTTACAGATGTGGCCATTAAGAATGTGCGTCTTTTCATGTGGTTTCACACGATTCGTCACGTGTGATCACGGGGTACCCTGCAGGCACGGTTCTAAAAATATAAATTACTTTGTTGTGCTTCCACCAGGTGGAATAACCACCAGGTGGCGCATGAAACAACATACTGCAGCTGAACACAGTAAGTGAAAAATGGAATGTGTGGTCGAAGGGTTCACATAAAAATATTACATTTAAATATAACATTTAAATTATGTATCACAACTTATGATAAACCTAATTTAAACAAGTTTCTAATTACAAGATTTAAGTATATAATGTGAGCATGATCGAGTCTCGTAGTACAGGTCTTTTAAATGAGCGGGGGGTTTCCACTGTAGTTTCCACTGTAGAAAGTTCCTCGAGGTAACGTTGAATGAATTCCATCTTCTCTGTTCTTGCCAGTGGAAACTTTTGTTCTCTTCTTAGATGGCTTAGCAGGCAGTGATGGCTTAGCAGTTAAGGCTCTGGGTTACTGATCGGAAGGTCTGGGGTTCAAGCCACTGTTGGGCCCTTGAACAAGCCCCTTAACACTCTCTGCTCCAAGGCTGACCTTGCGCTCTAACCCCAACTTCCTGCCATGCTGGGGTATGCGAAGAAAAGAATTTCATTGTGCTGTAATGTATGTGTGACCAATAAAGACTCATTATCATATTAAAAAAAACTGGTTTAAAGTGAGCACATGGCACACTGAGGGAAAAAAAAAAAAAAAAAAAAAAAAAAAAAAGTTAACGTATTTACATAATTCAAATTTGTACATCGGTTCCACGTGACTGAATTGAATTACATTAACCGAGTGCCTTTCGGACTCTCTCTCTCTCTCTCTCAGATCTTCCTCTTATTCTTGTTCCTCTGCTGGTAGACTTTAGTTCTTATATCTTTCGAACCTACGTAATAGATGTTTTAGTTTTATCTGTGACCGGCTACAATTGACATTTATCATTTTCTATCAATATTGCTTGTGTGTATATATATATATATATATATATACACTATGCTTTCTGTATCATTAAAGTAAGAAGCTTGGTATCGGTGTGACTTCTGGTATCGGTGTGACTTCTTCCCGAGCTCGGACGAGAGGAGTCAGCCTGTCCAAATTCTGGTTCTGTGACCGGTATCGGACAAGAACTTAACATTAACATGATTTGATCATATATTTTGTTTACTGCAAAATATTAAGATATATAATATTTAAGTCTTGGTTGTCCGTCGTATCGATGAAGACCATTTTGTCATCAGAGACGATGCGTGCGTAGATGGTTGATCAGGCCAATTTTTGCACGGAAAGTCCTATGGCAGGTGGGACAGGGGATAGGGTGGACGTCTCCGGGAGGGTTGCTGGCACGGATTTTTCTGGCTTGCTTCTTTCGTTCGGCTGCAGCTGTCCAATTTGTCTCACACAGCAAAGAGGCCTTGTGGATGGAGGAGCGCCAGGCGTCACGATCCAATGCAGTCTGTTCCCAGAAGGCAGGATTGATGTTAAACACTTTCAGTGAGGCTTTGATGGTATCTTTGAAGCATTTCTTTTGGCCTCCTTGGCAACGCTGACCTTGCTAGAGCTCGCCATAGAAGAGTCTCTTTGGTAGACACTGGTCTGTCATGCGTACCACATTTCCTGCCCAGCGTAGCTGGGTCGTCAGCAAGATGGTGAAGATGCTAGGGAGGCTTGCTTTATTGAGAACCAAAGTGTCTGGGACTTTGTTCTGCCACTTGATGCCAAGGATTTTCCTGAGACTGGTGGTGTGAAAATAGTTCCGTTTCCTGGCATGACGTTGGTACACTGTCCACGTTTCGCATACATACAGCAGTGTGGGGAGCATAACTGCCCTGGAGGTCCTCGTAGAACTTGGCCTTCACTTCATCTGGGTTGGTCATGGTTGGAGCATAGCAGCTGATGATTGTAAGGTGCTTTCTTCCAGCCAGGAGGGGGAGTTTCATGGTCATGAGCCTGTCATTGACTCCCTTAGGAAGGCCTGCCAACTTGCCAATCAGTGCTGATTTTACTGCAAAACCGACACCAGCTTCACGGCGTTCGTCGTTGTCTCGACCACTCTAAAAAAAGGTGCATCCAGAGCCCCTTTCACAAAAGGTGTATTCAGAGCCCCTTTCAAATGCCTGTCCATGAGTGCGCACACATTCCATGCACCAAAGGTGAGAGGAACAATCCTTGTTTTCTTCTTTGTGTTTTGACCGCTTGATTAGGGCCCCCACCAGCCGTGGTAAACTGGTTAGGGAAGTTTTGGAGCAGGCAATGTTTTGGGCACTTTTTCTAGCCCCTTCCTCATGCCTGGAGGTGAGTAGTGCGATCCTAAATAGGGTTGCTCAGTCACTCAGGGGGCTGCCGGACTTCACTGCTGCTCCCTTTCGTGAAGAACGACCATATGGCCTGGGCCGCCTGTGTGCAGGGTTGCAGCTACGGCTGCCAATGTACCTACACCTGCCGCTTCGTCGCTTGCCTGTCGCCACAGGACTTGGAGGGGGATGGATGGTAGATGACAAAATGACTTGTGCGGTGATTTGGTTTAAAGTGAGGAAGAGTTGTGCATTTACTATTTAAGTAGTTTGAGAGTGTAGGACCACCAACTCGATTCTGTCATTCTCACTGCTTCATGGGAAAGAGCGTTCACTGCACCACAATTTTATTTTATTCAAATTAAAGGGTTCTTTTTACACACATTTCTGCATTGTTCAAAAGAAACAAAGTTTATTTAATAAAGGTAAAGTTAAATCAAGTTTTTTAAGTTGCCTACCTATCAAAAGTTTTGAAACACTTGCTTATTTTGTTCACATTTTAGAATAATATTACCGTCAACAAAGCTAATGTATGAAATAACACAAATGGGTCAAGTCTGTGTACTTAAGCTTTAATGTAGGAATGAACTACAATCCCAAATTATTGTTAAGTCACGTTTGGGGTTTTTTCAGCAAATCTAACAGGATACATAATGTACAAGGTAAAGTTATCGAAAGTTTGGAAATGATCTGCTACATGCCACTGTGTCCACTCTGATGCTCAACCATGGCTGGAAGAATTTTAAACAGTCTGTTGATATAATTATTGCATGCCTTTTCTGTCAGTTCCTCAAACCAGAATTAATTTATTGCAGCAACCAAGTCAAACTTTGTTGTTGGTTTAGCCTTCTTCTCCATAGCGTGCCACACGCTCTCAATAGGATTCATATTCTGGGATTCGGCAGGAGTCTTAATCCATTTTATACCCTCTTCACCAATGACTCTTCTTGCAGCAGTGTGCTTAGGGTCATTGTCCTGAAAAAAACTGTGGTATTCTCTGAAGTTATCCCTAATATAATGGGCTGCTGTTTCTTTTATAATAGCATCCTCAAAGAAAGAACGGTCCATTATCCCTTCGAAGATTGCAATAGACCCCGGTCCTAGTCTCAATATTGCTCCCCATGGCTTTGGTTTGGAGACACGTCTCCCCGTCTTACAGAACGACATGGTGGCAAAGCACTCCAAAGCCACTGTTGTTTCATCTGTAAAGATGACATAGTGAAACATCCCCTTCTACATTTTTTTCTCTATTTTTTTAGTTGTCTTTTTATTTTAAGGATCTAATAAACTGCATATATAAAATTATTTTATATATGTATCATGTTTGTGATTTTTAGGTTATTCGTCATTTAGTACAGCTTCTGACCATTTCAAATCAAAATAGACTTGTGATTTGATGACATAATGCTTATTTATTCAGAAGTAACTAAATACAAAAATCCTACTTTAAATTTTAACTCCAACAGTGTGCTTTCATGCCCAATTTATATTTTTGATGAGCTGCAGAGATGGCAGTGGTGGCTTGACGGTTAAGGCTCTGTGCTACTGATTACTGATGTATTCGTTATGTAGAATATTTAGATCAAGCAATGTCCAGAAATAGATGCAGTTGTATAGCCTACCATTTAATTTTCCCATTTAACTTTTATTTAACTGTAGATCAAAAAATAAAGGAATGCTCTGTAACATTATTTTACAATGACTTTTTTTTTTTTTTTTTTTTTTTTTTTTAGAAAAGAAATGCAGTTTGTTTAATTGGGCAATCCAAGGAGTGAAATGTATATGCTCACTTACTGTAGCTTGAGTAGCTTTGGATTCACATGCAAATGTACTAGGTGATTAATAAGCAATTATCATCTTTAAGTAATTTTATCATCTTCTGGCTCATCAAATTGAAGGGGAATTTGGAGAGTCATAAATTCTATCCAGGTCAAGTTATTTGTACATATTTGCAGTCTAAAACATCGGAATGGAGGCAAAAGCATTTTACTCAAAGAGATGTGCTGGTGAGAGGTGATAATATTTGGGCGAAAGGGGAGATCCACCTTTAAGTAGTCTGACTCCTCTGGGGTGAGGAGTTGGTCATTGGTAACGGGCTCCTGCTCTGCTTTCCTTGATCTTGAGGAAGTTTTGTTCAAAGCGTCCATGGATGAAATGTACCATTTTAAGGGAAAAATAAGCTAATTTTGAATTTACCTTTCAATCTACCTTAGCAACACATCTCAAAAAAGTTGGGAGGGGGGCAACAAAAGGCTGGAAAAGTAAGTGTTACTAAAAAGAAACAGCTGGAGGAACATTTAGCAACTAATTAGGTTAATTGGCAACAGGTCATTAACATGATAGGGTATAAAAGGAGTATCTTAGAGAGCAGAGTCTCTCAGAAGTAAAGATGGGATGGGATCTAGATGAAAGCATATGTTGTTCTAAAACCTGTATATACTTTTCAGCATTAATGGTGCCTTTCCAGATGTGCAAGCTTTTTTTGAGACATGGTGTGGCCATCAAATTCAAAATTACCTTATTTTCCCCTTAAAATAGTACATTTCCTCAGTTTAAACATTTGATATGTTTTCAATGTTCTATTGTGAATGAAGTATGGTTTTATTGGATTTGCAAATCATTGCATTCTGTTTTTATTTACATTTTACACGGTGTCCCAACTTTTTTGGAATTGGGCTTGTATTTGTTGATGCTGATAGTTGTTTTGTCTTCCTTTTTTATTTTTAGCTGGAAACACACACAGATGCCTTTTCTTTCAGCAGAGGGAAAGTTTGAAATTATGGCCCTGTGCCATGCATGGGGTTTATTCATGTAAAAATCAGGTTGCTGGTGCTGCATCCTTTTGGATGTCTGCAAATAGAGTCTCTAGATTTTCTGTCAGTCTCTTGTTTTTGTAAGCTTTTCATGCAGTTTCATTTGAAACATTTTTGGGGAGTTCAATGGAATGGCCTCCACACTTGGGGTTTGTGTGGGCCTAGGGTTATTGGCCATTTGCACCTGTGCTTGGAGTTGGGTGTGGAAAATTCCTGCTATTGTTTTGGCAAAGTTGCTTTGACAACAACCTTTTCACACCTCAACATGTAGGTGAGCTGGTCAGGTAGAGCTGAACCCTCATAGAGCAACTGTTTAATGGGGATAAAGACATTGTGGTAGAAAGTAAAAGTAATATTAATAATTTAATAATTAATATTAAAAAAGTAATATTAATAAAAATTAAAAGTAATATTAATAATTACTTGAGTACGAGTAATAAAGTATACAATGAGAAGACTACTCAAGTTACTAGTTACTTCGGATTAAAATAAAGGGAAAATCCTGAATTTCAGACTACATGGAGAACTGTGTGTGTATCCTGACACGCTCGCCTCTTCCCCCTCTCCAGGCTGCTAAATACGTGAGCGGTTGTTGTGTCAGACCCCTGCAGTGTATCGCAAGACTCGCGACCTCATTATACGTCATTAAACAAATTATTAAAACTACATATATTCATTAATATTTCAAAGTAATGGAGTAACGGTACCGAATGTAGCGAAGTAAAAGTACATTTCTGTAATTAAAAATTAACTTGAGTAGGAATATAAGTATGGACAATTTTTTTTTCCAAAAAGTTACTGAAGTAAATGTAATGAAGTAAATGTAGCACGTTACTACCCACTTCTGAGTAGCACGTTATTACCCACTTCTGAGTATCACATCTGATAATCAGGATGTGTAAATCATGTGAATATGTTCTTTCTGTAACAACACATTTGATAAATGTTGCCACATGTTTAAATTAATACATAAAATGGTTGAATATATGGTTTAATTTTGATCGATTCACACAGTACAGGTACTATACCTATAATATTTAAATAAACATGGGTAAACAGTGTAGAGCTACAACAACTAATCGATAAAATTGATGATAATCAATTATGAAAATTGTTTTCAACGAATCTCATTATCGATTAGTTGGTCTGCGCGCGGCACGTTTGCTCATTATGTTACTTCTGTTTTGAAAACACGCTTCGGAGAGTACATACTAAAGTTGTGTTCCAGATGAAGTACTGTACACTTACACTATGTACTGTATACTCTACCGTCTAGTGTATGAATTTTAGAAAGGTAATACCATCTCAAATGGAACATTAGCGGGTTTTTTACTAACCAGAAGTATAAGCCGCTTCCTAGTCAACGGCGCATGACGTCATACGCACACTAGCATTAGCAGACACCCAGAGTCACCGACAATGACTTTCTTCAGTTTACTGTTTATGTCACCGTTACCTTTTATTCCCAACATGACCTCAGTCACCATCAGACAGAGGCAAAATCATCAGGTGACTGAGGAAGAAAGTCCTCTAAGGCAGGGGAACATTTTATATTAAACACCGCGGAAATCAAACAGTGATGCAAGAGCACAAACTTTAGTTTATATCCAAAATGCTCCACTGTGTGTAAGGGGCAGGGGAAACTTGTGCAAGTTGCTTAAAAGGTTTAGTTTAATTTAAGTTTATTGTCATTATATGTTGTATTTGCGCACTTGCAGTGTAAATCCTGTCGTTTATTATAATGGAAGTGATGTGTTAGTAACGAGGCCACGTTGCTCCTCACTCGCGATGTAGACTTGGTGATACATAGTGGGAGTGCAAGTAAAATCTGTAATGTCTAATTGAAACACTATGATCAAAAGTAAACAAGTAAAACTATATGTCTAAAGGCAATGAGTAACAGAAACCATAAGGGGCAGTGAAAGTGAGTTTTTATTATTAATTTAGGACTGTAGTTTAATTCCATGCTTTTTGTGCATGCATATATATATATATAGTTTATATTATATTCAAGTATTTATGCATTATTTTTATGGATGCACAAAAAGCACTGAATTAAACTACAGTCCTGAATGAATAATATATATTCTGGTGTGTGTCTGTGTGTATTGGGTTCTTTTCAGTCTTATATAATTGGACAAACAGTTGCGTAAAGTTTTAGTCTGAAGTTTATATTTGTAACACTCAGTTTGTGGATTTTATTTTAAATAAACAAAAAAAAAAGGGTACTGAAAATTTGCCCTCCCATCCGATTATCCATCCATCCATCCATCTTCTATACCGCTTTATCCTTTTCAGGGTCACGGGGAAACCTAGAACCTATCCCAGGAAGCATCGGGCACAAGGTGGGGTACACCCTGGACAGGGTGCCAATCCATCGCAGGGCACACAATCTCACACACATTCACACACCCATTCATACACTACGGACACTTTGGACACGCCAATCAGCCTACCATGCATGTCTTTGGATTGGGGGAGGAAACCGGAGTACCCGGAGGAAACCCCCGCAGCAAGGGGAGAAAATGCAAACTCCGCACACACATGGTCACGGTGGGAATCGAACCCTCGACCCTGGAGGTGTGAGGAGAACGTGCTAACCACTAAGCCACCATTCGCCCCCTCCCATCTGATTAATCGAAAAAATAATCAGCCAACTAATTGATTATGAAAATAATCGTTAATTGCAGCCCTAAAATGGTGTGTGGCAGAATAACACAGTGGTTATGTGCTGTTGCAGAACACCAGCAACCAGGGTCAAATCCTTAGCTCAGGTGAAGTTTAAGTCTATTCAGGGCATTGAAAATATATGATCAAATCATGTTTGATGTATGAAAACAAACTATGTTAATGTAACGCAATTCAAATCACGTGGAACCGATGTACGAATTTGAATTAAGTAGATTCAGTGAGCTTTTTTTTTCCAGTGTGTGGTCTTCTGTGTTCACTTTAAACAAGTTTTTAAATAGTAAAACTTTTAATCTAAGAAAAGAACAAAAGCGAAGATGGAATTCATTCAACGTTACCTTGAGGAATTGTCTACAGTGAAAAAAAACAAAAACGCTCATTTAAAAAAAAACACTCAACTGAGCTGAGGCTCGAATCTCAGTCGCTGGCGTGCTAAACCCTGCATGTTACAGCTGCACTATTCTAGTACACATACTGTAACCACATTAATTTAAATACTATAGTTACCTATACCACATGACTCAACCATGCTCACTCTCGTAATAAGAAACTTGTTCAAATTAGGTTTATCGTAAGTCCATCCATCTTCTATACCGCTTTATCCTTTTCAGGGCCACAGGGAAACCTGGAGCCTATCCCAGGGAGCATCGGGAACAAGGCGCCAATGTTTATCATAAGTGTTGATGAGAATGGTAATATTTTTATGTAAACCATACAAAATATTTTTTCTTAAATCTAACCAACCACACATTCCGTTTTTTTCCGGCTAAACAATGTTTAATGCGCTCTGCTGCTTGTTGCAAAACGGTTCAGTACAAGAAAAAGCACAGTTTGGTTGCTAAAAGAATATATGTGTATAGAGCAATGGTTCCCAAACTGGGGTATGGTATGCGTACTCCTGGGGGTACGTGAGGTGACGGAGGGGTATGGGAGCAAAAGGCTGAGATTTACTGTTCATTTAATTCCACCTCACTAAATAACATTAAAATCCAATCCATGTTTTTCACATGGCCAAAAAAAGAAACTTGTGCCCCTCCAGTGTACAAACAGCAAAATTGCAATGTTCTAAAGATCAAATACATGACATCCAATCAAATTATCCTGTCTTTCGTGGTCAAAACTGCATCCACTCACAGTCATGCGTCAGTG
>JANDJT010000102.1:16570655-16594914 GCA_024331685.1 Stegophilus panzeri
TATCCTGTCTTTCGTGGTCAAAACTGCATCCACTCACAGTCATGCGTCAGTGTGCATCTTACCGCATGTCATTTATCAACAGCACACGGTTATATGATGAAGTTAAGTTATAGCTCGTAACATTAAAATGGAGAAGTGGCTACAAAGCTATCGCCCTGCAACCACAGCCCTCTGACAGCAGTGTCCCAGGTCTCTCTAACATGGCATCCATAGCAAGCATAAGTGTACCCACTGCTACTAGCCCAGTTCACACTGATACAGACAGCGATATATCCGAAGTTGAAACACCACCTCTTCTTCACCAGCAATTCGCAGAAAAAACATCAAAAGAGGCGCAAATATGATGAGAAATATATTTCTTTGGGCTTTACATATGCTGGCAGTGAAGAGAACCCCCAGCCACAGTGTGTATATGTGCAAACGTGCTCTTTCATAAGTGCATGAAACCAGCATTTCTGCGCAGACATTTAGAAACAAAGCATACTACTTACTTTTTGCTAAATAAACCTTGAGAGTTTTTTGAAAGACATTTAAGACAACTCAGGAGTAGTAAGACCATTATAACAGCGTAGGAAGACCTAAATAGGAAGGGTCTGGAAGCATCCTACATGGTGAGTTGCAGAGTGGCTAAAACGGCAAACCCCATACTATTGTGGAGGACTTAATTCTTCCTGCTGTGGCTGATATAGCTGGTGTAATGCTTGGGGAAAATGCCAAAGAAAAAAAAAACAAAAAAAAAACCCACAATACAGAGGATGCCATCATCAGACACAGTTTGAGAGAGGGGGTACGCAAAAGGATATTAAATGCCTGGGGGTATGCCACTGTAAAAAGTTTGGGAACCACTGGTATAGAGTATATGTCCAGGCAGAACTACTGTATCTAATCTACTAGCAAGCCATGTTTATTCAAATGAAACATGACTGCCCGCTACTGGGCTTGTATTTCCTGTGCCCGCAGCATGCGTGTGATTCCGCGTCATACCGCATGAAATCATAGGATCCTGTTTCCTTCGATGCACATTTTTAATGGCCCCATTTGTATCTAAAACAAGGCTTCAACCACAAAACCTCAGGTTCCCATAAAAAGAACTGGTCTGGGGAGATGGCGTAATAGATGTTCTAGTATTTCTATGAATTCCTTGTGTATTGTGCACGCTTGTGTGTATGTACTGGGTTTTACTTACTTCAGTATCAGGGGCTCTGGGAAAAGCAACTTGTAAGTAATGGAACCTAGCAGCTCGTATTGCGTTGAACCAGTCAACTATTTCCTAAAACCACATACATAAAAAACAGAAAAGAGCACTGCTGCTTGCATCAGTGATTAACATTTCATTTCTCCCCATGACCAGCAGTGGGAGTCAAAAGTTAAAACACATTCTTACATATTGCTTCATAGCAAAACACAAACTGCCATTTAAATCATTTAAGTTCCAGTTACTAAATATGTAATATGTGATAATAATATCACTGACAAAATGGCTCTATAATAAGCACTCTAAGTTTAAGATAACTTTCTTCAACATCTAAAGAATACTCATTTGGAAAATTAATTATCACGGATGTGTCTTAACCTTTCCATCCTCGTGGTACACAAAAATGTTCCTGGTGCTGTTGTCCTTCAGGTAGGTGATCTGGAGCCCGTGAGGGTGGCCAATCTTGGTCGGTTGAAAGGTGGCATTAATGGTTTGGATCTTCATCAATGCCTTGGGCTCCCTAGCCTGCCGCAGAGATATACACAGAAATAGCAATACTCCAAAACAGACTCATATTTACATTAAGCTCTCAAAACGATTCTATTTAATTACACTATGAAAGCTGTTTAACATTCAGAGATCCTCTTCATAACAGGCAAATAAAAAATACAGGTAATTTGACGGTGGACTAAATTCACTTTTCATATAACATTATATTTTCATTTCACTATTAACAAAATGATAAATTGTTTTACTGCAATGTAAAATTGTATGTATAAAATGTCCTGTACAGCTTAAGCAGAATTTATATCAAGTTCTGATAGTGCTGATTTGAGATCCATGGTACACGAAAGCATTGTATGTGAATGCAAAACCCAGCAGTCCACAAAGTCAAGTATTACCAGTGGAGAGGGCCAGCATATTGTAGTGGGAGCAAGGCACTACTAGACAGGGGGAAAAAAGTCTGAGAAGATTTAAGGTTTATTAGTGTAAATGTGAACGAAACAACATCTGATAAAAGCAGAATGAAAAATTCTTGAAAAATTAAAAATAGGAGACCCATATTTCTGAATACGAATACCATTTGGGCAAAGTGCTGCCTACGCTCTAGCACCACCATCGGGTTAAAGCTGGGCCGAATTTTGAAGAATGTTTATGGTCATAACTTTTGAACTGTGTGTCCACAATTTAAAAGCCAGGCATCCATGAATTCCTTTGGTCAAGACAAGTTCAACACATTATATGATGTCAATTTCTGCCTAATTAGATTTTCTGCCATTTTGGATTTTCTCAAAAATTGTTTTTTCACTACTCCTCCTACAAATTTTGTCCATTCATTATAAAATTTGGCAAAAATCATTGTCAGAGTAAGCCTCATAAAAGTCATGAAAAGAGTTTTGAATATTTCAAATAATTTGACAGCAAAGCCAGCAAACAGGAAGTGAGGCTGTATCTAAGCAACGATGAAACTTGGTATGCATCTTCAGGACTATGACCTGAGGCAATGCAATAAATTTTGTGCCAGTGTCACCTACTGGTCAGAAGCTCCAATAACATGCTAAAAATGCTTAGATCTAACTGCCATTTTACTACTCCTCCTACAATTTTTAACCAATCTTCACCAAATCTGGCTAATGTAATCTTGAGATCTGTCTAAACTTGCACACAGTGGGGGGAAAAAAGGCTCAGGCTCATGAGAAAAAAAAACAAATAAATTTTTTGTTTTTTAAATTGCAATGTTTTTAAATTGCAAGAAGAAAAACATTTTCAGATCAGAGCAGTCACAGTCACAACCACAGGTTGAAGTTGCATCAGACCACAGGTCACAGCAGTAGTGGCAGCAAGGCAAACCTACTGCCCAATTGTTCATCTAGACCTTTCCTCCTACAGTCAGAGAATTCCACCACTGTCCGTGGTCAAAACATACTCATCATGAGTGAAACTACAAATCACTCTCAAATCTCTTTTTAAAGTTATGGCTCTGCTTTCCTGTAATTGCTTAGGCAACAATTGTGGCATTTCTGTGAATGCGAAGCTCACCGAGTCTGGACCCCGAAAATGCTGCTTGCAGCTTTAATTATTATTAATGTAAAGTTCACATCAGGGCAGTACTAATAAAAAATTAAATGCAATTTTTATGATCCCTCTAAAAATGATTAACATTTTGCAGATTCTGCAAGATGTATGTAAATTTATGACTGCAACTGTATATAGCTACAATGGTGTCAAATTCAGACAAATCCTTTGGTTAAGTACAAATAAAAAATATTGAAAGCCTCTGTCTTACATAACCTCATATACCTTTGGAAGAGATCACTGAGTACAGTCTTCTTTAGTCTGAGTATGTAATGTACACGGTTGTGAAAGAAACAGCAAAAACCAATTGAAGAAAGCCTTTTAATAGCATGACTACTCAAGAAAGCAGAAGTGGGCAGAGTCAGACAATCTGCGATGATGAGAATGTCAGCATTTTCGACATTTACACTGGTATTTTTGACCTGTGTAATCACACACACACACACACACACAGATCACCAAGGAATATGTAGAACAAAAGAGAGAAAGACTCACATCATGCTTGTTGAAATACTTCATTGCTCCCTCTCGCTCTGAGAGAATAAATTTTCGACTTAGGAACTGACCGTTGTCTCGCCCTCTTTTCCATAGAAACCCCTCCCGGTAACCTGTGAAGAAATTAACAGCAGGAGTCACAAAAATTAAAGAAAGAAAGAAAGAAAGAAAGAAAGACAGAAAGAAAAGTTTGAACTGTTTTTTCATCTTACACTGGAAATCTTCATACACATGCACGCAAATTCAGGGAAGGAGTTATGCACAGCATGTCGTCCTTGGACATCCATCAATTATTTATTCATCATAGCTTTTTCTGGTGGCAGGCAATCAATAGTGGGTCCACACACAGTGATACACTCAGACCTTCCCTACTTGTTGAACCACCCTAGAACCACCCAAAACACACTTGCACAAACCGCACATGTGATCTTGTCTATCATTTTGTGCTTACTTAATTATTTTATATTTATATTTATATTATAATATACTTATTTTTGACATTTCCAGACAGTGTGGGAATATTGCATTTGTTCTGCAAGAGCTGGTGAGTTTAGTTTCAGTATAGAAAGGGTTGTCACAAAGTGAACAACAAGGGGGGGATGGGGGGGGGGGCATCTGATACTGCAGAATTCAACAGAGAAAGCTCTCTCTTAGACATACTCATTCTCTCTCTTGCTTTCATAGTCATTCTCTTTCTCTGTCTACATTCATTTCCCCATGGAAAAACCTGAGCTAGGCAGGAATTTTGGCACACACACACACACACACACACAAAAAAAAAAAAACGCCCCGGCTTGTTACTGTCAGACATCTCTTCATCCATCCATCTATCCATGTATGTATTAATCTATCGTGCCTTACATAAGTATTCACCCCCCTGAACATTTTATAGTGATGTAATTGGGCCTTTTCCACTGGATTTACTTGATATGTCTAATATTTTAGCAAAATATTTTTTTTTATTGTGACAATAATTAAAGCAAAAAAATTTTTACATTTTTAAGTAGAAGTTGGTTGGTTGCTGTCAGGTAATGGAGGCAGATAATGGTGCAGGTTTTTTATTAACAAAAGAGCCAACTAAAATGAAGTCAAAGCAAGACTCAGAGAGAAATGAGAGCTAGGGAACCATAGTATTCAACACACAGCAGGCCAAACACAACAGAAGGTTAGCAACTAAATACAGAAAACTCAAAAATTAAATAGGGGTACTTATTAAGGATGAAACACAAAACAGATGAGAGTGATTGAGTCTTCAGAGACAATCTGGAAAAAAAAAGTGTTATGTATGTTAAGAAAATGAAATAATGTGCTATTGTTCATCAACTTTGCTAAAATAGCAATGCTACCACCTCAACACTGCAAATAAAATAAATAGCTACACTACTTGTAGCAATGCTACTAAATCAAATAATAATAATAATAATAATAATAATAATAATAATAATAATAATAATAATATTATTATTATTATTATTATTATTATTATTATTTTATTATCCATCCATCTTCTATACCGATTAATACTTTTCAGGGTCACGGGGAAACCTAGAGCCTATCCCAGGGAGCATCGGGCACAAGGCGGGGTACACCCTGGACAGGGTGCCAATTATCATTATTATTATTTTTAAATAATTTTCACATTATCAAAAATACTTAAAATGCATCTCAAATTATTAGCAAAATAATTTTTAATAATCTGGTTTGTAATCAGATTATTTTATATACAAAAATACTTTTCAACATCTTACCAGTCATTCTATTACTCTGTTTACTCAAATGATGTTTGTTAGATGACCCTTAGGAGGGAAAAAGGATTGAGTCAACAGAGATGTAGAATTCAAGTACAGAACTGGCCAGAATTCATAGGAATATAATGCATTTCTGTTTCTGAAAAATGGCAGACAATGCTGTTTATAAGTGTAAGCCTGAGAAATAAAACATGAAGCCAAAATGCACAGTTGTTTAACCAACAATAGCACTTTCTGTCTCATTTAAAATAAAAATAGTGTGCAAGTCACCAAAGAAATAATTTCATGCATGTTTAGGTCAAGTATGTTCCTCTTTAAAAATGTGCTTCTTGTTGTCACCTCCTCCCCCTTGTTATTAGCCACTTGTGTGATGCAGGTTTTACACAAGTTGTGAGGGGAAGTCACCAAGGGAATGTTAAAAAATATATATTAAAATGAACAGAAGGACTTCTGCATTGCTCTGTAGTGATGTATTTAATTATTTTGTAGTTATTAATTAACTGATAACAAGCCTCCAAAACTCTGGATGTAAAAGTGAAATCCTTGACATATCACTGACTAAAGAACTCTAATGGATTTGGAAAGAGCAAAACAACCTGATGTGGAACAAAAATGGCAGCAACTATGCTGATGCACTTTCTTTATGTCTGCAAACAAAACAGCACTGAGTAGAGCCCAAAGCAGACACTCAAAAGAAAACATAAAAACTTAAAGATAAGGCAACTGAGCTATGCTGCTGCCTCAGTTTAATTGAGCTATGGTTTAAGAAAATGATACTTATTAATCAAACAATTAAATCTGGTTACAAAATAAGCCTACAAAACTTCAAGGTGACAAGTGACAATCCAAAGGGCATGACAGATTTAAAACAAAAACAATATAATCCAATCAGCATCCAGACCTAACTAGGCAAGGACTATATCTTAAATTAAACAAACGATACCAGAACCAGAAGGGAAATAGCAAAACAAAGGCTTGGAATCATCACTGGCACAACACAAGTACAATGTGTGTGGGTTTCTGTTGGGGGGAGGCTTTGCTATGGAAACAATGTGGGCTTTATTGACAATTGGGCTACTTTCGAGGGAAAGTCTTTTAGTATGGGTCAGTATCCATCCCACTTGGGATGGTGCTGCTTTCATTTCATGTATGTTCTGTTACAATCCAGATCTGGGGCCAAGCAGCAGACAAAAAGAATACTGACAGTTTGCTAGGACATTAGACACTGGATGCTGAGTAACTTTATTTTATTTAATTCAGACAATATACAGTCATATGAAAAAGTTGTACTCTCCATGGGATTTTTTTTTAACATATTTGGACAAGCATACATTTGATCCTCCTAGAAACAGTGCCTATTAATAAAGGTGATACACTCTATGAAATGACACATAAAATTGAAATTTTGTAGTACTTTTCACTAACAAAAAAACAGATTAGTCACATGGAAAAAGTAAGTACACTCCTACATTTATCACACCTTCAAATCCATTAAAAAAATAAAACAACACACACACACATACACACACACACACACACCCCCACACACACACACACCCCCTATAAGTGGCGCAGATTTCAAACGACTGCCAATTTGTCCAGGACTGGCCGTCCCAGAAAATTCAGCCCAAGAGCAGATGAAATGATGCAAAATGAAGTCTCCAAGAACCCCAAAATTTAATTGCAAGGATCTGCTAGTAAGTCTTGAAACTGTTGGTGTCAAAGTGCATGTTTCTACAATCAGAAAGAAGCCTTTGCTGTCTAAAAAAGCCAGTGAGTTTGCCAATGAGCATATAGACCAGGCCTTTTGAAATAATATGCTCTGGATAGATGAATCAAAAGATAGAGTTGGTTGGCCACAGTAACAGCACTGACCAAAGACAGCTTTTCAGGAGAAGCACCTTATACCAACTGTGAAGCACGGTGGTGGAAATTTTATGGTTTGGGATTGCTTCTCTGCCTCAGGGACTAGACAACTTGCATTCATTGATTCAACTATGAATTCTGCATCATATCAAAGAGTGCTTGAAGATAATGTGAGGCCATCTGTCCAAAAGTTGAAGTTGAATCAAAAGTAGATCTTTCAACAGGATAATGATCCTAAGCAAATCCACCAAGGAATGGCTCAAAAAGAAGAAATGGAGGGTTATGGAATGGCCTAGTCAATGCCCAGATTTGAATCCCATTGAAATGTTGTGGGGGATTTGAAACAAGCAGTACATGCAAGAAAACCCTCAAACATCTTGCAAGTGAAAGAATATTGCATGGAAGAGTGGTCAAAAATTCCAACAAGCTGATGTCAAAAACTGGTGGACAATTATGCAAAACGTCTACAGTTATTTCTGCTAAAGGGGGCAATGCTAGCTTCTGAGGCCAAGAGTGCATTTACTTTTTCCACAGTAGAATATCACATCTATTGATATTTCTCTTGAATAAATGATTGTAAAAGCTATTTTTCTTGTGGTTTTGTTAAAGTATATCCACTTTATTAATAAGCACTGTTTTAAAGATGATCAAATGTTTGCTTGTCCAAATATTGTCAAAAAAGCTAACAGTTTCCATGGAGTGTACTTATTTTTTCACTTGACAATATATTTTTTCACTTGGAGCAATAAATCTTCTAAAAAACTTCAAGTCAACTGTACTTCCGACCAAAATATGACCTATATTGAAAAAGGTGTTATGGATGTTAATAAAATGAAACCATGAGCTATTGTTTATCAACTCTGCTAAAATACATAGCAATGCTACCACCTCATCAATGCAAATAAAATGAATAGCTTCACTACCTTTAGCAATGCTACTAAGTGAAATGTGATAAGGTGCATCATTTTCACAATATCAGATTACTTAAAATGCATCTCAAATCACTGCCCAAATCTGTTTTATTTAATCTAATTATTTTGTATACAAAAATTTACTTGTCATGATATCACTTAGCTATCAAGGCCCCTGTGTCAGTTCAACTCGATCAGCGGACTTCACTTCCCATCCTGCATCACGTCATTCAATCATGGCCGCCACAGACTCCATGTCCCAGTACTCCATGTCCCAATCGCCATCCTTCTGATCACATACACCTGGACTCAATTATCTCATTACTCCCTCACAGTATTTAAGGATTCACAGTATTCAAGTTCTGTTCTGTGTTTTAGATTTTCCTGCCCTGTGTTTCAGTAAACACTGCTATACTGCATTTGCATCTATTGAAGCCTTCTTTACATGACAGAATACTTTGCCAATTGCATGGATGCAGCAGACTAGCAACAAAGCCATCGCAGTGCAAGGACAGCTGATGGGAGAACAACAGCAACACATCGCTGAGCTTCATGCTAAAGTCGATATCCTCTCCTAGGCCATTGCCACAGCTCTGCCGCAGCCAGCTACGATAAGTAGCAAGTATTAGCTCAGCCGGTTCACTTTCCCATGCCTGCTTCTGAAAAGTTCACCGGTGATGTCTCTTAGTGCAAAAGATTTCTTTTGCAATGCTCTCTGTACTTTTTCCTTCACTAGCCAAAAAACAAAATCGCACACGTTCTGAATCTGCTCACCAAGAGAGCACTGAAATGGACATTGGCTGTTTGGGAGCATGGAGGAGACCCCATGACCTCATACCAGCTCTTCACTGAGCTATTCCAACACATATTTGACCATTTGCCTGATGAAAGGGAAGCAGGAGATCAGCTCCTCACTCTCACTCAGAGAGCCCTCCAAGTGTCAGATTATGCACTCGAATTCCGGACCATCGCTGCAGTACTCAAAGCCGTGTTTCGCTTGGGCTTACATCCAGAAGTGTTAACCGAGCTGGCGTGTCGATGAGCAACTCACCCTCGATTCCCTGATTGACCTGGCCATCGGGCTGGATTATCTGCTTCAGAATCGCTTCTCATCCATTCGAGAAAAGCTTCCCACTAATATCAGCATGCCTGTGGAGCCCATGCAAGTAGGGCGTGTGTGGCTGAGCAGGAAAGACACTGCCGCGAGCACGTCTGCTTCACCTGCGGCAGCGCAGACCACCACATTGGGCTGTTCCCACTCCATGTGGGCACCAGGAGGCCCACTAACAGGCATCCCAGCACATGCCTGCACTCAGTGAGTCCTTCCCACTCTCCCTTTTGTCATGCTTTCTCTCTGCCTGGTATGATACAACACTCAGGATCTATTTCTGTTTTGACAGCCCTGATTGACACTGGAGCAGCTGGAAACCTCATAGACCAGGAAACTGTGAACCAACTGAATATCCCCACTGAACCACTACCTCAACCTAACAGGATCCAAGTCATCGATGGAAGCCCCATTGGAGAAGGACTTATCACACACTGCATTACGCCCCTGCTCCGCCAAGTCAGTGCAATGCATCATGAGTTCATCTCCCTTCTGATCACTGTTTCTCCCAGACAAGCTGTTATTCTGGGACTTCCCTGGATGGCATTACACAAAAACCCCTGCTCTCTGATCATTCCTCCAGAATACCAGGACCCGAACAAAGCATTCAGTAAGACCAAAGCCAACGGACTGCCGCCCCACTGGCCCTACAACTGTGCAATTGAGCTGCTTCCCAGAGCCACAACCCCTAGAGGCAGAGTCTACCCACTCTCTAACAGAGCGAAAAGCTATAGAGGAGTACATTCAGGAGGCTCTCCAACAGAGATACATTAGACCTTCTGCATCTCCTGCCTCATTGGGGTTTTTATTTGTTGAGAGAAAAAAGGAGGGGGTCTCTGGCCCTGCATCAACTATAGAGGATCAAACCAGTGCAGTGTGAAATACTGCTACCCACTTTTGTTGGTCCCTGCAGCCCTGGAACAACTACACTCAGCAAAATATTTCACAAAACTGGACCTCCAGAGCATGTACAACCTGGTATACATACACAAAGGGGATGAAAGAAAGACCGCCTCCGGCCACTACAAGTACTGCATCATGCCATCTGGGCTCTCTAGTGCCCCCTCTGTCTTCCAGTACCTCATTAATGTCGTTCTGCGAGATATGTTGGGCAAATTCATCATAGCCTATATAGATGACATTCTGGTATACTCACCTTCACTAGAAATTCATGTTCAACATGTCCATCAAGTTCTTCAATGCCTCTTCCAGAACCAGCTGTATGTCAAGACTGAGAAGTGTGAATTCCACACAAGCACTATTTCATTCCTAGGGTACATCATTAGTTCCATGGGGGTGTCCATGGACCAAACCAAAGTGGCTGCAGTCGTCAACTGGCCCAAACCTCATACAGTCAAGGACCTCCAGCGGTTCCTTGGTTTCACTAATTTTTATCATTCCTTCATTCGGGGTTTCAGCTCCATAGCCCATTCACTCACCACACTACTCCAAGGTGGACCCAAACGCCTGCATGGACACAAGGAGCAGAGCAAGCTCTGAGACAACTAAAAACATCCTTCACCATGGGTCCAATCCTTAAAACACCCTGACCCTTCCAAGTAGAAGTGGAAGTTGATGGCTCAAACTGGTGTGGTGGGGGTATGACTGTCTACTAGAGACCAATAACAACCCCATGCGTGCAAAAAGACTCACTCCCTTATATGTTGGTCCATTTAAAATTGGGGCCAGGGTGGGAAAGGGGAGGGGAGGATGGTTGTTTGGATATTCCTGCCTTGCGTTTCAGTAAACACTGCTATACTGCATATCATTAGCTGAATGTGTTGTCTCAGGCCCCATTAAAAGAGAGTCTTACATATTTAATGACAGTGCAGAGAGCAAGTCAAAGCCCTATGACCTACAAGAACACTGTATGCAACACACTAAAAGAGCCAGGAAAAGCAAGGTAAGAAGTCATGGCTCCATTTCACTAGATTAATTAAATTAATACTGGATAATACTGCTGTAGAGAAGACCCACTATTCCTGGGTTAGGGTTAGGTTAGGGTTGCAGGGGTATACCGGTTTCACGGTATACAGTGGAATGAAAACTGATGGTTAGCATACCATGTACATTTGCTTATCTACAATACTGAAAAAAAAGCAACCAGATGGAGAATCTAACCTGCACATGCACATCTCCTTTACTCCTCGACTGCCTGTCAGACTTGTCAACTTGCTCCACCTACCCACACACAGCAGAGAAAATGTCAAAGGGAAGCAAGGCTGATATCACCAATCTCTATCCCCCAGCAAAAAAAAATAAAACCAGCAGTGTGGGACTACTTCAGATATCCCAAAAACGAAAGGGGGGTTGTCCTCGAGAACTGATATATAAAGTTTAAAAAATACATTCCTCTGTGCAGAGTAAGGGACATGTCCCATTTATAACTTTAATCCCTAACAAAAAATGTGAGAACCGTGAGCACCGTTTCTATCCCATGTGTTCAAGTGAACACAATCATCCCTTTCTGGGAAACTGGCGCAAAGTATCAATTCAAATGATAGTCGTTGAAACCGGGGAAGCCACTGTGGCTCTTTTTTCCAATATAATAAGTTACTTGCGCTTCAGAGGGCACAGACTAAATGCTTTAACAAACCTAATGTTATCTTGCAATCAGATGCCTGATATTTGGGAATGGAAGTAAGTAAATAAGTAATGCTTTATTTATATGGCACCTTTCAAAACAATGTTTATAAAATGCTTTACAGAAGACATATACAAAAAAATAAAATTAGTAGTAAGAATAAATAGAAATAAGCAATAAAAGAAATAAAAGACAATAAGCAAAAAAGAAATAAAAGTCTAAGCAAATAAAATAGAATAAATAAAAGAATACAAATCAAATTAATTGGTTTGAAAATTAACTGGTTTGAGGAAAGGCCCCAGTGAACAATTGTGCTTTAAGATACTTTTTAAAAATGCTGTCAGGGAGAGAGTTCCACAGTTTAGGCCCATAATGACTAAAGGCAGACTCCCCGCTTTTCAGCTGCGTTTTGGGTACAACCAGCAGGTTGCAGTTGGATGACCTAAGTGATCTAGCAGAAGTATATTTATTGATCATATTACAAGGGTATATAGGAGCACCACCATGAAGACATTTGAAAATTAATAACAGGATTTTAAATCAATTCTGTATGACACAGGTAGCCAGTGAAGTGATTTAAGTGCCGGACTGAGATGATTCTTCAGTCTTGCAGCTGCATTCTGAACTCTTTGTAAGTGTTTAATGGAGCTCTTTGGTATGCCAACCAAAACACTGTTGCAGTAGTTGAGTCTAAATGTAACAAATGTATGTATGAGTTTCTCACTATCTGTGGGGGAGAGAATATCACGAACTTTAGAGATGTTCCAAACGTGATAGTATGCTGTTTTACGAATATTGCTAATATGTTTTTTTAAAACTGAGATCACTGTCAAACACAATCCCTAAATTCTTAACGCAGTCATTATCCTTGAGAGACAAGGAGTCTAGATATGGCATAATTAACTTTTTCTGTGCATCATTTCCAGGAATAAGTACCTCTACTTTATCTTTATTTAGCTGCAGAAAGTTCTGTGACAACCACAAGTTTATGCTCTCTATGCAGTTTACAAGGGTGCTAATCAACTTGTGGGCATCAGATGCAAGTGGGAGAGTTGTGTGTCATTTGCATACTGATGTAAGATGTTATATCAATTAATTACACCAGCTAATGACAGCATATATAAGTTAAATAACAAAGGACCCAAAATTGAGCCTTGGAGAACACCACAAGGTACTGCATGATGTCTGGCGGTGTGTGTATCCAGTGCAACATAATATTCCCTGCCACTTAAGTAGGAATCATGTGAGACAGTTCTGGGAGGTAATTATACCAAATCATTTCAGGCTCAGGGATTTCAGGGTGACAAAAACAATATTTGAGATACTATGCACTGAGATTGGTCCGTTGGTTAGTCCAGTTATGCGACTCACCGCAGCCAATTAAATGCATTGCCATAAGTTTTTATGTGCATTTTGGAGATTTTATCTGGTGTTTCCATCCAGCGATATTTAATGCGATATCCCAGAATTCACATACATGGATGGAAACATGGCTACTGACCCCGATCTGAGTGTGTGTGTGTGTGTGCGCGCGCGCATGTGTGTGTGTGTGTGAGTTAAAGGTACAGAGAGGAGCAGTTTGTCTGCCCTGTTGCGCACCTACAGTATACATTAATAGACATTATTTTAAAAGCTCACACAGCTGATGTTATTTTTAACTTGTACTAATAAGTTAATATTAAGTGTCTTACAAGTTAGACTCATATAGGAGAGAGAGCCAGAAAAGTCCAAATCATGACACATAGGCGTGGTCAGAACAGGCAAAGGGTCAGGCAAACGGCAAACGGACGTGAATCAGGCAAGGCAAAGCACAAAACGAGAAATAAGAAACAAGATTGAGAAACAAGAAACGAGAACAATAGAACACTGCTTGGTACAGTGAATACAGTCAATACTTCGCACCAGACAAAGAGACACGAGGGATTTAAATACTAAACGAAATCAAGGGTGAACACAAAACAGCAGAGACACATAAGGGATGTGATGACACATAAGGGAAACAACTAATGACAATACAGGGGCGGAGACAAGACATAAACCATAACAATACACAGATGTCAAAAGTAAACAAAGTAAATGTCACTGAAACCTGGAAGCTTGTGATCCAGCGCTTTGCGTGAGGGGAAATCATGACACAGCAGGTCCTGCTCCTTTTTTTCCTCCTAATTTCTTTTGTTGAAACAGGAGATGTATTTATTTTCTTTTCAAATGGGAGACTTTTTTTTTTTTTTTTTCCCCCACACACACACACACACATATTGTTGGAGTGCTGAAGCATGCATCTGAGCTGACAGATTCTTGCTCTCTTATCTGTAATAAAGATTGAGTCAGCAGTCTGACCTAGACTTTTTTTTTTTGTTGCTTTAATTGTGCAGCTGTTCTAGTGCTGAGGGGACTAGAGCGAGAAGACAGTGATATACGGCTGCTACCGCTATCCAGAAAGCAGTGTGTCCAATTGGCAAACTTAATTATAGTAAATGAGAAATACAAAAAATTTTACATTTATTGTGTAATTTATGTAATATTCTCTGAAGAACATTCACTTATGAACTTTGTACAAATAAAAATAAATAGGTTTTAGTGCAGCTTCTCCTTGTGTCTTGCTGTCTTTGCCAGCCATATAACAAAATAAAAAAAAGTTTTTAACTAAAATGTATTTATGTATAATTAAATTTCCCAATCACATAAATAATTAGTCCAATCACAGAAATAATTAGTATAAAAAAAAATAACCAGTAGCAGGTTATAGATTACATTTATATTTAATAATTTAATGAACAAATCTGACCAACAGTCAATAATTAAAGACAAAAATAGTATGTTATTCCATGTATTATATCTACAATACATAGTTACTCATAAATCGCATATAGTTACTTTAGCCAGTAACAGGTTCTTTTACTTTCTTAAGTCAACGTATAGGATAATATTAGATATTATCCTTTACTTTAAATAGAATAATAAAGATTTATGTCTGTTGTGTTTTGCTTGTCTGTTTCTTTGTAAAAAATAATACAAGCCGGCATCACAAAAGGCGTATGTTTTTGACCATTACATACTTAGTTTGCAGCATGTGGCTTAGCATCAAAAGAAGACCGGAACACGTGAAAAGGAGCAGTACACATGATATGTTAATCATGGACAATTAAATACAGTGCACATGGATTTAAAATCTAGCAATTCAAAATTACCAACTCACATTATATCATACACAATGTTCTGGTCTCAACCAGCTCACTAGACCCAGCTTTCATTCAGGGCTTTTGGTAAAATATTTTTGTTAAATATTCATCAAAAAATAGTTTTGTTTGCATTCATTTATTGCATGTCTGTGTCCCCACAGGAGCGGACCATGAGCTGGGCTGCGGATCTCACATCTCACGGTATTGTTTGAATATGACTTTGTTGCATGCCGGAGTGTTGTTGTGTGTAACATTACACAACGTCACGTTAAAAACGATGACTGTCATTTTATTGTCTGTATGGGAAGATCTATTAGCCGATGTCGATCGTTTAAAAATGCCAAATATACCAATAGACATTTATCCAAAAAGTTTGGAAATCCCTGCCTTAATAGAATCAGAAGTTTGACCACATCACTAATATTATCCACACTACACTGGCTTCCAGTAAAATTTCATATTAATTATAAAATACTACTAATGATCAGCACCTGAGTGAACATTTACTCTTTTTTTTTTTTTTTTTTTCCCCCAAATCCAGAGCAACTTTGTGTAGTCTCTATCAAAATCACATACTTATGCTAGTTCACTAGGTCATGGACTAAGAGTACCATCATTCTAAAAACCCTGTTGGGGGGTACACTATGAAAAGAAAACACAAGGTTTTATTTTTAAATTGTAGATAAACAAAGTGCTAAATCAAGTGCTCGGTAAAGCAGTAGGTCTTTAGTCTTCATTTGAAGACAGCCAGTGAATCAGCTGTTCAGACAACCAGATTTCAATACACCACCTGAACAGAGAACAGTTTTGATGTATGTCTTCTTTGTACTTTGAGAAATGGTGGGTCCTTTTGAGCCATGCTACAAGCTCAAAGGGTGTGCAGACTGAGGTGTGATAACTGCTTTAAAGGTAGGCAGGCACAGGTCCATTTTTGGCTTTGTAGGCAGGCCTCAGTGTTTAAACTCAGATCTTGGTAGCTACAGGAAGCCAATAGAGGAAGCGTAGCAATGGGGTGGTGTGGGAGAACTTGGGAAAGTTGAAAACAAGTCATTCAGCAGCTGCATTCTGGATCAGTTGCAAAGGTTGAATTGCAGACCTACCAGGAGTGAGTTGCAGTAGGGGGGACTCTGTGGACAGATACTGGCCAGATCCTCCTGCTGTAAAGGAAATACCTGCATGGCTGAGTCACTTTAGTGACATGAGGTGAGAAGGGTAGTTGGTTGTCTAGGACTACCCCAAGGTTATGTGCAGTGACAGATGGAGACATCTGAGAGTTGTCCAGGGAGATCACAAGATCTTGTCATGGGGATGCATCTCCAGTTATGTACAGCAGCTCAGTCTTGCTGGGATTTAGTTTCAGCTGATGAGCTGCCATCTATGATGAGATGTCTGCCAGACATGCTGAGATCGGTGTAGAAACATAAGGGAGGAAAGGAGAGGATGAGTTGATATCATGTGAGGATATGACCTCAATGAGAGAGATAGTATAGATGAAGAATACAAGATGACCAAGCTCTGAGCCTTGTGGGACACCAGTGGAGTCTGCATGGAGCAGATTTGGATCCCCTCCATGTCACCTGGTATGACTGTCCCTCCAGGTAAGAGGCAAACCATTGCCATGCTGTGCTGCAAATTACAAGATTCATCTGAATGGACAGTAGAGTCTTCTGGTGACTGTGTCAAAAAGTTGTTAAGTAGGATGAAAGCTGATCTAGCATCATGAAGCTTCTCAGTAACAGCCACAAGAGCAGTGTCTGTGGATTGTGCCACTTTGAAGCCAGCTAGATAATATCGTCTATTATGAGCCACCACACCTGCTTAGATCAAAAGGTGCAGGTTCTTTATCAGTACCTAGAATAATGAAAACAGTGCATATCTTTTGCCATGCAAGGCCCCGCAGCGATGGAATAGCCTTCCAATTAGTGTTTGGCATTAACCTTCCAAATCAAACCAGTTTCACGGTTTGCTGTTGTGCTGAGGATCTTTGGGATCTTTATTATTTGGGGTTAAACTATTAATTATATTGTAATTGTAATCACAGTTTTTAAATATAACTGAGATCTGAGTTTGTTAATTGCTTAATATTAGATTAATTAGTTAATTTCTGATGCATTAAATCACCCCACATGTGCTAGCAGATTTAGTTAATCTCTAAGCCTGCCTTTCCTGTAACAAAACCTAGGAAAGGCTTTGCTAGTAACAGGATTATGATATAGAGATTGCTAAATTTTGATCTATGACAGAATAAATCTAATCATGAGCCAACTTCATGGTACTGCATTATTGATCAGCACTTTCACACTAAGCCATACTTCTCCCTTTAGCCCCCTACTCTGTCTCCCTGAAATCAAACACCATAATTAATAAGGACACAGTTGTCAGTGGGGAATTGCTATTACACCAGTCCTCATGTATTTGGCAAAACAGTGTTATGGAAGTGTTATAAATGCAAATTTGACTAAAACTTCAGTTTAAGGACATGAAAATAATTCCATTGACATATGTGCTTCTTAAATAATTTAAGTTGCATTTAGATGGTGCTTCATAATAGTTTTGAATGCAAAGAGACCACCAGCACTTCAGACCAACATAACTTCCAATTTTTATAGCAGATCTAGAGGGTTCACGGGACTAGAGTGTTGTGGTGAACTGAGATGTTTGGATGTTTCCCCCACCCCCCACCCCCCAACTCTCACACGTACACTCAGGGTTGATGACGGTAGAGTGGCTGGCCGCTTTATGTCCCAGGGCACCCTCATGTCTGTGTTAAGTACATTGTCCTTAACCATTACTTGACAATTACCATACCCAACAATCCCTCTTTCTCTCGCCCCCTCTCTCTCTGTTGAACTACATATGTTACTCCTGAGATACCAGTAAAATTTACATCCCGAATTTATATATTTCTATAAAGCTGCTTTGTGACAATGTCCACACACACGCACACAATCAATGGATTCAGGCTCTCAGATGAGCGCTGTTAGATAGATGAACAAAAGACATAGGAAGTGTGCATGTCAGTGGGTATGTGAGAGTATTAATAGAGAGATAAAGAGATATAGAGAAAAGACAGGATATTTTCTTACCTGCTGAGTATGGCTCTTGTCTATCCACATACATAAACTCATTCCTCTCGTATTTGGCTCGGATCCACTGTTCCCGCAGCAGCCTGTGGGGGCAAAGCACATACTTATTTCATATTCTTGCTTCTTCTAGCCATCACTCCATCACAGAAGCAGTTTTGGTCTTTGCATATTCTTTAATAACCAGGGGCAGAACTTTGTCACAATCAGCCCCTGTGCAGGCATTACATACATTTGTACCCTACGGATATTGCCTTTCCATTTGCATGTACAAAAACTTTAATTTTATGTAGTCAGTAACAATTGTAGCCCTCTTATGGTCAGTAATAATGTCTACATCTGCCAATGCATGACCCAAGATTATGGTAAAGCAAAAAACAAGCATGTGTGCTAAGCAAGTAATTCATATAAATAATGGATTTGCACTCACTACAATATTCTGGCAATAGAACACTGAACTCTATTTACCATGTAAATGCAGGTACCATCAATTAATTCCAGCTGAACCATGTATGTCTCAGAACACATTAATAAACTATTTAGCTACCTAATTTAGTCATCTTACAAAACTGCTATAATACTATTCCTAAACAAGCAGTTATATCATGCTACAGCATTTAAATACGCTATAACAAGACTGATCAATATATAATTTTTATGACCTACCTAATGCAAATATATAAAATTGCGGATGTTAATAGAATAATTAGTAGGTGCATTAAAAGTAATAAACCATTAGTCTTTGCTAACCTAATTACGATTGTTTAGCACTCACCAGCCAGAGTTTGGTATCAAGGAGGGGAACAAGGTACCAGAAGGACCAGAAGTTGACATACATTAGTTATAACACACACACACACACACACACACACACACACACAGACTCTACTTCCTTCCGTTTTGTTTGGGAGATTTTGCAGTTCATGAACCCAACATCACTCATTGCCTTGGTTGTAGCTGCAGTTGTCTTAGGTGTGTCTTATAACAAATTAACCACAGTGGGGCCATAAAAGAAACTGCACACAAAAGATACAGTGTGACAGTATTATCAATGAGACAATATTCTTAAGCGAGGTGGATTCCAGAATTCCACCCTGTGCTAATGTAGAAAAGATCAAAAAAGTTGCAGGTTGAGGGTGTGTGTGTGTGTTGTACATTATAGATAGATCATTGATCTCAGGCAGACACTCCAAAATTGCCCTTTTGGAAAAGACAATTTTCCAAGTTCAGTTAAATTAACTAAAACTGACTAAACTTAACTATTTTTTTCTCAAAAAAAGGTCAGCCTAATGGGCATTATCTGGATGTAAGAATTAATGAAAATAGAGAACTACTTATCACAGATGAAAGTTGCCTTCTTCAAGATGAAGGTGTTACTGACAAGCCTGGATTCACCCAGTGAAAAATCTAACATTTCATATCTATGAGCCATATTCAGAATTGAATTAAGCATGCTTTGTTCGATAAAATTTTGACCTAGAACATAAGTCCACATTTTTTGCGCATTAGTTATTATGAAAAAATTATGAAGTACAGTACTCAATATTGAGCTATAAACGATTGCAGATGACTGCACCAATAACATGGGCACAGATTACAATGATTTAATGACCTTGATTTAGTCTCATGGGCACATTAACAAAACTGTGCATTTAGTAAGTAGGTAGACAAAACAAACAAACAAATAAAACTTATTGCAGTCTTGTGGTCAATTACAGTGGGCAAAACTTTAGTAACTGCAAACTAACTAACGTAATCATCAGGACTTGTAGGTTTCATGACAAGCTTCAACATATTCAATATATTAAGCTATTTCTTCTGCATATTGTATTATTAACACTTAACACTGTATTGGTCTATTCATTGTATTATTCTACATTTTTGTCTTTTTCATGTTACATTGTATTGCAACTAACAGCCAATAAGACAGGTGCTTGATTAAAAGGTGCTGGTCTACATGGTAATGAAAAACTCCTTCCAAAACAGCAAAATCTGGCAACTCCAGAGGTTTGAAATGTATGCAGGTAATTTCAATAAACTGAAAGAGCCACATGCCCTATCGTGGTGTATGCATGCCTTGCACCCAATATTCCTGAGAGAGGTAGCGGATTTACTATGACCCTGATAAGGATAAGCGGCCACAAAAGCACCTGAGTAGCAAGTAGTGAGAAGTAATGAGAGTAGTGAGAACTGAGTAGAGTGAGTACTGAAAATCTTGCTGGCATAAATACTGATGCATGTTTTGAACTTGTGTGATCATGTTCTCTGGCTCCTACTAGCATCTAACAGACTAGTTTTTGGTTGGAATATTCCTTCAGCCCATTTCAGCATAGTTAAAGGTCACATGCTCATTACACAATGACAAAATGCATTTAAGACAAAATGCATATAATGAACACCAGTTCTTTACTCACTGGCAGTCTGCGTGTGTTGGGGAGTAATAGAACGCTGGTACCATCTGTTCATATTTGGCTTTTGCAGAACTGTTGCCGATGGAGGCCATCAACTAAAGAGAGAAAGACAGGGATATGTCATGAGGTACAGCAGCTTCTGTCATTACATAAAATGTGTCAAAAACAAAAGCTAAAGACAAGGAAATGATGCAGTTATATATTTTCAGTTAAATGTGTGTGTGTGTGTGTGTGTGTGCGCGCGTGCATGTTGCACATGTGTACAGCATATGTGACATTTTCCACTAAAGGGCTGGATTGTAACAGCTGCCACATTCATAAGCAAACGTATCCTATTTCACACTAGAAACTACAGTAACAAATTATACATGGATCTGTGATGGATTTCCAATCTTCACCTGTCCAGTTTCTGGTGGATCTTTGTCCATTGAAGACACAGATACAGTGCTGTGAAAAATATTGTTTTTTTCTGTTTTTGTTTATATATCATACTAAATAGTTTTATATCTTCATACTTCATAAATAAAGCATGGCAACCTGTGTAAACACACAATACAGTTTTTGCTTGTTATTGAAGCAAAAAAAAGAGTCATCCAACACCTATCACCCATGTGAAAAACTAATTGCCCCTTTAAATTTAAAATCTGGTTGTGCTACCTTTAGCAGCAATAACTGCAACCAAACGCTTCCGATAACTGGAGATCAGTCTTTCACTTACTTCTAAGACTAGGACTCACTTATGCTTTGGATCATTGTGTTGCTGCATAATCCAGTTGCGCTTGAGTTTCAACTTACGGACTGAAGACCGGACATTGTACTTTAGGATTTTCAGGTAGAGAGCAGAATTCATGTTTCCCTGAATTCTAGCAAGTTGCCCAGGCCAAGAAGCAGCAAAGCAGCCCTACACCATTACACTTCCACCACCATGTTTGACCATACGTATGATGATGTTTTTGTGGAATTTTGTATTTGGTTTATGCCAGATGTAACGGGACCCCTGTTTTCCAAACAGTTCCAATTTTGACTAATAAATCCACAGAACATTCTCCCAAAAGGTTTGAGGATCATCAAGGTGTGTTTTGGCAAAACTCAGATAAGCCTTAAATGTTGTTCTGGGTTAGCAGTGGTTTTCACCTCGCCACTCTTCCATGAATGACATTTGAGTCGTTGATGTGCTCTTGGAGGAATTTCAGAAGGTCGGCCACTTCTAGGAAGGTTCACTACTGTGGTTCTTTTGAGTCCAAGAGCCTTTGAAATAGCTTTGTAACCCTTCCCAGACTGATGTATTTCAATCACCTTCTTCCTCCTCATCATTTCTTGAATTTCTTTCAATTGTGGCATAGTATGTTACTGGGTAAGACCTTTTAACCAACTTCATGCTGTTAAAAACGTTCTATTTAAGTGTTGATTTAACTGAACAGGGTTTGCAGTAATCAGGCCTGGTTATATCTAATCCAGCTGAAACCCATTTTGAATGCTGTTTCATAGATTTGGGGAATTAGTAACTATGGGGGCAAATACAATTTCACACAGGCCCAATTAGTATTGGATAACTTTTTCGCTTCAATGAATAACGTTATCATTTAAAAATCTGTATTTTGTGTTTACTCAGGTTGCCTTTGTTTTCATTTCTGAAACAATTTAGTATGAGATATACACAAAAACAAAAGAAATCAGGATGGGGAAAATACTTTTTCACAGCACTGTACTTGTTCTTGGCTGAAAGGCATGGAACCTGATGTGGTCTTCTGCTGTTGTATAGACCATCCGCATCAAGGTTCAGTGTGTTGTGCATTCTGATATACTGTTCTGCTCCCCATGATTGTAAAGAATGGTTCCTGTCAGCTCAAATCAGAACTGCTGCTCACTGGATGTTTTTGGTTGTTTGTTTTGTTGTTGTTTTCTGTAACATTCTGTGTAAACTCCAGAGACTGTTGTGTATGAAAATCCCAGGAGCTCTGCAGTTTCTGAAATTTTCAAACCAGACCCTTGGCTCCAACAACCCTGCCACAGTCAATGTAATTGACATTTTCCACATTGTGATATTTAAGGTGAACATTAACTGAGCAGGTGTACAGATATTCCTAATAAAGTGGCCGGTGAGTGTATGAGCATCCTTTTGAATCAGTATTCATCTGAATGGCTGAATGGTTGGAATGTAATGGTCATTATTCACAGTAATACCAATCTATTTATTAAGATTGCTCTTTAACCCTGGAAAACAACTGATCTCTTTCCTTCTTTTAATTGTTAACTGGTTTAAGTGTCTCCTTTTTTGCCACATACTGAAAGAGAAAGTTTCGATGCCCATGTCAAGCCATCTCATCTGGACCTTTTAACGTGGTGGGTATGAAAATTGACTGTACTTTTTTTATTAAGTGCTGTATTAAGTGCAACACAACACTCAAACTAAAAAGTACAACATACTTATGAGTCATCACCGTTGGTGTGTCTGTATGGCCGTGAAGTGTGTGTGAATGTCAGTGATTATGATTTACTTTTTTTATGGCATTATGGACGATAATGATCATGGCATAATTTTTATGCTAATGTTGCTGATGTATTACTGGCAGTAACAATCAAGATTGTTAGTTGAGATGCAAAATGAAGTGACAAAAACCATCGGGAGCTCAATTTCGAAAAAAGAAAAAAGTAGAGGCAAAGTGTGGGGGAAAAAAAAAAAAAAAAAAAAAAAAGTAAGCTTATTACAATTTCTGTATCATTTGTCATTTTTGTGGTGTTAAATTATTTAGATAATGGATTTACAATACCTGTGTGAAGTTGGCCCCCCACCCAACACAAAACGTCGGCAAAATAGTCTCAATCGTTTGTGCTGCTTCCGTTTTTAAAGTATTAGACGTTGAATTATGGTGCTATGATGTCACCAGCCCCCAACATGCTCCAAATTCACTCCAAATAGTCTTGTTTGTTTGTGCTGGTTTGTGCCGATAAAAGCTTCGTTTGTGCTGCTTCGGTTTTGGAGATATTAAAAGAAAATTTATAGGTCATTCTGGGGTCACTCAGCCCCGCACATGCTCCAAATTCACCCGAAATAGCCTCAATCCGTTTTTAAAATATTAGAAATTGACTTATAGGCGCAAATCTCCTCGGTGTGAGCACACTTTTAAAGTCGAATTGCTTCCATAATAAGAAGCTGTTATAGATGTGCAGTATCTGAATGTTTGTGTTACTAAAAAGTTCAAACCTGTTCAGTCGATGAAGTCACACATCCTGATAATTAGTGCCAACAACAAACCCCACCCCAGGCAGTCTCCCCTAATATATTTAGATAATAAAGATGATTATTTCTAATATTTATTACTTATTAGTAAGGCTGTGCAGTCTGCAAGCTCAAGCTTGGGGCAGGGGGGGTCATATGCTAAAATATGACAATTTTGCATAATTGTCCACCAGTCTCTGGCACTGGCTAGCTGGAATTTTTTTTTAAATCACTCTTCCATGCAATATTCTTTCAGTTGCAAGATGTTTGAGGGTTTTATTGCATGTACTGCCTGTTTCAAATCCCCCCACAATATTTCAATGGGATTCAAATCCAGGCTTTGACTAGGCCATTCCATAACCCTCCATTTCTTCTTTTTG
>JANDJT010000102.1:16611345-16634703 GCA_024331685.1 Stegophilus panzeri
CCGAATTAAACTACAGTCCTAAATTAATAATATATATTCTTGTGTGTGTGTGTGTGTGTGTGTGTGTGTGTGTGTGTATATTGGGTTCTTTTCTGTTTTGTACAAACAGTTGTGTAAAGTTATAAAGTTTGTGTAAAGTTTTAGCCTGAAGTTTATATTTGTAACACTCAGTTTGTGCATTTTATTTTAAATAAACAAAAAAAAAAAAAAAAAAAAGGTACTGAAAGTTCTCCCTGCCCCATTCGATTAATCGAAAAATTAGTCAGCCAACTAATCGATTATGAAAATAATCGTTAGTTGCAGCCCTAAACTGAACACTGTGTATGTAGTCTATATGCATGTTACATGTAATCCAAACCAAAGTTATGCTCATGTGTTGAGTGAGGTGTAGTGCTGTTACCATGACAATGAGAATGAGTTAGTGTGTTCAGCTTTTCAGTCATGCTGTTTGAGCTGTTAACAGGTTTTAAATTATTTCACCTCAGCAAAATGTTATCCAAGTGTGATTTTTAACAGATGGCAAGAAGAAGAGCTTGTGACCACAGAGAAGTTGTTCAGCATTTCACATTTGCCTGACTTTCAGGAACAAGAGATCTGCTTTATTTATGCACATATTATCCATCAGTAAAACAAAGCAGTAAAAGGCCTATATAATGTATTTGCACATCTTCTAATGTTACTAACATTAAAGGTCATTGTTTGTGAATAACACAAGAAATATAGGTTTTTAATCAAAGTTTATTACTGTGTGCAAGTCCTGCATCCTCGCTGAATTTCTGGAGAATATTAAATGCTGGACCTTCATGTCCTGATTCATGTCCTGCATCTGCCACAAATTAAACTGTCCATCCAACCTCTCAAATATTTTAAATAGAGTCAAATGTGCAATATTAACATGTTTTTTATAGGACCATTTTACTGCACCAGAAGTGCATCATGACCCATGCAGATTCGGACAGCAAAAGCAATTAGACACAAAGGTTTACATGGCTATTATTCTTCTATTTAGTGGATTATTAAAAGTATTAGAAATATGAATGGAGAAAGATTTCATTCATATTGGCCTTAATCAGTTTACTCTATTCTGAGGTGTACACACACCTTTTATTCTGATTGAGATCAGTTGGATTATTAAGTACAGAGCCCAGCTAGTGAAATCCCTACTTTAAAAAAATAATGCATGGCCTCAACTAATTAATGTGTGGGAAAGGGAAAATTATGTGCATTATTCCGCTTATACCACAGGGATTTGGCAATGATTACAGTTTTAAAATAATTAAAGAACATATCACTCTTTTAATGGTTTATAGTTTCGATTTAATGTTGTGGAACATCCACAAGACAAGTTAGTTCCTGTTATCACTTACGTCACAACAACGATGAACAGTTGTTCCCACACCCACATCTCCTCTTGAAGCTAATGAGAAAAAAAAATGCTGCTTGTCATTTAACTGAGAAACCTTAAAAGTTTTAACTCCTCTATTATGAAGACTTCATTGTGCTGAGAAACCTTTTTTTAAAAAAAGGCATCATAACTTACAAATCGCTAACGCCTGAGACTACGTTCATGTATGTTATTAGACTTACATCATGTGGAGTATTCACCAGTCCTTGTGTATGAACTGTTACCTTAGAAACAATAGTATTGTTAGGTCCACCAACCACAAACTCCATTTCCAAGAACACACCACTGCTCCCAAACATGGCTGCCCTGGACTACACTCCCCAAAACACACTGTTGTTAACCCGCTCCCAAACTTCCACACACCTGTTCCCAATACCACACACTCATTCACATACACTTTAAAGGAGACTCAGTCATACAGACTTTGCGAAGTAAATGCTCAGTTTATCCTGCACATCTGACTTTATCAAGCCTTGTTTTACATGCTGGTTACTCTGGTTTTCTGATTATTTGCCTGTTTGCTGATTCTTGCGTTTTGTATACTAGCCTACAATACTAGCTTTCTGATCGCCTGACCCAAGCCTGTTTTTGACCTGTACCTTGCCAAACATTTTGGATTTGTTTACATTGCTCACATTAAAGACTCTGCTGAAACAGATGCAACTGTATCGGTTTCAATCCACCCTTTCTTGACAGATTACTTCACTTACAACATGGATGCAGCAGGAGAGGCTGACTGGCAGCATGTGCTTCCCGCTTATGGTCAGCTAATGGGAGCGCAGCGGCAGCGCCTCACAAACATGGACACCAAAATTAACCACCTCTCCCAAGCTCTACCTTCAACCACTAAGCTCCACACAGCAGCTCCAGCAACCAGCATGTGGGTGCAGCAGCCAGATGAATTTATGGTGATGCCTCTCAGTGTAAACTATTATTGCAATATTCTCTATTTCAAGAGCCAGGAAGGAATGTCTGAGCAGAAGAAGATCACACACTTCTTGAAACTCCTCACAGACCAAGTGCTGAAGTTGGCCTTAGCAGTGTGGGAGCAGGGATCACTTACTGGAAGGGAAGGAGGTTGGAGAGCAGTTCCTCATGATATGACAAGGAACCCACAGGGTGACAGAATATGCAGTCAAGTTCTGCACAATCGCTGGTGGCAGTGGATGGAACGAGCAAGCCCAGAAAGCCGAATTTCATAGGAGTCTGCAAAGCAACGTGCTCACCAAAATGACCTACCATGACAACCAGCCATCACTTGACTCTCTCACTGACCTTGCAATTCGCCTAGATCATCTGCTCCACACCCATCCCGATCGCCACCCAAACCCATGCAACTGTGTTGCACCAAGCTGAATGAGAACACTGAGAACTTCTTCTTGGAAAAGAAGGGAGGCAGGCTCAGACCTTGTACTGACTATCGAGGGCTGAAGCAAGTATCCGTGAAGTACTGGTACACTCTGCTTCTAGTATTCTAGAGAGAGAGCTGCTGGTAGTAAAGTTGACTTTAGAGCAGTGGCACCATTGGCGGGAAAGAGCCAAGCATCCATTAATTATATTCACAGATCACAAAAATCTTGAGTACCTTTGAACTATGAAGACCCTGAACCCCCGGGTTTCATTTCAACGTCTCCTATCGACCCGGCTCCA
This sequence comes from Stegophilus panzeri, assembly GCA_024331685.1. Classification (NCBI taxonomy): domain Eukaryota; kingdom Metazoa; phylum Chordata; class Actinopteri; order Siluriformes; family Trichomycteridae; genus Stegophilus; species Stegophilus panzeri. The sequence goes on from JANDJT010000102.1 coordinate 16,614,401, forward strand.
AATGCACACTTCCATTCCATAAGAGGGCACTGAGGAGTACAATGCTGCTTGAGTTTGTGAACCCTTTAAAATTTTCTACATTTCTGCATAAATATGTGAACGTATGTGAACCTTTGCTTGAACCTTGCTCAGTATCTGGTGTCATCCCCTTGTGCAGTAATAACTAACCATTTTCTCTTGAAATTCTGTTCATGGACAGATTTTTCCTTTAGAATAGCTGTTATAATTCAGAATTCATTGTTCCATCAATGATGGCAAGCCATCCAGGACCCAGACGCAAAAGTTCTATTTTGGTCTCATCTATCCACAAAACTTTTTTCCACATTTAGCCTTCTGGCTTGTCCACATGATCTTTAGCAAACTGCAGATGGCCAGCAATGTTATTTTTGGAGAGCAGTGACATTCTCCTTGCAACCCTGCCATGCACACCATTGATGTTCAGTGTTCTCCTCATGGTAAACTCATGAACATTAACATTAGCTAATGTGAGAGAGGCCTTTAATGGCTTAGAAGTTACCCTGGGTTCCTTTCTGACCTCGTGGACTATTACACTTCTTGCTCTTGGAGTGATTTGCTCTTTGTTGAGCGACGCTCCTGGGGAGGGTAATAATGGTCATGAATTTCCTCAGTTTGTACAGAATTTGTCTGACTGTGGATTGGTGGAGTCCAAACTTTTTAGAGATGGTTTTGTAACCTTTTCTAGCCTGATAAACAATCAACAACTTTTTTTTCTGAGGTCCTCATGCCATGTTCATGCCATGATACACTTCCACAAACATGTATTGTGAAGATCAGACATTGATAGATCTCTGTTATTCTTGAATAGAATCTCCTACTGTTCTATTGATGTCCAACTAGTATCTACCCTATCAGGGACCAACCACATCCATATTGGGTGAAATTGCAAAGCTAAATAATAGTGTCTAAAATTTGGGAGGTTCATGCCATCATTACCATATGGCGCTTGAAGTTTTAGACGTTTCACTCTAGGGTTTTTACCTTTCCAGAGAAAGTTGGTTGGACAGATTATCTGATAAATGTCTGTAATATTGTATTTCAGTTAGTCACTTGTTATTTAATTAAGGCTAGTTTAGAGTTCTGTAGTATTAGTGAACTGAAATGCTGCAAAGAAATATAAAATATTTCTGGTATTTATTGTTGTTGTTGTTGTTGTTGTTATTATTATATTTATTAATCCAACTAATAAATAAGTAAACAAATAAATGAATGAATAAATGCAAAAATAGATGGATTAATTGATTATCAAAATAAGGATCTTTAGTTGCAGTCCTAGTACTGTGATGTCAATTTGTCAGGTATGCTGGGTTCAGACACAATGTGACATGTCTGTCCCCAGCACAGACACTAAATGCTAACCAATAACACATGCAATTTGCCTGCTCATCTAGCCTTTGGGATGGCCAGGAAAAGAGTTGTATATGTGCATCTTCCATTAGTTCATGTGGCAAGTGATAAACAGCTTAGTAAGAATCTAGACCCCATGGTTGGATCACTGCTCCGTTGGAAATATTCCACAACTCTAAGAAAAGCTTTAACTAGTTTATGTACTCCCAAATGTAAACCATAAATCTGGCCCATATGCCCAGAATCAGAAAGAGCTGCTTCTAGTTGCTGCAGAAACTCCAAATTGTTATTTACAATGTAAGACAATGTGTTTGCACCTGCTGTTTTATACCATAAGGGAACAACTTTCAGGGTGTACACCTAAGGGTATACCTCAAAGCAGAAAATGCATGCTGGACCAATGCTTCAGGGCATGTGCACAAGCTCTTGTCACCAATAGGATTGAGATGAGTGATGATAGTATTGGGAATTACCAATAGATCTATCTTCAATGGCTATTAAGTTATATTATTTAAATGTGTACTGGAAACTGTGATGTCTACAGATTTAAGATTGATGAAATTAAATTGTGTTGTATCTCATAATGTGTTTTCTTTTAGATTATTTTGTAATCCTATACAAATCTTAATAACCTATGTTGTCTGATTGCAGAGCAGAGCAACAAAACATCTTTTTCCTCATGGATCTTAACTTCCCTTGTCCTTGCTTGTCAAACAGATAAAGTCATGCTAACCTTAAACACATGGAATGTCTTTGCCTGCAAAACATGAAAGAGACTTAAATTAAGAAAATGAAAAGTGTTATCAGAGCTACATCACTATACAAGAATTCAATTAGTATCTTTGTTGCTGTTCAACACAGAGCATATACATATGTTGAATAATTTACTACAACTTTATAATCAGCTTAGTTATGACAAATAACACTTTGTGTTTATTTACAGTTCCAACTTCAGTTTTGCAAGTGTAGGGACCTTACCCCTAATGTGTGACCTTTCTTGTTCAACCCACAAACCACAGAAGAAAGGCTGACAAGGGGTTAGGACATACGCTTTTTTTTTTTTTTTTTTTTTTTTTTTAAAATATATAAACTCCACTTTCTGCGTGCCTTGGATGATCATAAATTGCCCTTTGAATTCCACGTACAAGAACAACAGCAAGGACTCCAAGCCTCTCTGCTCCAAGGAGAGGCAGATCCATTAAAGATAAGACTGTCTCTCCTGGAATACAATTGGACAAATTTATCCAAACCTCTGATGATGGATCACCAAAAAATGTTAAATCTGAAAATTGCTCAGTATACTTTCATATACTATGTTGTTTGTGTGACTAGGTCATGTTTGGTGTCATATGCATTGTAAAATTGTGCAAGTCTATGCCATTGCAAGATATAGATGCAGGAACTTCAGGCCTACAGTGAAGATAGCAGTTGTGAACAGTAATTTACAAAAGCCTTGTCCACAATGTCTGGACAAGCTGACACAATTGAGGCTACAGCTGGACACTATTCTGCGCAATTTCAGCTGAAGGCCATCCACACTGAGACATGATCACCAGAAAAGCAGATGTGTCATTGCCTAACTTTTTTCTAACCTTTATCCAGTTTCTATGAGTCTGTGCCCATGATAGCCTCAGATTCCTGTTCTTGACTGATAGGTGTGGAACCCAATGTGGTCTTCTGCTGTTGCAGATCATCCACCTCAAGGTTTGGTGTGCATTCTAAGACACTTTTCTGCTCACCAAGGTTGTAAAGAGTGCTTAATTGAGTTACAATAGCCATCCTGTCAGCTCAAACCAGTCTGGTCATTCTCCTCTGATCAACAGAGTGTTTCGGTCTTCAGAAACTAGGCACACGGGATTTTTTTTTTCCACACCATTCTGGGTAAACTCTAGAAAGTAGAGACTGTTGCGTGAAATTTCCAGATCAGCACTCTATGAAATATTCACACCAGCCCTTCTAGTACCAACAACCATGCCATGACCAAAGTCACAGAGATCATACTATTTCACTTCATTGTGATGTTTGATGTGAACATTAACTGAAGCTCTTGACCTGTATCTGCATGATTTTATGCACTGTGCTGCTGCCACATAATTGGCTGACTGGATAACTGCATAAACGAGCAGGTATACAAGTGTTCCTATTAAAGTGGACAGTGAATGTATGATATATGATGATTATTATTACTATATTATATATTGTGAGTGTGCAAATATATTTGTATATTATAAATTAGATTTTCCCATTTTAATTAGCAGTAGCCTACAAGCCAGTGGTTTTGAAAGACATGTCCAAGATTCACCAAAACAAGGTTAGTTCAATATACAGGTCAATATACAGTGAGGAGAAATAAGTATCCAGACACACATAATTCTATAATTTAAAATACTTATTCTGCATACATCCACTTCAAATTTATACACAATGTCTTTTGACTTTGTCCTTATAAATATGAACAAAAAAAGTATGTTTAAACATTAAAATATATGATTGAAAAATAAAATCAATAGGAGGAAAGGCATTAAGACTCCACAAATTACCAATATAAGTACTTTGCTGCAAAACCATAATTGGCAATTACAGCTTCAAGATGTCTGTAGTAAGGCTTCAAGATGTAGAAGTAATTAATCCAAAGTGTCTGAATAGTTATTATTTCCCCTCACTGTATAGTCAGATGCCATCAAACATGCATGCTGCTGTTTAAAAAAAAAAAAAAAAACCCTCTGGATATTATTCTTTAAATTACAAGTCTACCAGCAAGTGATAAGGTGGCAAACAATTAGTTGAAGTGACCTTTGAAATACTTTATGTACTTCACACCCAGACTGATGCAGATAAACTTACGTCATTGACAAACATGAGAACCTGTGATTTACTTGTAGCTGGAGAGTCTTAAGCCTTGTACGCCAAACCAGTCCATCACTAACTAGTTAATGTCTCATGTGGGCTTCCCAATACATCCATCTATAAAGCAGCTTTCTTATGTACAGACTAATAACACTAATTCTGTAGAAACATTCACAGGTACCAATGTGTTTCATGCACTTTATGCTTTTCTGAGATACAACGTGCAACTTGAATTCAGGTTTTTGTAAATTCACTTTCATGGATATCAACTACAATCCTCGCAGAGAATGAATCTGAGTCAGTAGGTGTGGTGGAAAACATTTAGATCAACTGCGACTGGATTTCACGCCAATGGATGAAAAGGAAATGCATTAGAGCACACAGCAACGCCTTAATTTACACGTAATGACATTACATGTGATGTTAATATACACACCAGCCACGCCCACAGTGAAACGCACAGAAACTTGGATGATTTATATATAGGCGAATGAGAGATTAGGATTGAGAAAGAGTATGAAGACTAACCAATAAAGCCCAAAAGGTTAACTTTTAGGAAAGGTGGATGGGTCGTAGGCTGTCGGTTTTGGCTTTAGGCGCGGTCGGTGTAAATAAGGTGGCTGGGTGGCTATTTTTCTTGGTAACTCGGAAGAAAGACTGACATTGTTTGGCATTGATGACGATGCACTACTAAAGAATGATTTGGCTACGTGACCGCAGCCTACACGGATTCTTGACGTCTAACCTCCTGCTTCCCAGTGTTTAGTTATTCGGTGCTGAGTTCGGTTTTTGAATCCGTCATTAACACTAAACCCAGCCAACGACCTTCCAAAAGACCGGTGCAGCTTCTGAGCTGATTGGGTTGGGAAAATCTTACCTGGAGCACTGCAGTCCGCGCAGTACCCATTCCCCGGTCTGTCCAGAATCTCCCGAAGCCGGCGTCTGTTCGCCTGTTCTTCCGAAGCCATGCTGAACACCCGTTCTAACGAACACCGAAACACCGCTGTTTTCCGCTGGGATTCGGCTCCGTGATGTCACGCGTAGCGCCAACGGTCTCGCTCGAAATATCGCGCGTCAGGCAAGTCCTGATTGACGGCACATGTTTAGGAGCCTGGATGGCGGTAACGGTACTACACGGATGCGAATTAATAGGAAAATATCACATCAAACCCCTTTGAGACGTCGACAGATGCTGTCGTGCGGAATGAATTGGGCAGTCCGTCTCTGGTTAGTTTGTCTCAGCACTCGACTCGTGTTTTTCCCACCCTTCACTTAGAGAGACCTCAAGCGGTCGAGCTCGTTCAGCATGCCTTTACTCATTTCAAACTGCTAAAGATTGAGGAAGAAGCTGTCTCGATATGCTACTACACTAAATACCGTGTAAAACAGTAGAATAACTGCCTATTTAAGCGGTGTCGGATGTACTCGATTCCTCTGGTTGATACATTAATGCACTGACTAAGTCGAATGGGAAGTTCTTATGACATCCTACTCTACAACGCATACAATATACTCTATATGGCCACCCCCCAAATTGCTGAGTTCAGGTGTTTCAGCCACACCCACTACTAACAGGTGCATAAAACCAAACATATAGCCATGCAATCTCCATAGACAAACACTGGCAGTAGAATGGGTCATATTGAAGAGCTCACTGACTTTTTGAATATGGCACTTTCATAGGATACCACCTTTGCCACAAACCAGGTTGTGAAATTTCAACCCTGCTAGATCTGCCCTAGTCAACTGTATGTGCTATTATTGTGAAATGGAAGCGTCTAACAGCAGCAGCAGCTCAACCATGACGTGGTAGACCACAAACTCACAGGGCCACAGCGTACTTAAACATGTAGCACATAAAATCGCCTGTCCTCTGTTGCATCAGTCAGTATACTGTTGCAAACTGCCTCTGGAAGCAACATCTGCACAATAACTGTGCATTGGTGCAAGCTTCATGAAACGGGCACACACACCTAAGATCACTATGGGCAATGCCATAGTTTATAGTGTAGCTATATTAATGCACATGGTTTTGAAATGGGATGTGCAACAAGCTCATAAAGGCACCAGGTTATCCACATATTTTTGGTCATAGTGTACCTACTGTATTCTGGGATTTTGAACAAGTGTCTCACTGTTTAAAATATTCTGTAATGTGATGCATTTAGAAGGCAACTAAAATGTAATTTAATTTGCAGCTATATGAAAGTTCTCTATTGCATGTTTAGTCTAAAAGCAATGTTATTCACAGCAAGTGACTTGGAGACTGGAGATTTAATCAATACATGCTGGAATTTTAATCAATACAGACATGTAAAAATCAGCTCACAGTAACCTTAAAACTACTTTAAAAAAAAAAAAAAAAAAAGAAAGAAAAACTTGTATGCTGGCACTAGCTGTGTATGCCAAGTAAGAACAGCAACATATTCCATATGCACAACAGAGAGTAAAGGTTAAAACGGATTAACACATTCACTCAACTAAACACAATGTGAAGGCAGGACTTTTGCATACAGGCCAAGTTCTGAAGGAAAGCAAAAGAGAGGATTCGTTTATCACTCAGATCAAAATTATTAGATTCAGTCCATTAAAACTACAGACTGAGGCCTCTTCCTTGTTGCTGTAAACAAGCTAAGGTGAGACACTGAACTACAAGCTTTTGCAGATCTTGGGGAGGACTTCTCTATCGTGAGGAGTTTGAGCTGGAGCGTGAGCGATGGCGTCTGCGGCCTGGAGATCTTGAGCGAGATCGTCTTCTTACTGGGGAACGGCGACGTGGTGACCGAGACCTATGTTTTGTTTGAAATGTGTTTGGAAAAAGTACAAAAATTTAAAAAGGTTTACAAATTATGCAATAAAATGGTTTTAAATGATAAACCTCCCAAACATCTCTCTCCGTATTATATAATAGTAACAGTAGATATGCCAGTTTGGAACTCTTGAAACCACACAACCCTATTACACAGTAAATAACAAATGAGGATGTTAATAAATCCAAGGTAAGAATACCGACCTTCTCCTCATGCGAGGCGGAGTACGGCGCCACATGGGTGGAGGAGGAGGCATCCTACGTGGAGGGGACAGCCTACGAGGGGCAGGTCGCATCCTCTGAGTCAGGACAGCTGTCGCTGTGATTTCTTGACCATCTATTTGACCTGGAAAAAAAAGAAAAGAAAAGAAAAAACATATTGTTGTTTCCAGTTCAGCAGATACACAATAGTAGCAGCATTTTGCCTCCTTTGGCCACTAAAACACCACAATCGCATGTAAGCTTGGGTTCTGCAAGATGGTAGTGGGACCCTGGATGCACTCTTGTCCGTGTTACCTTCTGGTACCTGCAGTCATCTGATGGCACCTTTTAGTCCTGCTCTCATAGTGGACTGGATGAAATGGCAATTTGCACTCTGATCATAATATAAATCCATTAAACCACTCTATGATAAGAGCATACTGAATAATCGGTTTTCTGTCAAGCTGTACATGCACTCACTCGCAATAAGCCTGACAAGACGAGCTTGCCAGTGCTTGGTCTTGAACCCTCATCCTTCTTATCAGTAACCCAGAACCTTAATATCCTAAAATACTTACAGATCCTAAAAACCTTCCTAATAATCTCCTTTCAGCTTCAGGCAATAATCTTACCTGGATAGCACTTCCTAAGAGTTGTTGTAGTCATGAAGACTACCATGTACATCACAAGGCTTCTATATGCTAAACCTTTTAAAAGATCCCTTTGCTCTAGAGATTCTTTGCATGGTTTTATGCCGAATGGGGAAAAATGCCATGGCGAAAGGTGGGCTTATCTACCAAAATGTAGGTCAAGTCCAAGTAAGAAACATTTAGTACTATTAAACTAACTAAAATATATAACAGTGCTACAGCAAATCAGCTCATTATTGGTGTATATTTACAAAATTAAACTGAACGCTGAACAGCATCTCCTAAATAAAACTGGTGCCATGGGGAGGTTTTCACCAAATAGTCCATCTGTTCGTTAAACTGCAATATTGTTTCTGTATAAATGTCAGTAACTGCGTGACAGTTTAAAATTAATTAATTAATTAATTAATTAATAAGTGAATAAATAAATAAATAAGCAAACAAAAACAAACAAACTGGCTTCAGCTTTATAAAACAATCTTGAAGTATGTTCCACATACAGTAAAAGTTAATTTTTGGTCACATATGTAAATAAAATCAAGAGAAAAGCAATATGATCTCAAATATTTTTATTTAGAGCTTAAAAACGTTCAATGTTTGGATTTGACACAATCAATCAATTAAATAATTAATTAAAATAAAGATCAGTCTCTGATGCGGGTAACATCACAAAAGCTGGGGGGGGTTTTCGGGTTACTATGGATGCAGACTTCGATACACTGAAAAAGACACTACTAGCATCACAAATAAAACTGGTTTCCCTCTGCCCACATTTTACATTTTTCTGACATTCTTTTGAAGGCCCATGGAATAAAAAAAATATCAGCGTGTACCTTCTACCATCGTTGGCACATTTGAATGACCATGTAATACAAAGCAATGTGATAACATGAAATTAAAAGTGACCTTATATGGTCATTGTTTTGACTCAGGACTGCTGTCATTTGCTGCTGTTAAGCTGTTTGATGCCGTACACAACAGCGACAGGAATTTGGGCAATAGTTGGTGCAAGCTTTTTATAATCAACCAAATGGTGTGTGCGAGAAGGCAGGAATTACAGAGAGGGGTTAAAGCAATGCAAATATGCCCACACATGATGCAGTGTTAGACCATAAACACATCATAATGAAACTAAAGCCGGATCCCGGACATTTTCACAAATATAGAAATCCCGACCCGGATGCTTTTTTTAAGGTCTGAAAAAGAGGACATGTCTAGAAAAAAGAGGATGTATGGTCACCCTAACAAAAGCATTTCAGAGAACAATGTGTGTTAATTTCTACCAAATTAACTTTGCACAATATTTATTTGCACATGCACCAAGAGGTTGCTCACATGAGTCACGACTGGCCAGATAGAACCAGAACTATAAATCAAGCAGCTGTCTATACTGTGTCATGTCAAAAGATGGGATTTTTTTTTTAAAAAAATAATTTTTTGTTTTTAAATGGAAAAAAAAAAAAAAAAAAAAAAAAAAAAAAATTGTAATCCTGATAGTATTCCCATTTTTTTTGTACAAAATGTACCTGTAATCTGATTACTTTGGGGGTTTTTTGGACCCAACTGTAACGGATTACAGTCAACAGTTTTTTGCATCCTGGTTACGCAACACCGTTACATGTATTCCGTTACTCCCCAAGCCTGGCCAAATTCACTGGTATGTGTGTATAGTACACTGGTCCTAATGTTGCATTTGACTTAATTCAGAAATGGGATCATAGAATTCTCAACCTCTGTGTGTTCAAGCTACAAAGTGTGGGGAAAAAACATGGACCCCTCCATGTTCGTTTTTTGTTAGCCCTTTTTTTGCTAGCCAGCTTTACTGTGATGAATGATGTACAATTTCCCCCTCAAGACAGAAAAACTGTATAGATTCAAATTGTTATAAATGTAACAAGTGAATGTCAAATGTATAGTGTTGAGACATATCGAATTTGAATTTTGTTAAACCCCTGCTCATTACACCCCTACTATCAAAAAAAAGTAAAACATGGCACACAAGTAAATAAATAAATAAATAAAAAATTGGAAGAATGTACCTCCATCCATGTGTTTCAGGGCCTTCTGAGCATCCTCTGAAGTTTCATACTCGACATAGGCATACCCTCTCGACAAGTTTGGATGGCATCGGTCTGATGGCATGTCAATCATTTTGATTTTCCCATACGTAGCGAAGATTTCTTGAATGTGATCCTAATAACACAAGAATGGATTAACTTGCAAATTTACATTGTTATTGCAGTTACACTATATGCCATAAAGTGTGCCTTACCTTGGTGACATTCCTAGTCAATCTTCCAACGTGGAGCTTGGTGGGCTTAGGGCTAGGGCTCCTCCTTTTCCGTTCTTTTTCATCAACTCTCTTCTGAGACTTAGACCTTAAATTACATAATTAGATAAAAAACCTACGTATATCCGTTTTCCCTCAACACTGACTGTGTGAGCTAGTGTTTGGCAGAATTGACACCGATCAGCCAGTAAGACAAGTATTTCCACATATTTTCCAGTAAACCCTGTCTGACAGGGCTTGCCTCCGTTCATTGAAGATAAAACACCACTCGGTTCACTGAACGGTTTTCTTTTACTGACATTCAGTTACATAGTGACAAAATGCTCCAAGTGGAGAATTATTCATGGCTACAAAACAAATCTTCAAGGATACAATCCCGAACACCCAGGGCAGGTTACAGCAATTTTAAAAGCACACATCCTGTGTCTGCAGTTCTCTGCATATATTTAAGTAAGCGCCCTGTCTCTCACATCGCAACAACCAAGGTTTCACCCACAACCGCTTTCGTTTCACAATCTGTCTATTCTGACGAAGAACGACATGTAAAGGGACTAGTGATAGTAAAAAGTTTGTGCGTCTGTTGGGGCAGTGTGAACATGATAGTTGTGTTTCCAAACATTCGAAATCCAACAGCCAACTTTTAAAAGCTGGTGACTGTCCACGACTGTTGGTGCAGTGTGAACTAGGCTTTAAGTTACTGAAACAAAACATTAACAAAAGCCAAAATAAGCCACCATGGAAAACAGTGAATAAAAGCTCATGTGAAAATGTTACCCATCTGCACGCCCTTAATGCTAACTGGTTGCTATTTTAAAATTATTTAAATCATTAGCTGGGTTGAGTAACATCTAGAAAAATAAAGAATTTACCAAGGAAAGTGAAAATTTAAAAACAGTGGGTGCAAAAACTGATTTTAGCACGAAAATATTGGCTTGTTACCGTGTACATGGATTTTTTTCCACATGACTCAAGTACTCGTGTTTGTATAGCAAATACATTTGGGGAAGGACAAAATCAACACAGGTTTGTGCTCACACAAATTAAGTCCCTCTTTTGACTGACTGCCCAATTTTTTTACATTGTATCATATATGATGTTTCTATTTGTAATATGTAAACCTTCCATCTAAGTTACTTGGAAGCATCCTATTTTTTTTTTAAAAAATGTTAAATACATTCTCAGACTACAAAAAGTATCAAGAGTAACTCGGCACAAGGCAGCAATATGAAGCTTTTAAACATCACAAGAAATTACCATTTTCACATTGTTATTGCCCAGTTAAAATACGCCTTATTGTCCATCGCTACTCAAAGCATAGCACATGTATGAAAACTAGTTACTTTCTTAATTTATTAAAACTGAACCTTTATATCTTTTAATTACTTTAATTGAAAAGTAAGGCATAAGCACAACACTACAGGAATTGAATGAACAGCCTACTTTGAGCGTGACCGTCTGCGATTGTCATGTCGACGTCTGCTCGGGCTGGGTGATGCCGAGGAGCCAGAGGAGCTGGAGGAACGCGAGGAGCTGGATGAGCCAGAGCGACTAGAACCTGAAGAGGAGCTGGAACCACTCGAGGAACCTGAACTAGAACCAGAGCTGCTGCTGGAGCTGGAACTGGACCTAGACCTAAATTGAGATCACAAGGTATACCATGTGTGGAAGGGAGGGAGGGATGAATGGATGACTTTATTCATCCCAGAGGGGAAATTCACCTATTACAGTAACACAAAGTCAGAAGTAAACTAAATAAGTAAGGAAGTAAAAAACTACAGTGGAAGGACTTGTAATCAAACACAGACTCCAAAGATCTGACCTGCTACTGCTGCTCCCAGTGGAGTTACTGCGTCGCTTGCGGTTCTTGTCTCTGCCCCGCTCTTTCTCAGCACCTTCCTTCACCACGGCTTTATCTTTGCCCCTCTCTCGAGCTTTATCTTCTGACCTCTCCCTGCGTTTGGTAGGTGATGGAGCCCTGTGGAAATAATACATTTTTTTAATACAAATAGTAAAACTGATGCATCATGGTTTTCATGTGTTCAGGACAAGAAAGAGTCACTTAAGCCAGGTTTACACTGTATGAATTTGGCCACGATTTGGTCGTCTGAGACAAATTTTGAGAACCCTAAAAGATTCCTATAATCCTAGGCCAAATCGGTAGTCTTTGATCGCTAATTTGACCTGTTCCACGACAGATGATTAATGGCCGTTGTGATCAAATTTTTAATCCGATTCAACTATGGCAGTGTCAAAAGATTTGAGGGACAGTCCTGTATTGTGGCTTCTACTCCATACTAGGCTTCTTGTGTATGTCCATTTTCATGTCTTGATTGTCGTACGGTCTGACATTAATGACAAGTGAGATCCTACAGTGTGACATGGCTTACAGCGGAGATCCAGTTTGTACAGTCTAACAAGCAACAGTTGCAAAAGGACTATTTAAAAAAACAATTAAAAATAATAATAAAAAAATATCGCACAGAGTGCACCCGATTTCAGGCACAAACTAGGATAAACCAAAGAGAACGGCCCCTCAACTTGGAATTATAGCATGGCTCCACATAGGATCAGAAGTCAACAAAGTAGCACTTCTTACTTTTAAATGAGTTATGCTGTATACACACACGTATTTGCTTTAGATTCATCAACATACAGATATATTCACCTTTTAAACCTATAACACTGACTATACAGTTCACTGTTTTGAGGAGGGAAATATACATCACCCACCACAGTTAGCTGACTTGACTACCTTGTTGCTAATAAACACGGCGGCATCCATGGTCTTTTTACCACCCCCACCTGTAACTTGAAAATGACATAATTCCCAGTTGCATCTCCCCAAGTCGACTGCAGCATAACAAGATACTGAAGTCTGAAAAAGTTTGCTACTGATTTTAAAAATCAGATTCCAACAGGTTCAACATTAAAAAACAGACTGTGCCGCCATTATAAACTTACTGCCACTTAGAGATGGCACCACTTTCTCTTTTCCGATATCAAAACCGAGTATTGGCCACTACCGATATCGGATATGGTTTATTTTTAAAAACTACTAGGCTTTAAAAAAAAAAAAAAAAGTAACTTAAGCACTTTACAGTTAAACTCTTTCACACAAAAAATACTTACACTGTAAATATAACAAAATATTAATATAAAAAAAATAAACCCTAACAAATCTTGTGTTACAGATCCGAGATTTTCTCAGATATCAGATCCACATATCTTGATGGTAGGGTTTGGTTTAGGCTCGTCAGATCCAGAAATTCTGACAAAATTGCCCAAACTAATGAATAGGACTGGGTAAAATCCCCGTAACGATTCTTAATGCTTTACTTGAGAGGATGTGAATATTATCTGTAGTTCGCCTCTCGTCCTGAAGATGTCGCCATCTCATGTTTTGAATGTTTTACTTCTTAAACAAGTTTTAAATTGTTAACGAATTTCACTGTTGCACATTTACAATTTTTTTACAGTAATGTACATTGTGCAGTTTGTGCTTACCTTGTGTGCAATGTATGCACATATTTATGATTTCTTGTTACAATGTTTATTATTCAAAGTAAAAGTAAAAAGTAATTAAACATAACTGTGTGCGCCCTATTGTTAATGTAAATGTGTATTTCACTAATATAGCCAAGTAGGAGGGTTTCAGTTACCAGCATTTATATTAAAATATGGACTCAGTGTCTGCAAAACTAACATTTTAAATGAAATATTAACTAATTTTTCTAATATTAAGTAAATTAAATAATAACTAATAGATATTGAATCGAATAGCCAAATTGGTCGCAATAACCACCCCTACTAATGAAGCAGTTTACTTTCGTACGCCTATAAGTTATTTTTCTAGCTAGATGATTTGGATTATAAAAATGTGCTTCCTACAGCTTTCTGCTGAATCCATTCACTGATAAGTTCACAATAATAAAAGCAACCTACCTACGGGTTTGTTTGATGAAAATTGATAAATGCGCGCTACGGTGAGGCAATTTGATAAAAATGGGACAAAGTATTACAACACCGGCCTCAAAATTCGCCTCAGTGTTGGTAGGCATTATAACTTAATTGATGATTTGTAACTCTTAACACAAGGAGAAATGATGCATCCGCGCTATTTAGCATTAGCGATTCATGTTAGCCAGCTGGGGTATCAACAGCCATGCTAAGCCTGCCTCGCTTCCTCAAAAGCCTTGGGGCAGTTAATTCACGCAGCCAGTAACCAAAAACTAGCAATCATGTTATTTACAAACCTCATCAGACACAGGCTAAATCAATCATCTTCAGCTAATTAATCCAATGACACTGGTGTTCTCAAATAAATATATTAGCTAATACTTGCTAACGGCGTTGCATGGCTGTCCGCTTACCATTCATTCACAAAGGAATTGTCCAAAGCAGCACATACCTATATGAAGCTGTGTTTTTAAATATACCACTACTTTGATGTGTACATTACTAACGCAATATGAGGTTTAGATATAATAATAATTCGTTAGTTTCAGTCTTCAAACCATTAACTAGCTTGGCTAAACAGCGAGCTAGCCAACTAACTAGCGTGACAGATTATTCAGAACGGTAATGAAATAATAACATAATATCGTTTAGCTCATTTATATCTATCCTGTGCTAACAATCTGCGATAATAATTCATACTGTAAAGCAACTGCTTATTCCACTGTTTAAATATGGTAACCAGTTTAAATCTGAACTCACATCTTTTCGAGGCGCAAGACGTCCTGGACTAAAACCAAATGTCGCCTTTTGTTGGCGTAAGCAACATGGTGACGTCACATCTCATGCGACATTTTTGATAGATGTTTATGTTTCTCACCGATTGAGCACTGTATCTAAGCACATAAATGTTCTTTGTCATCTTTATAAGAGCAGAAATTAGCAACAAAATCTTTTTCTTATACGCGTATATATCTGCTGCCGAGGCATCTTATCAGGTGAGCATGTAAAAAAGCTAATAATGACGAACGGACACTAAGGTACCGTTTTAGCCAGCGAGCGACGGTTCCTGTAGTGGTTGACAAACTGGTGTTTACTTTAATTTTATTTAATGTACCTTTCTAATCTTCGTTAAAAAAACAAACCCAAAGGCATGCTTTCTAGTGTCTATTACAATTGTGTTGGTTATACTATCTACGTAGACATGTCTTTGTTAAAATGCCCATGTGTAATATGTACCGTTGTATCTTAGCTGGAACCTTGTAACGGAAACCCTAAACTTTTGTGTACTCTATAAAGATTCGGGGCTATGGGCAGGCTGGATGACGCGGCCAAGCGCAAGGTGGTAGAACTGCGTGAAGCGGGCCTGAGCTTCCGCAAGATCAAAGCTGTGCTGGAGCTGGAGAACATCAAAGTATCCGCACAGGCAATCTACCTCTTCCTGAAGGAGTTTAATGGAAGAGGCAGACAAACTGATGCTCCCGTGTCTGGGAATGGTGGATCTACAACAGCCTCGTGCTCAAGGGACATGGGACCAGGCGAATCGAGACACGGTGGCTGGAGCGAGCAGCAACTAAGGAATCTGCTTCGTGAGGCTGCCCATGTTGCTGGCTTCTCATCCCCTTCAGACTCCTCAGGGCAGAGTGGGGTAGCTCCAGAATCCAGGGGACACTCCTCTGGAGCAGGCCCAACTAGCCAGGAGTCGCAACAGGGAGACAGGAAGGATGAGGATGTCCGAATTGTAAGTGTCACCTCACTGGCACAGAATACCCACCATAATGCTGTTCAAACAGTACGCTCAGGGATTGGCTCAGGAGCAATGACTGGAACGTTTTCAAGGAGAAGGTACACACCCTCACCAGCAAACCCAGTCCTTGTGGCTCGGAAAAGGCTCCTGGACAAGGCTTTGTTCCACAGAGCAAGGGTATGTAGTCCACTCTGTTTTTCACATGGGCTCATTGAATATTGGTGGAACAAATACATGATCATGAATCAGTTTCTACACTCACCATCCATTTTAATAGGAACATCTATACACCTGCTCATTTATGCAGTTATCCAGTCAGCCAATTTTAAGGCAGCAGCACAATGCATAAAAGCATTAAAGTGGATGGTGAGTGTATACCTAACTTTCCTGAATATTATGAGTTGAAATAATAGGGGGGAAAGCACAGTAATAAAGTGGGTAAATAAAAGAATGATACAAAAGCTTGCATATACTCAGGCAATAATGGTCATGCAAATTGTTAACAAAATATGTCGAGGGCTGGCAGAAGTGGTGTCGTCTTGGTCTGTCTCTAATTCCAAAGCACCATTATACACCAATACACCATTGTGATTTTTTTAAGGGAGGGAAAACATGTTTTTTGCGTTAAATTTGCTGTTACTTGGTAAAAGCCACTGATAATTCTAATATAACAAAACTAAATGTTATGACTTAATCACTTATTATATATACATATTTTTTTAAGAAATTCAAAGAGACACAATATCACTCGATAATATTAAAGATGATGTCCATCTAATGCAGATGTGAAGTCACCCTGTGTTCCAATCTTTATTTTGGTCATGGTTATTTTTTGCTAGGAAATGAGCAAAAAAAAAAAAAGGCAGCAAGAGATCATTGCAGATGCATAAGAAGACTAAATCTTATTTCCTTAATTACAGAGTACAATAATATGTGAAAATTATAATGTTGAAAAGCATTCTCAACTGGGTTAAGGTCTGGTGATTGACTTGGCCAGTCTAAAACCTTCCACTTTTCCTCCCTGATGAAGACCTTTGTTGAGTTGGCAGTGTGTTTTGGGTCATTGTTTTGCTGCATGATGAAGTTCCTCCCACTTTGATTGGATGGATTTCTCTGTTAATTGGAAGACAGATTGTTTCTATAGACTTCTGAATTCATTCTGCTTTTATCATCATGAGTTACATCATCAATAAAGATTAGTGAGCACATTCCAGAAGCAGCCATGCAAGCCCAAGCCATGACTATGCTTGATTACATAGACTATGAAGAGCTACTATGTTTTAGATCATGAGCAGATCTTTTCTTTCAATCTTGGTTTGGGTTTTTCTTCACCACTCACACAATGTTTCTGTCACCAACTGTTGTTGTTTTCCTGAGCTGACCTGTTCCGTGTCTGGTTGTTAGTACACCAGTGGTTTCTTTTGGTTTCAAGACATTCCAAATTCTTATATTGGCTATGCCCAGTGTTTGCCCTATGCCCAGTCTACATATAAATACCAGGAAATAAAAGTTGAAATTCTAAAATCTCTTCTCATATTCATCTTTTGATTTCAACCCCAAATGTCTTCAGTCTACAGCAAAAACAAATTAATTGGCCTTGCTGTTCCTATAGTTTCAGAGGGAACTGTATGTGGTCATAGAAAATGTTGAAAATTCAAATCAGACTAATAGTGGATTTTGCTCTGTTACTGGCATTAAATGACACAAAACAGGCAAGAGTGGTTCAAGTATTAAATAATGTCATTTTAATTTCTAATGATAT
Organism: Stegophilus panzeri; assembly: GCA_024331685.1. NCBI lineage: Eukaryota > Metazoa > Chordata > Actinopteri > Siluriformes > Trichomycteridae > Stegophilus > Stegophilus panzeri. The sequence goes on from JANDJT010000102.1 coordinate 16,632,026, forward strand.
TTTCTTATAGGTACGGGACAGTGGCCCTCAATCTGCCCAACCAACTGTGCCATTAGTGAGAAGAGATCAGTCGTGTTTCCCTTACTCAGAAGGAAGGAAGGTCATGTTACCTCAAACAACCTCATTCCACCCCACGTCTGCTCGACCTGTGGTGAGTATCTTGTATCAGCATATTAGCATTGCCCCTTATGTTTCATATTGACATGAATGCATTTCAGACTCGTAAAACAAATTTATATTTCCCAGAGGGGACTCCACCCAGGGACCAACCTTATCCGACAAGGATTTCAGCAGCGGGCAAATATGCCTACCCGCTCAGCAGAACAGTCACCCCGTGTTGGCATTCGGATTCCTGTGCCAGGCCAGTCAAGTACTGGGCCACAGAATGTCAGTTTGTCTGTAAGGGCCCAGGCTCCAACCAGTCAGCACCAGTCCCCTACAAGCCAGCAGAGCAATGTGGACACGGGAACACTAAGTGCACTGCAGGAACAGGTCAAGTCTCTGGCTTCTGAAGTGCGCAGCCTTGGCTTGGCTCTCAGGATGATGGTAGAGCAGCAGGGCCGGCTGGAGAGGGAGCAGAGCCAACAGACACAGGTCCAAAAGCAAATCCTCAGCACCTTGCAGAAACTAGCATCTAAACAGGGCCTCTGTGCCTTTCAGCACAGTACAACTCCCACAATGCCCTCATGCCCATTGTCCTCAGCCTCCTATAGCCAGAGCACCTTCACCCCCAGCCAAGGCGGCAGCAGTTTGTGCAGTCAAGCGCAATCCAGGTACAACGAAATCGATGGATCCACTCTTGATAACATTGAGCCATTTTCTCTGGACAGCCTCAGCTCTACTGCTATAAATGGCTTTCAAACATCTGACTCTCTTTCATTCAACCAGACACAGTCACCACCATTTACACAGTCACACACACAAACATTCACACCTGAGATAGTCAGCTACACGCAGCCTCAGACAGACACTTATGCAGGGATGGACAGCAAGTCAGCGGAAATGGCCTCCACAAGCACAGACCGATCCTTCCAAGCCTGCAGGTCTTCAAGCCAGTCTTCTACTGAACCTATTTCTGTGCATGATGCCCAACTGACTATTGTCAAAATAGAAAATGTTTAAAAGACTGCAGAAATTGACATACACTGCTGTGTTTGTTGTATTTCTGATCTTCCTTGCTGAATTTTAGAGTGAATTGTCTGATGGTACTGTAGCTTCCGCAATAGTGGATAAGTAATGAAGACTTTTAGACAGCATATAGTAATGGGCCAACCACCACATAGTACATTCACAAAAACAAAAAAAATCTTAAAATTGCAGTTATTCTTTTTATTCTCCATTTGTGTTTTTACTTTAATGAGCAAATACAAGTTTCGTGTTATGAAGCTAAAATAAAGCCTGACTGTTTTCTTGTGTACATGACTATATAGTAAAGCCAACGTGACTAATTTATGGTCAGATTTAAATGTTAAAAATGCTTTCCAATTGAAGTTACAGATTAGAAATTTCAATAAGTATCATTTGCAAACTGAAGAATTGTTGTGATTTGGTCTAGTTTCTGGTGCTATGTCATAAAAGTAAAATGGTGTGGAGTCTCCATCTGCAATCCCCAGCACTCAAATGACAAACACAGATGTTTGCTTAATATGTTTTTAGGTAACAAATAGAAAGAAAAGTAGAAGCAAGGCTAAAATCACAAAACACTTCTTACTAGCAAGGAAGGGAGATAACCAACCTAACAAATCATCAATACATGAAGTGGAGAAGAGGTAGGAGCTATGAAGGAAGGAAGAGAAGCAAAGAAAAAAATGAGGACATGCAATTTAAGAAGATTGTTTATGTCCACATTCAATTTCTGCAAGTCTCCACCCTTTCAGCAGACTTGGAACAAATACACTTTATGGGGTGGGGTCCAAACTTGCATTAGTTTATTTCTTTTTATTTTATTGCTTTCACCTGCTCCTGTTCTGGGTCACCACAGCGGATTCTCTACAAATAGCAAATCCCCACATCCATGCTCCAAAATCAAGTGGAAAGCCTTCCCAGAAGAATGGAGGCTGTTATAACAGCAAAGGGGGACTAAATCTGGAATGGGATGTTAAAAAATAAATAAATAAAAATAAAAAGCACACAAGGGTGTGAAGGTCAGGTGTTCACAAACTTCTGGCCATATAGTGTATACTTCATGTTGCTGGGTGCTATTTGGAGAGAATCTGCTGCGGTGACCAAGAATGAGAGCAGGTGAAAGCGATAAAATAAAAAGAAATAAAGTAATAAAAAAAAAGTTTGGACCCCACCCCCGGTGTATTTTTTCCACATAAGCATTAGTGAGGTCAGGCACTGATGTTGGGTGAGAAGGCCTGGTGCACAGTCTGCATTTGAATTGATCCCAAAGGTGTTCACTGGGGTTGAGGTCAGTGCTTTGTGCAGGACACTCAAGTTCTTCCTCTCAAACATTGGCAAGCTATGTCTTCATGGACCTCAGTTTATACACAGGGGCATTGTCATGCTGAAACATGTAGGCCCCTTAGTTCCAGTGAAGGAAATTGTAAAGCTACAGTGTGCAAATACAGTTGTGTGTGTGATATATATATATATATATATATAATCACACACACAATTGTATTTGTATTAGGTTGGTTATCTCCCTTCCTTGCTAGTAAGAAGTGTGTGTGTAT
>JANDJT010000102.1:16651490-16667210 GCA_024331685.1 Stegophilus panzeri
ATATGATAATCCCTAGTCTATGGCTGAGCATCTATGAAAGAAGAAAGGTGACAGACCGGGGAAAAAAAATTATAGCCATTGGCCTCTTAACAATGAAAGTTAAAAACACTTGAATTCTTAATAGTGAAATATTAGGTTGAAAACCACACACTATTTTATTTTGAATTCTCTCTCAAAATGCACATTTATTTTAGCGTTCAGAGACTCACATTTTAAAATTCAGGTTCTAGAAAAATCAAGTGTCTAGTCAAATCCAGATTCAATAATTATTTATTTATAAGTACCTTTCATGATACCCAAGGACATTTTACAGTTACAAGAAAAATAAATGATTTCATGTATTATTTAAAATAAAATAAAAAAAACATCATAAAAGGGAAAAAACTGCATACATGTATACATAAATATGACAAATACCTAGCAGACTAAACAATAACATACAATAAGATTGAGTGCACAAGTCATTGGGTGTGATCAAATGCAAGGTGGAAAAGAGGAGTTTTTAGTTGTGTTTTAAAATATTAAAGGAAGGTGCAGCCACAGAGACGGAGAAGGAGGGAATTTCATAGTTTAGGGGCAGTGGCACTAAAAGCCCTAAATGAGACAAGCAGCAGGTGAGTGTCAGAGGATGCAAGTGTGTGCAGGCATGTATTGGGAAAAGGAGGCTAGATAATCAGCTGGGGCCTAGACCATGCAGATGGCTGGCACAGACAGTTAGACACAAAGAGAAGCTGCACTAAAAACGGATTTATTTTTAATTGTACACATGTCATAAGTGACTATTTTTGAAGTTCTTCAGAGTGTATTATATAAATATTATGCACAATAACTTCATGTAGTTTCACCAATTTTCTGTATGTTTCATTTACTGTAATTAAATGTGTTATATCAGCCTCATATCAGCCAACATACTTACAAATTAGGCCCATATTTGACCTGATGGCAGCGCTAAAGTGTTAGCAGCACTTGGCACCTTGGGTGCCTGGCCCCCGAATAGTGTATGCTAAAACCTCAGTCAGCTGAGGCATTTGTTTATGGCTTATAGCTAAGCGCAGACATACTGGTCCATCATCTCTTTATATGGTGTTATCGGTTTTATTAAAATTTAATGATTAGTTTTATATTTATTATTTTAGGGGTTTGTGTTTGCTTACTTTCTTTATTTGCCAATAATGTACTTTCGTAAAATATTCTCAATGGTATTCTTGGTACCTGTCCTAGTGAACTAGCATGAGGAAGTATTTTTCATAAAGACTACAAAACATGGCAGGGCATGGTGGCTTAAATGTTAGCACATTTGCCTTGCACCTCCAGTGTTGGGGGTTTGATTCCAACCTCTGCCTTGTGTGCATGGACTTTGCATGTTCTCCCCATGCTTTGAGGATTTCCACCGGGTACTTCAGTTTCCTCCCCAAGTCCAAAGACAGGAGTTGTAAGCTGATTGCCATTTCCAAATTGTCCATAGTGTTCAAATGTGTGTGCGATTGTGCTCTATGATGGGTTGGCACTCTGTCCAGAGTGTCCCCCACCTAATGCCCTGAGTCCCCTGGGATAGGCTTCAGGCTCCCCACAACCCTGTGTAGGATAAGCAGTACAGAAAATGGATAGATGGATGAATGGACTACAAAGCACTTCTGCTTATTCTGTAATTGCAATAAAAATAAGCAATTTAAACCTGACCGTATATTCCATATAGGACCGTAATCCATGCAAATTGTATGATTTAAACTCAATCGAGGTTTACATTAATTAGTCTTTTTATGCATAGATTTAACATACACTCAGGAGCAAGAATGGGAAAAAACGTTTTTCTGAATTGATGGGATTTTCATGAACATCAAATTTCTTGTGTAAACACTCATCCGAATGAATTACGAATAAATTTGTTTGTATCCAGCTTGATGCATGAGGCCCAATGTGGCCCAATAAACCAAACTGGGGTGTTTGGATGCTGTTGCCGTTACATTTTACTACAGTTGGGTCCATAAGTATTTGGACAGTGACAGAATTTGTACGAGACAACAAGATGTGACTGAAGTGTAGACTTTCGGCTTTTATTAAAAGGGGTTTAACAGCCATATTTTTACATCCATGGTGGTGGTGTACAAAGGCCAATGTATGACAATTGTGTCACTGTCTAAATACTTAAGGACCCAACTGTATATCCTCAATAGTAATATTGTTGCATGTTGTTATTTTCACCCCTGTATGACTATGCCCCTGGTCTTTTATATCTGGCATTTTGTCCTTACTTGAATGAGTGCGACAGGTGCAAGCAAGAGCCGAGAAGAGAGTAGTACAGAAAATATTTGCTTTCATTTGAGTATTAAGGTTGGGCACAAATATCTAAATCAATCTTTAGAATCTTTAATATTTGTAGGTTTTGTCAGTTGATATGAAAGTTTATGTTAAATGTTTCACATATTACAAATTATATATGTAATGTCTTTGCCCTAAGCAGAGTTCTCATCTTAGACCACACAGAATGAGAAATATATGGCTGCCACAATTTGCTGAAAATCAAACAATAATGCAACAGTACAAATACACAAAGTGACTACAACAATCAACACACTCACTTCATGCAGAGTCAGGTAGGGTCTCTTGAGGTCCAGCTGTAGCATGTTTCCCAGGATAGGCACTGGTTTAGGACCCGGAGGCTCTTTGTTTTCTTCCTGAGAGCTGGCATCAGAAAAAAGGAAATAAACAATCAGCAGAAACACCATCACAAGCAATATGCCTGTGATTGTAGGTTGCAGGAGAAGCTCGTCCACCAAACCCATTGCTCAAGCAGTAACCTGAGACAACTGTGTTTTGCTTAAAACAAGCAGAAAGCAGCAGACTGTTGAACAGATTATTCGTGTTACAAGACTGGTAGTAACTAAAAATAGTTGGGCTGGGAGTGGTTCATGAACACGGATGGAGCTGTGCTAGAATAAAAGCCATAGAGGCCTGTTTCACGAAGCGAGTTGAACAAACTCAGAGTTACACAGTAACTTTTGAGTTAACAAAACAAATCCAACCCGGGTTAATTAAGGTGAACAGGTTTCATGACGCTGGTTATAACCTTTCTCAGTCACCCCAGGTTTTAACCCTTAATCGAGATTTACTGGGAGTGCGCGTGCACATAAAAGCCAGACGTTTGGAGCAGACGGGAGATGGAAAAAAAAAAAAAAAAAAAGCAGGCGTGCATACTTCCGGTTGAAGGTGTGTTCGATTTCTACGGTTGGGGATGTAATCGATCGGACTGCGGTCAGGCCAGCCTCCACTTCGAAAAACACGGTCAATCAATCAATCAATCAATCAATCTATCTATCTATCTATCTATCCATCCAGGGTGTCCGCGGGTCCTTACAAATTCACGCTTCAAAGGTCTTAAAATGCAACCGAATCGACACTGTAGATAAGATTTCGATTTTATTTTCTCTCGTTGCTGTTTGAGATGGTAAATCAGTGTGACTGTGTTACACTCAGAGTGTGTGTGAGGCTCATCAGTATTTTGGAGCGGCTCTGTTCACAGTACTTGCCGTGGGGTTAGAACTGTTTCATATTTCCAAATAAATAGATTACAATCCACAAATAAATGTAGCGAGCTTCACTAAAATTAACCAAACTCACAAATAAATAGAATGAGATCCACAAATATATGTTAGTAGTTTCACAAAAATGAATTAAATTCACAAATAAATTAAATGAGATTTGCAAATAATTTTTTTTTTTTTAAGCTACCAATATATTTTTTATGTATCATGTAGTGTGATTGAAGTGATTTTTTTGGAAATTATTGAAGGAATTTTTTGGAAATGTCTTGAATATGATATTAAAAAGTAGTAAATTTGAAGTGCAGATACCCTGGAAGACAGCTCTCTGGCTTCCATGTTGGTTTGTCCATTTTAACAATAAATGCAGTCTTCACAGGTGAAGCCTCAAACTATTAATTCTTTAAACAATCAATATAACAGGTGACAGCTGAGCAGCAAGAAACACCTATCAGTCACATATTCTAATATTTTTTGATCACTTTTTAAAAATGGGTGGTTTTCAAACAAAAGGTGCAACGTTCTAAGTTGTTTAACACATCTAGATGTAAATATGAGGAAATGAAAGCTGAAATTCTGATCTATCATCTAATATTGATCTTTTGATCTCAAGCCCAAATGTCTTCAATGTATACAGAAAACAATAGAATTGGCCTTGCTGTTCCAGTACTTTTCGAGGGGACTGTACTTTCAGCATAGATGGTGCTCTCCCTTTGCCTAGTACTTACTGCAGAAAGGCTAAACAGTTGGCACCAGACAGTGCATCGTATGTGTCTGATGAAGTATACACCATTCATGGAACAGTTTCCACTTAAGAGTATACAAGGCCAGTTTATTATGGACTATTGCATTTACTAGTTTTTCCAATCTATGGCCTGTGCTTCCCTCTGAGAGGCCCTACCCATAAATGCAAATGTCCTGGGTGAGTGAGAACACTGCTGCTACTTCTGGGTGCAGAGGCTGTGAAACAAACGTGATAGGGGAGGCTTAGGGGGACTTTAGTTACAAAAGGCTAAGAACCTCTGCATTAGACTAATGTGACAGTTAATTAACATGCAAACAAGTATGTTTCAGACATGTGTTTGTATTAGAGGACTACAGGACCCAATATAAACGTTGCAGGCGAGAGGAGGCTATCAGACATGGAACTCGCAGGACAAAGAGAGATAATACAATTCCAATGTCCAGTAACACTCCATTAAGGGAGGTTTTTTTTATTATTATATATAAACAATGTGCTTAGCTGCAGTGGTAGCTTGTCCATATGGTCCTTTCAACAAATGTTAATGGTAGTCCTCAGTCACAATTCAATACATTTCAAATTACATTGAAATACTAAAAACCTCTTTGAGTAACCAACATTTTTTTTAATGTTGCTATTTGACAATTATACACTCATGTAGCTCCATAAGGGTTATTATGACACCTACTGGTCAAATATGGGAGATGCAACAAGCGCTAATGCCTTGAAGCATACTGCCCTATGCTCACTCTATAAATATGTTGATGTATGGAGATATATGGCTTTTAAATAGTATCTTTAACAGTGAGCATGAGCATGAACAGTGGAACAGTGCGTGGAACAGTGTCATACAGCGTGCTCATTAATAGAGAGTGCGAGGTGGTGTGAACTGAACACAAATAAAGCTGTTTGTGAGTGTGGAGCAGTTAATCAAGACTGCAGAGAAGCTTCTGCACATAAGCATTGTGAGATGCACACTTTGCTTTACCTCCCTTGTAGGAGCAACACTGCTCACGAGCAAATTTGAATTTTTACACTTTGGGAGCGGGTATAAGAAGCATGTTCCTCTGGCTATGATTGGTCACTCTCAGCCCCATTCTTAATCCCCTTTCTTCTGGGAACAGACCTTGATCGCATTCACAATAAAATTCCCAAAAAGACAGATTATGAATAGGATTAATGTACTGTATTTGTTATGCAAACACAAGATTACTTAACAATGATTGCATTCTTGTGCAAAGATAAAGAGACAAACTGAAGCATTAAGGAAAATATATTGATGAATGTACTGAAAGCGAGCATGTATCTCTGTTAGTGCTGGCCACTTATTGCCCATTTTTGATAACTAGGTGTGCTGAGGTGCACATCAACGGAACATCGGCTTATATTCAAATAGCACCTTTTTGTTAAATAGATAGCATTCAGATTCTTTATTCAGTACTTTGTAGCAGCACCTTTGGCAATAATTACATCTCCGAGTCTCCTTGGATAAGCTTTGCACACTTGAATTTTGGTCTTTTCTCCAATTCCTCCCGTCAGATCCTCTCAAGCTCAGTCAAAATGGATTGGGAGCGTCTGTGAACTGATGGTGGAGTGGCTGGCTGTCCTTATGTTTCAGGGTGCCCTCGTGTGTGTTACCTTCTGGCTCTCCCTTTTAGTTAATCTGTCATAGCTAGTCTTGCCAGAGTCCATGCTTGTACTCACGCAACGTACATTGTCCTTAACCATTACGGGACAATAAACATACCTAATATGACAGTCTATAGTCATAAGGTATGTCTCTGGAAATTGTCACAAGGCATATAGTAAAAAAAAAACTGCAAAGAAGGCTTTTCCAGATAAATCGACTCTCTTGCAAGGTCTATATTACAGTACTTTTAGATTTATTATAGTGACTCTTTGATGTAGTTTTAATGTATCCATGATTTAATCCACCCAAATTTCTTTTCCAAAGATTGGAAGTGGTGGGTTGTTTTCATACTACTCTCTTACATGTATTTTAGTTTTGCCAATGTGAATGTGTGCTTACATAAAAATATGCCTTGAAAAGAACATTTTATCCCCCTTAACCCTGTGAAGCCTGACACATCAAATAATAGCCAGAAAGTTCCTTTTTTATTGAAGTGTTTAGTGAACCCTTGGACAAAATACAAAAAATATATATTTAATATATTTACATATATGATTTTTTAAAATTTATTTTAGAAACACAAACAAATATTGTATATTGCATTTCAGTTGGTTTGGTTCTTTTTATTTATTATTTTTTTTTTTTTTAAACAGGAGCCTTTTTACAACTTTTTTATGTCATTTTGAACACTATACTTCTTTGCCATCTAAAAATACACACAAAAAACTAATGATTGTGTACTCTAAATGACCAAGTATAATATTTTGTCTCATTTGTTTAATTGGGTTCTCTTTATCTACTTTTAGGACCTGTGTGAAAATCTGATGATGTCTTATTTGTGCAGAAATATAGAAAATTCTAAAGGGTTCACAAACTTTCAAGCAACACTGTATATTTAAAAAACAAAAACAAAAAAAAAACATAAATCTCTATTTACACTCTAAATGTGCATCCACACCCATCCTTCTTGTTTTGCTCTTGGAAAAGCACAATCTTTTCACAAATTGGTGTTCAGTAAAGAGAGTTTAACCCTGACTTCCTTCTACGACTTTTACTTGGCCTTTGTTTAACTCTCTGCCAAAGCAAAATAAGAAAAAACACAACCTGAGGGCGGAAGAATGATACAAATGGCAGTGGTTATACCATCATGAATAATTTTGATAAAATAAACAATTGTTCACATCGGAGTTGTTTTTACAGTACATATACTATTTTGTTTGAATTTCCAGCTAAAAAAAACTGTAAACAAAAATAGGGCAGAGTTGAAAGTTGTGGAATTAACATAAAATTCACTGACAACATTTCTATGTCGTTAATGGTAAAACATAACGTACAGAAAACTGAATTGTGGTAATATTATACAGGTTTGAGGATTTCAAACTGTATGAAATGCAGTTTTTTTAACATCCATCAAGATAAAGTAAAATTAAAAATAGGCTACTTTATTATACTCTGAAGTATTACTGCCTTTCTTATCATTCTTTGATTAGGTCCGTTTCACTGCACAAAGCTTGTGGGGAGATGGATTCACTGTAATCCCAACCACACCTGTGAGGTCCAGCTGATCCTCAGACACCCCTGGTGGAGGAGTGAAGCGGAAGTGCTGCAGGAGAGAGCTGAAGAAGAGGAAGAGCTCCATCCTGGCCAGGCTTTCTCCCAGGCAAACCCTGCGTCCTGAAAGCAAAAAAAGGCCGTTCTTAGATTCACTGTTTCTGTTGTCTTAAATATGTCTTTCCTACTCTGTTTATTTGAGATCATACCAGACATAATACTTGTGCAAAAAGGTTGCTTGTTTTTATTTTTGATCATTACGGCTTTTAACTAGTCTACTTAGAACCATCTCTGAAAGGGAAATACTGTTTTATATTTCACATAAAACCATAAAGAGCTTCACAGAGGGACAAAAAACGAAGAACCTTTTATGGTTGTACATTTTAGATTTCTTTTCTTAGGGTGTACCGCAAAGTTTTAAAAACAGTTTAAAGAATCATTTATGCATCAAAATGTCCATGAGAAATGCATATTTCTAACTGGCTGCAAAGCATTCATTAATTCCTTACATTATAAAAAAGTCTAAAGTAGATGTGCTCAAAATGTTATCACATTTAATTTAAGCACTACTTTGCTGTGGTTTGTTTTGTTCCTGGCCTCCATTTTATCTATTATTCCGATATGTCAGCAATTTTATACTCTTACATACTCCTACTATCTAGGCTTGTCTTTGCCTACTTGCTTGTCTTTTAACAAAGGGCACTTTGGAAATAAGTCATGTGATATTATTCTTATATATATACTATTTTGAGTTCAAATAAATCACCTGCAGAAAAAGGCATGAAGGCATCTTTTTTAACAAATCGTCCCTGTTCATCAAGGAAATTTTCTGGGTCGAAAGTGTGTGGGCTCTTCCACTGGCTCTCATCCCTCAACACGGACATCAATAAAGGGTAAATAGTAGTGCCCTTTAAGAGACAATTAATAAATCATTGAGAATGAAAGCCACATTTTAAGCTGAGGTAAATTTGATGTTTGATATATACATTACCTTCTTGATAAAGAAGCCATTGAAATTCACATCACAACTGGTGGTGTGGGGGAGACTCATGGGTACTATATTTGCCAGTCTCTGGATTTCATGGACCACTGCTTCTGTGTAAGGCAAGTTCTTCCTGTCCTCCACCATTGGCTGACGACCTCCAATCACCCTGTCAATCTCCTCATGGACCTGATCTTCATGTGTAAACATGGTTTTATAGTCATGATTAGCAGACTACACATCCACATAGACCAAGAATCAGAAATACTGTTTCTATTTGAGTGCACTTACCTTGTATATGAGGGTACTTGGCCATAAGCAGCATCCCCCAGCGCAGTGTTGTGCTAGTGGTGTCAGTACCAGCAACAAAAAGATTTATCACTGTGGTGATAAGATTCTTCTCATTGAAATGAGAGTTTTTCTGTCCTGTTTCCTAGGAGTCCAGAAACCACAGAACTATTTAGAATTCACTGAATTACTAATCAAGCAGGAGATGCATTTAGACTGCACTCTTTCTTGCATAGAGGTTCCTGTGCATTTTAACATTGTTTGAGTTCTGAGAAAATGTGAGAATGCAGCAATTACTATGAACTCTTGAAAGCATAAATTCACATGATGGCAAATATCAAATTCAGGCAGGTTTAAGCAACTGACTACAAAAAACCATTGTGTGTTATAATGAGTTAAATATAAAAACAGCTTGATTAGGCACAGTTCAGTCTGTCTGTCCAATCAAAATGATCATTTCCTACCTCATCACTTTGTTTGCGAAGGAGAAAGGAGTCGACAAATCCTCTGCTTTCCTCTCGATTTAGCGTCTTCTGAAGACCACTCACCAGCTCAAGGACCTGTTTTCTGGTTTTCTTAGCATTCATTTGGAGGGTTCTTTTGTTTTTCAAGAATGGACCAATCCAGGGAAGTATGTTGAAGAGCTTAAAATAGTAGGTTGGAGAAAAATGGAAAGTAATTTGTCATTATTTTGTACATTTTGTGACACATTGCCATGCAAATATTGGCACAAACACAACACTCAAACAGACACATTAATGATTCATTGTTATTAGAGCAACACAGTTCAGCAGCATATATTTTATTAATAGAATATTTTTTCTATTTACAGTAGGGTTGTACAGTATACTGGTACTACGGTATGATAGCGATACTAAAGCTTCAAAATATTGCCGATGCCACTGTATTTTTTAAACAGTAGTATTGTCAATACAGTAATACCATAACTAATGTTATATGTTAATACTATTTTCACTAAAGCGACACATCTCACTGCTTTTGCAGAGTACACAAAAGTTAGTGACACTTCATTTAACCTAAATTAATTTCCTTAATCTTTAAAGATTTACTGTTTGCTACCAAACAAGCTAATGTTTGCTAACTGCTGTGTGTAAATACGGGTGTAAATCAGGGTTCATACAAAGTGCTTTAAGTGCTTGAATTTGGCTTTTTGAATTTAGGTACTGGGAAACCTTGAAAATAACTATTTTCTATCTAGTGGTGCTTAAAAAGTGCTTGAATTATAAAAAAAAAAAAGTCACTAAATACGAACTTGCTAAATAACTTTATTTTCGATAGAACACAAATACAATAATTTCACTAAAAATATGATTCCCTGCTGCAGCCCCTCACTTACAGCCTAGAGTAAAGTACATGTTCAGTGTAGTTTATCATTGTTACATGAACATTATATTGGTCTATATTGTTACCATTTTAGTTGTGTGCATCTTAACAAATAAAATGAAAGATTAATACAGAGCATACATTTATTTCTAATAATTTAATACTCTATACATGTAAATTCATGTATAACCATCCATAAACTCTGACTTTTAAATTTTAGCAATCTGACTTAGCAATCAGATATACCAGAAGCCCTAGTCATTACTTACTCGCATAGAAGCTGATCCACCAATCCTGACATTCTCATTTGCCCTGTTGACCATTTCTTTGAATTGAAGATCACTGTATTCAAATCTGTTTCCATACACAATGGATGAGATGATGTTTGAGACAGCATAGTTCACTGGTTGAGTTGTGTCAAATGGTTTTCCTTTGGAGAAAAAAATGCCTCATTACAATATATTACAAAGAAGATACTACAAAGAAATTTATTAAATCTTTCTCTGAAATCATGGGATTATGTAGAATTAAATTATCTGGGTACCTCCAAAGCTCTCAAACACTTCTTTAAGGTATTGGATTTCCTCAATGATTTTATCTTCACTGCCTTTCTTTCCCATTCCAAAGTCTCGAAGGTTTGTTAAAGCAAATCGTCTCATCTCTTTCCAATTCTCCCCATTAGAAAACAGGATTCCTAAAGACAACAAAGCACATGTTCTGTCAGCAGCCATTTCTCTTCACTTTGGTTTATGTTTCATATACAGTTAAAAGGGTAAAACTTGGTAAATCAGTTTTGGTGGATAATAAATGAATGACTACTAGTTAATGTTCAGATCTGAAATATATATATAGAATATATATATATAGGTAATTTAAGATCATCTGCACACAAGTGACAAGTGGCATAAATAGTGATTGGTCCAAATATAATGTAAATATAATGTAAGTATCCCTTACCATGGTCTTCAGCAAACTTAAATGTTTGATTGATTTCTCTTTCCCCAAATTCCTCAGCATATTTAACCAGTGCTTGTTTGACTGTTTTGTACCCCGCTAAGACAACGACTTTCTTGGTACCAAAATATACTTTGAACACAGATCCGTACGTCTTGGCAAGCTGGAAGACAGAATTAGACATTCATGAGCAAGTCCATTGTAGATTTTAAAATGTTTTGTCTTTAGTGTGACTCATATACTCATTATATATCTCAGTATACAGTAGCTGATTAATAATAAATCAGCTTCAGCCTTGTCACTTAGCTATCTTTTTAAACTGGATGGAATGAAGACACTTGTGTGATAAGGAAATGTGTGTGAATGCATCTACAAACAATACAATAGCTACCCATATTATGTTTGTCAGCTTATTTAATGCAGCAACAATACAGTTTCCCTGCTGCTGAGCACTGGGCTTCTAAGAGCACTGGGCTTCTGTCTACAACATAGAAGTAAGGTTCGTGAAGTTTACAGTGCGAGAGTAACTTTTATTATCATTTGGTAGAGACCACATTGTAGAAAATCGCATGTGCTAGGGATTGTTTGAACTTGATCTCAACAGCAGCAAGTGAGTAATTTTTTCACAAAATTATTTTAAAATAATCTGTCCAATGAAGTGATGATTGTTTGATGTATGCATCATTTAAGAAGAGAAATATGTAACCTACAAGTTGCATATGTTGAAATGAGGAAAAAACAGTACAGCCATGAATTGCATGTGTGGATAAATTAAAGAACTGTTGTGTACACAGAGGGAATCTTGAGATTTCCTGTGGGAACTTTACTGATAGACTGAATTCTTCTATGCAAGCTTTACGAAAGGACAGATTATTTATTTTTTTAATAAATAAATACATTTAACTCCTTTATTGACCAGATTATGATTGGGCCAAGTCTGGAATTTAATGTGAATATTCCTTTTAATGAAAAAAGACCAAGTAAAACAGATTGCTTTGAGATTTCATCAGAAAAATAGATAAATAGATTGGGATAATTTTTCCCACTTTCTGTAGAATATGACAGAATGGTTCCAGAGGCAAAAAAAAAAAAAAAAAAATCAGAAAAATCCGCAAATAGAAAAAAATTAAAGCAAAATGAGAGTGTGAATCAGAAGTAATCTTTATGACTTTTATTTGATTCTTATTACTTGCATTTGCAATGTGTTTTTTGTTGTTGTTGTTCTTAACATTTTTAACATTAGTATTTTGCTTGTGGAATTTATTATTTTATTTAAAACTTTTGGCACAAAATGAACCCCGAAAATGAACCCCATATTATTTCCCTCCCTTCCACTGAACTGCAACTAAAGTTACAGTGTACTACATTAAAACTACAGTCAGCAAAATGTATGGCTTTGCACAGAATATTCAGGGCTGAAGTAATGTCACTGGCTCTTACCTCAGAAAGTGATTCATGGGGTCTGTCCAAGTCTAGCTGAAGCAGGTTTCCCAGGAGAGGAAGTGGTTTGGGTCCTGGAGGTTCATTAGCGTCTTCCTTAAAGCTAGAGCCTGATAAATAGAAATAAATAACCACAATGAGAACCACAACACCAAGTGATATGCTTGTGCCAGTAGCCTGCAGAAAAAGACTTTCTGCCACTGCCATTCTAAAATGTAAAAGTTTTCAACTCTAACTTATGACCAGTGTTTCTAATGCTCTATTCCAGAGGCATATATATATATATATATATAATGGATAGCCAAGAGTGAGGTCACATGTGCATCAGGGGAGGAGTTCTTTGAAATGAGACATTGAGAAAGAGGTTTAATACAAGTGATTACACAATCTAGGGAATCTATATAAACACGTAAATAATTAAGCCAAATTATGTATTGCACACTTTACAACATGGGTCTTCAACTATATCCACAAAGAGCCTGTTGTAAAGTTCAAAGTAGGTGAAGGGAGAAATCAACAACTCGTTTTTTTTTGTTGTTGTTGTTGTTTTTTTTTGTTTTGTTTTTTAACTTGGCAAGGTTTTATTTCTATTTTTTGTTTTTTTTATTTAGGTTTGTGGTGCATAACTTATTATTTATTTATTATTCACTTGGTGTATAACAGGTAATAATGTATAATTTAATTAATAACCATTCCTTTTTCATTTTTCACTTTCCTAACATTTCACTTTTGATATAATGCACTTTAACACAGTTAGAAGGCTAATGGCTTGTTAAATGATTTTTATTGTTCATTTCATTTAATCTGTCAGGATGTGATCATTGTGAATGTGTCAGGGCTGTATCAGAGCTGTAAGTCAACAGAACTTGATTTACCCTTTCACCTAATCCTGTGGGCGGTCATTACAATGCAGTAGAAAACAATTGTAAAGAGTGTTGTAACAATTCAATCAGGTTTTTATTTAGAGGAAGTGGGAAAATAACATGCAAGCTCTGCAGTTACAGCCATCTCCATCTCATTAAATTAATATTTTAAAATTATTTTTAGTATTCAATGTTCAATTATTTAAATTAGATTTTATATTGTTTACAACTTAAAGCTAAAAATCATCAGGTGATGGTAATAGTGGTGGTTCATCTTGGATGGATGCATGGATGGATGGATGGATGGATAATGTAATTACTATATGTGAATTTACAATTGCACATACAAGTCTAATCACAGTGAAAAAAAATATTGCACTAGGAGGGTCCTTGTAGTTGGCCTGTGGGGGAAAAAGCTGCTGCTGTGTCTGGATGTTGTGGTGCTCAGTGCTCTGTAGCACCAGCCAGTGGGCAGCAGTTCAAAGAGGTTGTGGCCAGGGTGATTGTGGTCCGAGATTATTTTTCTTGACCATTTCCTCATTCTGGAGGAGTACAGTTCCTGGAGCGAGGGAGGGAGGGAGGAAGAGCACCATTAATCCTCTCAGCAGTCTGGACTGTCCTTTGTAGTCTTCTTATGTCCGATTTGGTAGCTGAACCAAACCAGACAGTTACTGAAGTGTACAGAACAGACTCCATGACAGCTGTGTAGAACTGGAACAAGCTTCTGTGGCAGGTTGAACTTCCTCACTTAGCAAAGGAAGTACAGCCTCTGCTGGCTCTTTTTCACAATGGAGTCTACAGTACATGAGTGTCCTACTTCAGATCCTGTGAGATGGTAGAGCCCAGGAACCTGAAGGACTCCACGGCAGCCACAGTACTGTCCAGGATGGTGGGGGGGAGTGCTGGGGAGTTCCTCCTTAAGTCCACGATCATCTCCACTGTTTTGAGAG
Source organism: Stegophilus panzeri (assembly GCA_024331685.1). Classification (NCBI taxonomy): domain Eukaryota; kingdom Metazoa; phylum Chordata; class Actinopteri; order Siluriformes; family Trichomycteridae; genus Stegophilus; species Stegophilus panzeri. The sequence continues at coordinate 16,665,774 of JANDJT010000102.1, forward strand.
TGTTCAGCTTCAGGTTGTTTTGACTGCACCAGACAACCAGCTGTTCAACCTCCCTTCTATATGCAGACTCCTCACCAGACTCCTCACCATCACAGATTACTGTGGTGTCATCTGCAAGCTTCAGGAACATGACAGAGGGGTCTGTAGAGGTGCAGTAATTTGACTAGATAGAGAAGAGCAGTGGGGAGAGCACACAACCCTGAGGAGCAGCAGTGTTGATTGTGCAGATACTGGATGTTACTTTTCCCAGCTTCACTAGCTGTTGCCTGTCTGTCAGAAAGTTGGTGATCTACTGACAGATGGCAGTTGGGACACAGAACCGGGTTAACTTACACAGGAGGAGATCTGGGATGATGATATTGAAAGCCGAACTAAAGTCCACAAATAGGATCCTTGCATAGGTCATGAGCCAGTTGTTGATTTCCAACAATAGAGGGGATGGTGTCTTGCATTTCATGGTCTTTCAGGCCTTTCCACACTGATGCAGGTCTTCTAAAGATCACACTCTAGTTCATGAACCTAGACCTTTTTTGAAAGATCTTATCCACTGAATTATATTATAAATCTTTAAATAAAGAATAGAGAACAAAAAGTGTGTGTGTGTGTGTGTTGGGGGTGGTTGTTGGTATTGGTAATATGAAATAGTTCATATTTCATATGGCACTTTTGTGTAGTCAAAGAACTTATCAGGGGTATTTTATTAATTGACATTTTGACCTGCATGCATTGGCACAAATATCACACTCCAAAATTGGCATTTAAATGTACTGAACATGGTTAGAAACACTTCAGCTAGACTATTTCCAGCTCATTTACATACTTTTTTGTGTTGGTAAACAAATAGATTTGTGTTCCCAGACCATTTGTCTGTTCTTGATGTATTTTGCAATGGCCATCTCAGGCATCCTGAAAACCTGTGGTCTAAATTGAAGAGGGCAGTTTACCAACACAAAAAAAAGTATGTAAATGAGCTTGAAATAGTATAGCTTAAGTGTATGCTTATGGTCTAATCTTGTTGAAAGGTCCATCTATGGTTTAATCTCCTGCCAAAAGCAACCATGTTTCAGGCTAAGAAATCCTAGTATTCTGAATATGAATTTACAGTATTATTTACACATATTTATAGCTCACTGGGTTGATTTAACCTTTAAGATACATTCTGTCTTCTGCTGACGCCAGCCACCTGGCACGATGATTTAAATGTGGGTTAAAAACCTTCATAGTCTTTTTATTGTTTTATTTCTGTAAACTCTGTAACTCTGGATTCTTATGTAATGGTTAATTTTAATGACCTGTGAGTAGACTGCTAGTAGGGAATATGTGAAATATGTGCACTGCACAAGAGCTGTCCATCAATTTAGACTTTACCTTTACTCCAGTCTAGTAAGACGGAGCAACTGAAAGGACTGCTATAAAAACACCTCACCTATATTATAT
>JANDJT010000102.1:16672495-16697959 GCA_024331685.1 Stegophilus panzeri
AAGTCCTCTTCCAAAAAAAAAACAAAAAAATGTCCCTGCCCCCCCCCCCCCCCCAAAAAAAAAAAAACACAACAACATTTATGTATTGCATTGTAGCTGCATGTATTTGCTTTGAGAGATATGGATGGCGTGCCATTGTTTATAAATTTATTTTGATTCTTTCAGGTGACTATTTTTTGCAGCACAGCTTGAATACACACTCGGTCAAATGTCTGACTGCAGCAAAAAAAAATAAAGAAACAAACAAACAATCAAAGTCATACATATCATAAGCAGCTTCATACACATGTAGACATTTACACATAATCCTGGTCCATCATACAATCATGATTCAGAATGAGCTTCCAGCCACAACAAGTGGTGCAAAAGACTTTAAAACTTAATAGATTAAGGACTTAAGGTGCGTTCACACGTACAGCAATTTATTGATGCAAGTCGCCAGTCTCTGTACTATGAAGTCGCCAGTAGGCGTTCCTACTACTGGTTGCCATAGTAACATGGTTGGCGCAACTAACATTCCACTTGAGACAACAACTACTTTTCTTGCTGCTAAAATTAAACATTCTGGAGGGAGAGCGATCTGATATAAAATTCAGCAGTGTATATATACACTGCATCCTACGAGATGAAGGAGAAGCAGTGTGCGCTCTTTGCCACTGCGGCCATCTATCTGTGGCAAAAGCGCAAGCACCAATTAGCTTAGCTTATGGACTTAGCGCGTTTAAAGAAAAATAATAATAATGAAACACACTCACTTTTTGTTCCAATTGAGCAAAATCCCGGTGTAGCTCCTATCTCAGTAAGTGAGCGTCACCATCAGGGTGTCATTCACTACATGTGCTATGTATATGCTATAGTGCCGCAATGGCGCTGCTTGTGCTAGTGAGCACGGGTAGCTACGGATCATTTGCGCTCTAGTGTCTTCACTCCCATTGGTAGTCACTGCACAAAGTCGCTCCGAATTTGCGTCAAGTTAAACTTTTCTCAACTTTCAAAGTCTATGGACATGCCCACATCTAGTTGCCAATGGTTGCTGTCGCTCATGTCACCGGAAGTCGCCAGCTCACATTGAAAATTAATGGTCTCCAGTCGCTTTGTCGCAGCAAGTCACTGTATGTGTGAATGCACCTTGACTGTTGTATTTGGTGTGGGCGAAAAATCCTCTCCACCCAAACACACTGCTTGCAATGACTGCCACTCACAAACACACACATACCTGCATACACAGACACACACTACACATGTTTAGTCCAGACCTCCAAAGTACTGTCCAACATCTGCGATAAGTGAAGTACAGTATCAGTGCAGTACAGTACAGTGGTTGACACCTTTGTGTTGGTGTATGGGGAAGAGAAAGAAATTTTCTGAGACCTGAACATGTGGAGAAAAATCTCTCAGCCCAAGTTGCACCACATAAAGGCACAAAATAAGGAAAACTACAGGAGTCTTCAGCTCTCTTTTTTCTCAGTGTGATTTCCGTTGGCCTTCTGAACAGTGCTGGAACTGAGCAAAGCTCAGGAAAACTTGCTCCAATGAGATCTGACTCACACAATAGTCCTCAATGCTATATTTCTCCTTAGCTGCCTCAAGTGTCCCAAAAACCTGCCAGGGCCAAGAAGTGATTCAGTTAGGACAGATTTGTACTAGACATGGTGCCAAATAACAAGCTACTATCCAACGCTACATGTACAGAAAGAGAACAGTATTTTTGGTTAATGTACCTGAGCCCAGGTTAATGTTTTGTCAGTCAAGTGATAATGTACCATTCCCTGATGTTCATCCTTCAGTACGCTACCTGTAAAGATAAGAGAGAAATAGTAAACAGTGTTGTTACTGTATACCAATCCAGTTAGGTTCAGGTCAATGTCACAATATTGGCAATTTGTACAATAGTTTACTTCTGTCTGAATTTGTTGTTTATTAACCACATAGTGAAGTATGGGTATCGGCCACTTTATAGTGTTGTCCAAACTCAATGGAGAAATTATTTTCCATGAACAGTTTTCTATATAATTACCTATAATGCTTTATCATCTACAAATGTAAGTAAAAGTGGGCTTTCAATCAATCTAAAGCCAACAGCAACTTGTTAGTGGTGTATTCTCATTTGTAAGTCGCTTTGGATAAAAGCATCTGCTAAATGAATAAATTTAATGTATTTGATACCATAATTAGCTTTTACTACTTCTGTGGATTGTGGTTTAAAATGTGCATATGGTTTATGTAACGATGGCTCACAGTGATGTGTTTCAAGTGCACTATGAAGCCTGAAATCAGTGACGTGTCTCCCTCACTGCTACTCTACATAGAGTTTTATATGAGTGAGTGAGTGAGTGAGCAAGCGATTTCAGACACGTCTCAGATATGTCAGGTATGTCTCGGACACAGACCAGGGAAGATGCTCTCGATGAAGTCTTTAAAGTGCTGAAGGTCCATCTCCTCTAAATCAGCCTCCATGTGAATTTTGGCTAACAGTGTGTATCCACTGCCAAATTTGCTCTTTAGATGCTGTGGGCTGCCCAGACACTTGAACTGTCCATTGACCATCACAGCCAGTCTAGTGCACAAAGCCTCACACTCCTCCATACTGTGCGTAGACACACACAGACACACACAGACACACACAGACACACACAGACACACACAGACACACACAGACACACACAGACACACACAGAGATGGAATCATTAGATGCACCAAACTGCCATATCATATTCTTGCAAATAACTCAGAGAGGGGGCAGACAGAAACAAATGGAGATAACCACATAAAAGAGCTTTCATATGATACCTATGAAAGTCTGTATCCTAAGCAGAAGTGGAGATATTTCATTTTAAATATCATCCAAAATTATTTACTTACTGAGTGACTGTTACTTTAGGAAGTAACAATGCTTTTGTGCATATCTTCACCGTCTTTTGACATAAAAATGATGTAAAATAAATAAATAAATAAATTTTGAGGAGAAGAAGAAAAAAAATCTCTTGAATCTGCTAGATATGAACTAATCAGTGTGTTTACTCAGAAGAGTGAAGCCAAAATGAATCTGAGGCTCTCAAGTGGCTGACTGTATTACTTTTTTTTCTAGGGCAAACTTGTATTTTAAGTATCAAATTATTTTCCAGAATAGCTCTCTGTCATTTTAACAAATTCAGTTGCCATTGATATATCCCCAAATATTTCTCCTAATGATATATGCGTCTTACAGGAGCTATTTGACAGTGAATAAAAGGGTGTGGTTGACAAGGTGATTGATTGCTTCGAGCATGACAGTCGAGCTTCATGAACATAAATACAGTATCTAAAAGTAAATAAAAAATTATAAATACTGAAAGCTGAGGTTGCTGAAAACAATGATACCAGGTAAAAACATTTTAAGGTGGTATACTGTACTACTGCAAAATTAAATCTATGGTAAAGCTCGAGGCAGGAATACACCCTGGATCGGATGGCAATCCATCAATGGGCACTATGCGAACACATATACTTAAACACTCATTCACAAGCTAGTGCAATTTATGGTAGCCAACTGACCTGTTAGCACATTTTTGGCATATGGGAGGAAACCACAAACCCCAGAGAAAACCCACGTCAACATAGGAAGAACATACAAAACGCAAAATTCTAGATATAGGTAATGAAGAACTATAGCAATTCTTATCAATAAAACATATTTGAGTATATTTCTCAAATGTCCCCAATGGTTTCCAATGAGCCAAATGCATTCATTTTGCATAATTTGATTTCCGTGTCAAACTTAACTCCATATCATTTTAGTAATGTTTTAATTGGCCTCCAAAAGATCTTATCCTTCTGCAACGTGCTTTATCTAAACAATTATTTATCTAAATAATCTCCTTCTGTGGTGCATTTAATAACACAAACATGTTCAACATTGGCTTTGGTGAGGTATCACAAGGTATGCTAGATCTAGCTTTAAATTATCCCAACAAGACACCACAAAAACTATTTTTTTCTGGGGTTTTGTTTGCACTATTGCATTCAAGGAACTATTCTACAAGTTCATTTGCAAAGTGAGTGAATGAAATGGGAAAAAAACGTCAAAAGAAAAAAGCTTCAGAGGAAAATGTCGCTGCATGTTATGCTAGATTTAGCGTTTAAGTACAAGTGTTATTTAGTTAATTCTATTTTGTCATATAATTGAAATACATTTCATTGGGTTTTTTTGTCTTACTTTCCATCATCAAAAGTGCTGAGGACAGAATATATTTCTGTGTACACTGAGGAACTCACCTGTGTGAGGTGATAATAATGGCTTTGCCAGATTCTCTGGTGCGTGTGACTGCATCCCAGAGCAAGCGTCTGGCCACAGGATCCATGCCAGTGGACGGCTCATCCAGGAAGATGACAGGTGGCCCGCCAATCAGAGCCATACCTGCACTCAGCTTCCTCTTGTTGCCCCCACTGTATGAAAGAAACCATGCAGAAAGTTGTTCACACAGAACTTTACATATGATCTCATAAGCTGATTTCATAAAGCAGCCCAGTGTTTTATACTGTATTGTATCTACCCTATTTGATCACATACTATCCAAACTCCCTGACTCAAATGTAATTTATGTCTTTCAAATTTCACTCTGATATTCAGTGTTACATTTCCACAATGACACTGTCTATGTTTAGTGTTCTGGTCTCTCCCTCTGTCTCTCTCTCTCTGTCTCTTCCCTTCCCATGTTCGCCATATCTGTACCTGTAACTGCGGACCAGTTTGTCAGCGTGTGGCTCCAGGAGCAATGAGCGGAGCACATTCTCCACACATGCAAACACATATTTCTCAGGGATTCCTCTGAGCCTTGCATACATGCTAAGAGTCTCGCGGCCAGTCATGTGATCCAGCACAGCGTCAAACTGAGGACAGTAGCCGATTCGCTGCTGTACCTGCATGTCACACATGGCAGGGTTACAATAAAAATGTAATAATTAAGCAGCATCTTTTGACATCAGTTTGCACTACTGTTTAAAAGGCACAGCTAATCAAAAATGTTTACTTTGCTAATAATAAATTATCTTTTAGAATAACTTGCTCTTTTTCATGCTTACAAATGCATAAAAATTTTTTTACTGACACTCAATTATTATGTTTTTTTAATGGCACCATTGTCGACCAATGTCTGACCTTCTTCACATCGCGAAGAATACTGTAGCCATCAATGAAGGCGTCCCCTGCAGTCACAGTCTCATCTCCAGTCAGCATTTTAAATGTAGTTGTCTTTCCAGCTCCATTAAAACCTAGCAGGCCAAAGCATTCACCTTTCCCCACAGCCAGGGACAAGCGGTCCACTGCCAGCAGAGACTGACTCCCTGGGTACACCTGTTCACACAGCAACAGACCTTACTCTAAAAGATGACTTGAGAAATTTAACTGCTGAAAATGTGCATAGTATGTACAAGGGTTAACGTCACTCAAAAACACCTCTCTTACTTAAGATTGTAAGAAAAAGATCATAAGAGAGGGGTCAAATTAATTTTCCTCCAAAGTTAGTCATTTTGTTGTGTATATTCTAGTGTTTTAAAATATTCAAATATAAACCAATTTATGGGCCCTGTACAAATCCAGTCCATAGTTGTGGGTGGTAAGGCCAAAAATGTATATCATGGTATATTTTGGAATTTGGACAGTATTGGTGCAGACAGGTGACAAATTAAATGTAAAGAATTTTGTAAATGTCTTATTTTGTCCATTCTTACACTAGATATTCCCTGAATTTCTGTTTTGATGATGATGGTGGTGGTGGAGAGGGCTGTCTAAATGCTGTCTGGATGTTCATTCAAAATCTCCCATAAGTGTTCAACTGGACTGATATCTGGTGATTGGGTCATAACATACGAGTTACATTATTTTCATACTCATCAAAACATTTAGTGAGCCAGGGTCTTCCTGGAACAGATCACACCAATCACCATGATATAGGTTAAAGGTGATCAGTCAGAATAACTTTATATTTGCAGTAATCCAAACCATGCTAGTAAATGGCCCCCACAGCATAACCACTGGCCACAAATTTACCTTTACTCCGTCACCTATATATAGTATTATGCACATGCAAAGAAGTGCTGTAGAGCAAAGATTCCTTTAAAATAATTAAATTATTTTGAAGGCATCCAAAAAAATACCGTAAAGAGCAGTAAACAGTAGTAAATGTAACAAAGTCAATATTTGGTGTGACAAAAAAATTTAAATAGTAGTCTCCGGTACAATTTGTGCAGTTTTATAAGGAAATGAGCTGTAAGTTTATTGAGCATCTTGCAGAACCAGAAAATCTAGAACAAAGTTTGTACTAAAATAATAGGGTGCCTAAAACTGAAAAAACTAAAACTGAGCCTCATATTAATCTTTAAATCCAATTTTTGTTGAATATGCAAAAAAAAAAAAAAAAAAAAGGTCTAGCAACGCGCTCCTATTATAAATGAACACAACTTCATTTGTGGTTATAAAATGTGGATATAAATCAGTCCCTCCAGGATTTCGCGATTTTGAGATTGCAGAAATGAATGCAAAATCAAGCAAACTCTGCAATATTCAGAATTCAGAATTAGATATTCAAAATTACCACTGATTTTCCACAGATTTGGGCCAAGACATGTCACGTGACCACATCACAATACGCTTTCAGTCAAAGCCCTCTTCGATTCACGTGCGTCGAACATGAGTACAGCTAAAAGGTCTCATTTACCAACAAACATCACTGCAAAATACAGTGCAAACCAATTTTGTGCAATTGCAATTTTGCCAATTCAAGTAGTTTTACACAAAAAAGGCACAAAAGTCCCAGCAAGTTGCATCACAAATTTTGAAAAAAGCTACAATCACAAAAAAAAAAAAACTCTGCTGAATCCTGTACGGACCGATAAATAGTGTAGGCCCTGTTCTTTGATCCAAACATTTTACTTTCATGTAGCGCCTCCTTCACCTAGAGGCCCTAGGAAAGTTCTATCATAGTTCTATAGGACAATTGGTCCTACAGTGATGCTCATGAACATACTACTACAAAAGGAAGAGTGCAGTTTAATGGATACCTTGGTAAGTTCTTGGAGAATAAGAGGACTGCCCACCATGGACTCTACCACAGGCTGGCATTCCAAAACCCTCTTTCTCTCATCGGCCACGTCTCTATCCTCAGGCTGAAGGGCTTCTTCTCCGATCAGCATGCCCTTGGATACAAAAATGTATGTATGTGTATCTATGTACCAATCTATAAATTCTACCCAAGTACATCTGCCTACTGAATCTGCATGCACGTCTGTTATGTGTAATGTGTTAGCGCAACATTGCAAATCTGACTATGTAACATAACTACTCCTTTGTTCTCTCTGCTCTCACACCTTCTTGCATCTCCGGCAGAGGCTGAAGAGTGTATTGATGCACTGGAGCTCGATGACGAAGAGAAGGACGAGGAAAACCACACCTTGCAGGGACATGGCCACCAGGTAGCAGCCCACTCCGGGTTCATTCATAGAGAAGTAGTTCAGCTGATAGGTGATGTCTGTAGAAAACCATAAAAATCAAACCCATAAAAATCAAACTTAGCACTGATGCAAATGCCATGAATAATTACTATTATCCCTGAACTTCTGGATATAGATTATGTTTAATTACAGACTAAAATGATTCAGACATGTCACATAGAATTTCACATTCCTGTGTACATTTGCATAACATTAAGGATCCCACAATCAAAAGATTATATTCCCAGACAACATAAAAGGAACCCTCACCAGTTCTAAAATTATGTCGGAAATCATATTTTTTTATTTCTGAAATCACAACTTTGGGTTATACAGTACACTGTTTATTAGGAACACCTGTACACCTACACATTCATGCAGTTATCTAATCAGCCAATCATGTGGCAGCACCGCAGTGCAGTGCAAAAAATCGTACAGATACAGGTCAAGAGTTTCAGAAAATGTTCAGATCAAACATCAGAATGCAGAAAAAGAGTGATCTCTGTGACTTTGATCATGGCATGGATGTTGGTACCAGATGGGCTGGTTTGAGTATTTCAGAGACTGCTGATCTCCTAGGAATTTCACACACAACAATTTCTAGAGTTTACACAGAATGGTATGGGGGGAAAAAAAAACACTGAGTGAGTGACAGTTCTGTGGGTGGAAACACCTTGCTGATAAGAGAGTTCAGAGGAAAATGGCCAAATTGTTTTGAACTGCCAGGAAGTATATAGTATCTCAAATAATCACTCTTTACAACCATTGTGAGCAGAAAAGCATCTCAGCATGCACAAAACATCAAACCTTGATGTTGATGGGCTACAACAGCAGAAGACCAGGTTGGATTCCACACCAATAACAGGTATCTGAGGCTATCATGGGCTATCTGGCACCAACAACCATGCCACGGTTAGTCACAGAGATCACATTTTTCCCCATTCTGATGTTTGACGTGAATATTAACTGAAGCTCTTGACCCATATCTGCATGATTTTATGCATTGTGTTGCTACCACATGATTGGCTGATTAGGTGTACAGGGGTTCCAAATAAAGTGGACAGTGAAAGTATATACCTTCCATTTTCAAATGATAATAAATAAAACCATGGCCCTGATCAGAATAAAGTATATTCTGAAAATGAATAAATGAAAGAATGATCAAATATACATAAGACATAGCTTAGGCATATCTGATTGGCACTTGTAATTCTACAGTGTCAGACACAAATAAATAATCAAATAAAAACAAATAACACTCAAAAATATATGTTAAGTAGTTTAGCAGAACATAAAGGTGGCTTTCTCTTAAGTCATTTCTCATTAAATAATACTAAAATAAAACTCACTGTAAAGATGGCAGATGTCTTTAGTGAGGAAGCTGGTGGTGCAGAAGCTAATGGTCTCGTAGTTTCGGTAGAACTGGCTAAAGGACATGCCCAGGCAGTAGTTGGGGAATAGCAGGAATACTTTATCCAGTAAACGTGAAAGATTCTGCAGCTGCAGCTCTGAAAGCAGTAGGAGAACCACAACAAATTGGTTACAGGTACTTACATTATTTTTTTATCATACAAAATCTAAAAAAAATTAAATAAATAAATAATAAGATGCCAATAAAGTAGTTAGCATGCTCTCAACTGCTCAATTGACCCCTCATTCATACTTTTGTCAAACTTAGCCTGTTTGATGAACGAACCTCTCCCTTAATCTGTTCCCAGTGTTCTCTGCAGCTGGGTGAATGGTATAAGAACTCTTACCAGGGATGGTCATGATGGTGACGGCAAGGAAGGTGGCTGTGCCGCTGATGATGTTGAAGATGGTGAGGCGTGTGTAAGCAGTGGCAGCACTAGAGAACAGGAAGCTGAGCAGGTACATTAGTGGAATCACAGCCCAGCCATAGAGCAGCAACAAAAGCAGCACATCTACCATGTGATTTTCTTCAACAAAGGCCTTTACCCCAAATGCACGGAACACAACCTAAACCACAGTGGGAGAACATGGAAAAAATCCTCTTACAATAGGGACCAAAATGATGTTCTTAATCACACAAGTATACACCAATGAGCCAAAATATTATGACCACCTGCCTCATATGCTGTTGGTCCTCTGCATGCTGCGAACACAGCTCTGATCTGATGAGGCATGGACTCTACAAGACCTCTGCTCTACAAGCCCTGTGGTATCTGGCATCAGCAGCAAATACTTTAAGTCCTGCAAGTTGTCTGGTGGAGCCGCTGTGGATCAGACTTTTGTTCCAGCACATCTCACAGATGCTCAATTGGATTGAGATCTGGAGAATTTTGAGGCCAGGGCAACACCTTGAACTCTTTGTCATGTTCCTTAAACCATTCCAGAACAATGCGTGCAGGGTGGCAGGCCGCATTATCCTGCTGAAAGAGACCACTACCATGGGGGGATACCACTGCTATGAAGGGGTGTATCTGGTCCACAGTGATGTTTAGGTAGGTGTCACATATCAAATTGATGTCAACACTGTGAGCATTGTGAGCAACCTGAGCATTGTCAAAGTCGCTCAGGTCTTCACGCCTGCCCATTTCTCCTACATCCAACATGTCAACTCCAAGACCTGACTGTTTGCTTACCATCTACTGCATTACAGACTTTGGCATGTGCCGTTGTTATGAGATATTTGCTTCATTTGAGAGTAGTCATAATGTTTTGGCTCTTCAGTGGTAAATGGTAATGGTAAATGGTAAGCACTTATATTGCGCCTTTTAACCTTAGTGGTTCTACAAAGTGCTTTACACTGTTTCTCATTCACCCATTCACACACCAATGGCAGCAGAGCTGCCATGCTAGGTGCCTGCCTGCCATAGGGAGCAACTTGGGGTTCAGTGTCTTGCCCAAGGACACGTCGGCATGTGGAGGGATTATATAACATATATGTTATTATTTGAATAAAACTTACAACAGTATTGTGACACATTCATAATCCAAATAATGTGTGAAAATTATAGAGATAGTTATCATAAAGGGTGAGATATATAATAAAAGGACAAATAGATCTGTTTCAGATTTAAAACTTCATATTTGATTATTTGATACTGTCAGGTTAGCGCTGATAATGGTGCAGGTCTACAGCACACATCAGCCACTGCACACATGTTCACATCAAGCACCAAGTCACATGATTGTGAACACCTGAACCAGAATACAAGCCATGTTTGTCTAGCGCACTTTGTCTAGTGTCTGTTGTGAGAAGTGATGTTATATGTTGTTGTATCCATGGCACGCTCTAGTGTATTTCATGCTTGTCTAGTTTATGTTTGTGTTTGTTATGTAGTCCTAGTCTTTGTTTACATGTGTTTCACTTTAAATAAAATACTCCAGACTTGCATCCATCTCCAAAAATTCTCTGCTGTATATTAAGTTTGAGTAAAACTCAAACATGGCTGTCACCTCAGGAACCATTTACATTCAGTAACAATTTATTGTTATTTTAGCTGTCTACCACAGTATATTGTAGTTGAAATTAAATAATGTATATGAGCTCAAAGTGCACACTTTCACATCCAAATCAGGCAAATAGTGTAGGAATTACAGCACTTTTTATATGTGGGCTCTCCCTTTTTCAAAAGATGTAAGGTGGCACTGACCAGCATTAGAAGACAAGGCAGCGCAAAATTGATCAGGTCCCAGAGCAATGCAGAGAACCAGAAGTTGGAGAGGTAGACTCCGCTGACCCGCTGTACGTGCCTGGACTTCACAGCGCGCTCAATCACCAGGAGCAGGGCGAAGGTACTGGCCAAGGATGCCATTCCATACATTAGGTTAATGGCTATGGCAAAGCCAGTCTGACCCCTGAGAAAAAGAATCAATGAAAAAAAATCTATAAAAGGATAGTAAAGTAAAATGACAGATTTCAGTTGAAGGAAGAAATTATTTGCTAACTAAGGATAAAATGAAAATTCATAAGGACAAATGAAAGGCTCCATATCACATCTTTTGTAGCAACAATGCTACAGACAAAACTGTGTTCATACAGAAATATCAGCCATTTAAAGAAAAGCATATCCCAGAATGCACAGAATGTGTTCTTTTTGATAGTCGCTAATTCCAAGTGGCATCAGTGGCCGAAAAACTGTATTCCCATAATGCACTGCAAGCATACGTTAGTTTTAACAATGACAGATTGTGTATCTGATAGTTGGTTAACAAATGTAACATTCAATTGAATTAAATAAAGCATAAAGTTAATTCCATTATCTGTAGCACCTGTGTCCTCGGTCATGCTTAACTGAGTGTGTTCATTTGTGTGTATATGTGATTTATGTACATGGAACATGGTTTGAGGATAAACGTCAATTGTTAGACTGAACTCCAGTAAGAACTATTCTATCCAACAGCACCTGGTATCCACTGAGACTCACTCTGAGAGCTGGCTCTGGGCTGTCTCTGACACGTTACGGGGCATGGGATTGTTTCCTGTCTGGATGGAAGCGCTGGGGCCAGCCAGGAGCCTGTACAGTGCATTATCCACCAGCATGAGCGCAGTAGCCGGTGTGTGGTAGCCTTGGTTGTTGAAGTAGCCAGTGATTTCAGCAAACCTCTTAGTTCGGCCACGAAAAGCAGCACCCACCACGCAGCGCTCGTTGAAGGCTCCTCCTTCCCTCATGGCATTGTTCAGTACATACTCAGGGAAGTCTGGAAAGATAGAACACACTGTTTCAAACATTCTGATTTACCTATTATTTTTGCTTACTGCATTCCATTCACAAGAGTCACCATGTTCACCCCATTTTAAAGCAGTTACCAGTTAGGTTGGTCACTGGTCTGGCGCTCTGGGCAGCAAGCTGGGCAGCATAGGCCTCAGCAAGCGCTGTAGCCAGGGGTCCGGCATTAGAATCCAGGGCCATGGGCACAGTGGTGGGGCCATACCGGCTGAGTGCTAGGGGAAGTTCTGGGGTTTTCTGCTGCCCAGGGAGAGTTTGAGCCACCACAAGCGCGACTACTGTGAAGATAAGTGGCACTAAAAACTGTGCCACCATCACCTTCCAGTTCCGCCAGCTATACAGTGCCCTCTTCAGGAACATGGCATAGAACTGCTGCATGTACAGCTTAGCCTAGTGTGTAACAGTTTTGATTAAGAAGAGAAAGGAAAGAGAGGTCATTCATACTATTCACTATACTATTAAAATACTTATTAGAAACAATGATCAAAATTGATTTACTGTAGTTTTTCTTGATATAAGGCTTTGTGGAAATTCAAATGAGATACAAAAGATGCATATCTAGATACAGAAGCATCCTATGATGCTCTTAAACAGACTGACCCCTGTGTTGAGTTTGATGTTGGAGCAGTCCTCTGAGATCAGTGTGCCACTATCGGTGAAGTCAGTCACATCAGTCATGCCGCTGATACTGCTAGTATCGTCAACCGTCCAGTCATGTGACCTTCGCTCATGCTGGTACTGCAGGGCTGGAAGCTGAATGGCCTGAATGTCTAGACTGGAGTCCACCAACTTCCCGACCCTATCCATGCACATATACACATACACACATAGATATAAAGCTAACATGTATCATATTCATGTATAGGAAACCCAGTTGTAACTGTAACTCTGCATTACTGAAAATGAAGCCCTGCTCTGTTCTTTCTCTAATCTAAATGGAAGCTTTTTGTAGAGACCAATATGTACTGAAGAGGAAAAAAAATGGTTTGTGAAAGAGTGATAAGCTCAGATGGATGGGGTTACAAGAAGAGGAGGAAAACAGTGACATCTGAGCACACTGCAATCTGCCACAAGACTTTCCATCAATTGTGGTTTTGGAAAACAATAACATTCAGCATTTCTCCTAGATCCCTTATAGGGCCACATGGTCACCTCCTTTTGAGACAGTAATGATGATTTATTGAAAGCTTCACAATAGGATGAAAAGATGGATGGAACGGAATGGATGGGCATGGGCAGATAAATGAGATTTGGTCTTTTTTTCAGTCCTTTGAGATTCAGACTGACCTGGACATAGGCTTGAAAAAAGGCAGACCATGTAAGATGATGATGTGCTTTCCTGATGACTTAAAAGAGTCATAAAGATAGGCTACTTCCTTCAACCAATTTTACTGAGCATTACTGCAGCATCCTGCAAATGGAACTTAACATCAAAGCGTCTTTTTTTAACCGTATGTCTTCATTGGAGAATCAAGAAAATCTTGCATTATATGGACAAAAGTCTGGACACCTGACCATCACACCCATATGTGGTCCTTCCCTACACAGTTGTCACAAAGTTAAAAGCACACAATTGTATAGGATGTCTTTGTATGTTGTAGCAGTTTTCCTTCAACTGAACTAAATTACCCAGACGTGTTTCAGCATGACAAAACCGCTATGCACAAAACAAAGTCCATAAACACATGGTAATGTTGGAGTGGAAAAAATGGAGTCGCCTCCACAGAGCCCTGACCTCAACCCCACTGAACACTTTTAGGATGAACTGGAACGTTGACTGCACACCAGTGCCTGACCTCACTAAAGCTCTAATGGCTGAATGAGCACAAATCCCCACAGCCATGCTCCAAATCCCAGTGGGAAGCTTTCTCAGAAGAGTGGAGCAAAGAGTGGAGTATTGTAACAGCAAAGGGCACACTAAATCTGGAATGGGATGTTCAACAAGCATATACAGGTGTGATGGTGAGGTATCCACAAACCTTTGGCCATATAAAGTATATTGATTTGGTCTTATCCAAGTACCTAAGAAAAACTTCCTCCATGGTGGTAACAGATGCTCCATAGCTTGCAATGCCCAGCTCCTCTCTGTTCATTTCCAGCTCAGCAAACAGAAGCTCGAACCTGCAAAGGCGCACAAGAGCTGTAAATTCATATTAATTAATTCCACCTACAGACAAAATACAAAACATGTAGATGGAGGAATCACTTCAAATTAATTTAATGTATCTTCTCACATTACCTTGATAACAGTGTAGATTCAATTCAATTAAAATTGTAATTTATTTGTACAACGCTTTTAAAAATACACATCGTCATAAAGCAACCTTACAGAAACCAGGAAATAGATTTAGGTGCTGAATGAGAAAGCCAGAGGTGCCAGTGGCAAGGAAAAGTCCCCAAGATGGCATGACGAAGAAGCCTTGATTGAAACCAGACTCAAAAGGGAACGCATCCTCTTCTGGTGACATCAAATTTTGTGACAGTTTACCGTTATAAAAGAATAAAGACAAACAGTACTAAATGTGTTGAAAGGATGTTCAGTAGTAGCATAATGTAAATAAGAGTTCTGGGGTAAATTTTTATGATGACAGTAGCAGTTCTGAGAAGGTGCAATTCTACAGCATGCAATTGAGATTATCCACTGAAGCAAGGGTGAGACTTGGCTATAAACTGGCTTTGTGAAGTGCATATCTTTAGGGCATCTATGTGTGACCATCCACACAAGGCAGGTCTGATTCGAAAAGGAAGCAATGTGAATTTTTGTGGTATACTCACAATTCACTTACTAACACTCAGTGAAATGAAGTGTCCATAGACAAGGGACTATCAAAATATTTAAATATCCATGTACAATTTCTATAACAGCATTCGCCTAATATAACAGTAATACAAGATATAATATATGGCTGGAGCAAGAGAAGGAGAAGGAAAATGAGTACCATTATTGATTTTGGGGTTAATGAAGAGAAGATTAGTATGTGAGAAGGAGAGGGACATCATGTCAGGTCACTCTGTAATAGACAGATCGATGGATACATTTCCCCTCTCTGGCCCTGAGACAGCTTTCTAAATTAGAGTTAACCAACATGAGTATCAGTCTGAGGAGGATTCATTTTCTCATGAAGGTCAGACAGATTAAGGATGAAAATAGTTGTTTTTCTTCACAGCTTAAGCTGGGTTTGTGTTGTTAGAGCTATTATGCTAAAGCAGTTATTTAGGTCTTGGTGATTATAATTAGTGAAAAGCATGCAAATGCATCTAACAGAATTAAAAGATATAATGAAATATTATAGCTGCATAAATGACAAGTAAAGTCAAATCTGTGTACATGTAACCAAAAATAATGCAACATGACTATTAAGAAATCCTAAGCAACCAATAGATCATAAGTTCTATGATGATTTCTTGTTGTTAAATCAATTCAACTCTGCATTATCTTTTATTTTGATCGTTCAATTCTTACTCTAAATAAAATTAATGCTCCTTCACTAGAGCATTTTACAAAAAAAAGTGTGAATTGGTCTTAGATAGTGTGATGCTCCACAATATATACATGCACAGAAGGCCTCGAGTTATTTTATTCTCAAACTGCCAAAACACATTTGTGCTGGCCTTTTTTTACACAAACACACTATACAAACACTATGCCTAATAACCTATATTTCCTCCACTGAGATAACCCCCATGAGAAATCCTTGTTTTTCTCCATCTGCCACTGCAGTATGGTGATAGATTCGATTACACCATGGTAACGTGTTTAACCAAGTTTGTTGACCAACTTTCTGAATGTCACGACTGCGTAAAATCAAATCTAGCTAATGGTTGTGCACTCGGTAATAAATCCTGGCCTGGATCTATTTTTTGTCTTGCCCAGTGAATATCACAACATAATTGGTTAATTTCACTGCCACTTCCTAACTCTGTTGGCGGTTAATTGGATGCCTGAATTATGTAATGTAATTAGATGTGTACAGACATGTAAAGTTCAGCCCCAGATATTTAGTTCTCTGTAAGCCAAGAAGGCCCTAATAGTTGAGACAATTACACACTTGGAATGCTGTCTTACCGGCTGGTGCTCTCTTTTGGCAGGATGTAGGAAAGTTCAGCCCCAGCGCTACTCTCCAGGGTGGCATTGGGCACATACATGTGGACCAGGCGGCTGATCTCTGATACATTACACAACGCATCTTTTACTATCACCATGTGGTAGCCAGCACCTGAAAAACATATGCAAATCAATGAGTAACAGATTATGACTACATACACCCAGTGTATGATGCTTTCAGTCATTCATATTACATGTGTAGTGAAAGCAAGCTAAGGCATTTCAACTTGTGTATTAATATTTAAGATGTTTTACTACTAATACAAAGGGCTACAATATGAAACTTGTTCAGATGATACTAAGATGTATCATACACAAGTTTATGCCACAGTTAGCCGCACCGTATTTGTTCTTGAGGAAGAGAGGTGAGCCACAGCATTGGAGTTCCCCACCAGCCATAATAGCAATGCGGTCTCCCAGTAGGTCAGCCTCGTCCATGAAGTGCGTGGTGAGAAGGATGGTGCGACTTCGTTTCTCGCCCTGCAAAAGATCCCATGTGGCTCGCCTGGCTGATGGGTCCATGCCAGAGGTAGGCTCGTCCAGCATCACCACCTACAAGATAAAAATCAATAAAAGTAACTGTTTCTCCACCAATAACTCCATAATGGGTTAGACATGGACATTGTTGTTTCCTTCAAATAGCAAAAAATCGTTGCTGCATTTTTCAGTAGTGTGCAGCCTCTTAAAACCTGATCAGTATTACTATGTACGCAGACTAGTATGTGAGCATATATTATATCAAGAGAGAGACTCTTGGTTATTGAAAGACTACATTAAAAGAAAAACTGCTGGAATTGCTGGTACCAAATAGATCAATGAGAATTTTGACAACAACAAAAAATAATCATATACTTCAGCAATTCCATGAGCCTCGAGGTTATTATCAACACTACGATAATGATTCTTAACAGCCACCTGATCTCACTGAGCCTCAAACACATGAGTGAAGCACATGACATTTACTCATGACACAGTCCTGTATATTCTGAAAATAACGACTGACCTTCGAGTCTCCAATAAGTGCAATTCCGATAGAAAGCTTGCGCTTCATTCCACCTGAAAGGGTCTTTGACCGTGCACTCCTCTTATCCTCCAGTTTTAGGATACGGATGATGCGGTCCACCTCGTCTGAAATCTTTTCACGAGGGTAACCCTTCAGCTGGAGAAACAAAGTAGAAGAAATAGTGGGAAAAAGAGTAAAAAGAACAGAATAAGTTTTTCACAATTTCACACATTTCATCTTACCATACATTTCTATGTTAAGTAAATTAGGGTATCTATTTTATTTCAATGTGAGCAAATTTCTAAATAACAGCAATTAGCAGATTTTATTTACTAGATCAGATTTTCAAAAGGTTAAAAGTTTACAACAAAATGTTTGCTCACACATGCTTTTTCAGTTGAATCCTGATGCTGAACCCCCATGTTTCACATTTGGGATGGCATTCTTTGGATTTAAATGCTTCATCCCTTTTCCTCCATACATAATGCTGATCATTTTGGCCAAACATTTAAATTTTTGTTTCAACACTCCTCCAAATGTCTGATGATCACCTGCAGACTTCAGTTTGGACTTCAGTTTTTATGAAAATCTTAGAGTAGGGGCTTCTTCCTTGCGCAACAGCCTTTCAGACTATGGTGATGTCTGTTAATAGTGGATGTACAGACATTGGCACCTGATGCCTCGAACTCCTTCACTAGTTCCTTGGTTGTTGTCTTGGGGTTCAGTTGAACCTTTCAGACCAAAGTTTGTTCAGCCCTGGGAATACTATTTAATCCAATCTACCAAACTATTTGTGTTGTAGCTTCTCATCTTCACAGTATTTTGTTAATGTATAGCACATTTATACAAACATGCCTGGGCAGTGTGCAGCACTACACCCTTAAAATGAGACAGATACACTGCATAAATGAGAAATAAAATATGACAGGATGTGCTCATAAATTAACAAAAAGATGGTATGAATTAGAAATGACCACAAAGTTGGTTATTTTGCTACAATATAACCACACATCCCAATGTGTTTTATTCCTCCTGTAACACAGCAATTTGACAACTATTATTTTGCCATGCCATACTTCATGCCATGTTACAGAACATACACAAAACAAGTTAGTTCCTGTTATCTCTCTTCAATTTAATAAGGCAAATAACCTGCAGCTTGTCATGATACCAAGAAACTAAAAAGTGCAAATTCCTCTGTCTGTCTGTTCCATACTTTTCTGAGAAAACTGTAGGACACAGTGTTTTTTAAAGAACTTAAAAAACGTGCAGATGGCTAATAGGCAACGAATACATTTTGTCTGGTATTGTAAAGAAGTCAACTAAAGTAATAAGCCATGAGAGGGTGTGCCTTACAACGAGTACCTATAAACCCATTATAAAATCACTGCATTGCACATCATTAAGTGGATTACTGCTTATAAAAAAAAAAAAAAAAAAAAAAAAAAAAAACACAAATAAAACAATAAAACAAAAACAATACAATAACCAACAACAAAATAATAAAATCATCATCTTCCTTTGATGGTTACAATGATTGGGAAGTGGTCACTACCATAGACTCTCTATGCCAGGCTCTCCATGAAAACCAATCTTCTTACCTTTTGTATTGCAATGATTGCTGCCCCACAGGAAGTTGTGACTATTTAAATCACCCATGAGAATAAAGGGGGGTGGGAGCTGAGCAATAAGGTGATCTATGTCCGTGTGTGTCAAGTTTGAGTTTGGAGGAATGTAGACAGAAACAGCTGTGATGGTTTTCTGCAGAGTCAGTCGTACTACTGTCACCCGTAGGTTGCTTTTAATATTTATATGACTATGGATCACATCATTTCTTATTAAAATGGCTGTACCACCAGAAGCCTGCTTGTCACTGGGACCGAAGGTATTAAAAATTGTAACATTTTTAAAAGAGAACGTACAATCTGATGATAATTGTGTTTCCTGAAGACATACGGCTATAGGATTGGTGACTGCAATTAAATGTAGCGCCGTAAAATTAGCCCTGATACCACAACAGTCCCATTGGAGGATGACAATCTCCATTACCTGTTAGGAAGACTAGGGATAGTTGGCCTGATTCCGCCTTTAGGGGACAGACTTCTACTATGATGTTCACTCTCTTTCATTTCCACATCTCTAGTTTGCCTGGTCTTTGAAGTTTCATCCTGGAGTGCTTTCGATTGTGAAGAGCTTGCCTTTCTAATTTTTTTTAATTTGTTTTTTGGTTCTCTGTTATTGAGCTCTGATTGGAACGAATGCAATTTAGAAGAGTTTTGCTCTGGATTCCCGTATTCTTCGTCTGTTGGGGCGTATCTGGCAATCTATTTTTCCTCGCAGATTTTTTTGAAGCAGAGGTGAAGGTTTTATTCAGAATAAATGCAGGGACAGCAGCCACCAATTTCTTTGTTTCAAGATAACTGATTCTTTTAGTACATCTGATCTTCTGTATTTCTTTTTCTTTGATCCACATGGGACACTGTTTTGATGCAGCTGGGTGGTCACCTGAGCAGTTACAACATTTAGGTGGTTTTTCACAACCCTCTTTGTCATGGCCCTCCTCCCTACAATTGCAACAAGTATGTTAATTGTCGCAGTCATTGGATCCGTGTCCATACCTTTAACAGTTGAAATACCGCAGAGGGTTGGGTACAGATAGGTCCACTGGAACACTTGCATACCCAATTCGAATTTTTCCTGGAAACTGCGGTTTATTAAAAGTGAGGATGTACTTACTAGTTTTGATGGTTTGCTCTTCTCTCTGTTTGCTATTCTCTCTTGATTATTATTCTTTTAACATTTATTTCTCCTTGAGCCTTGAGCTCATGCGTTATTCCTTCTTCAGCCATGTCGTCCAGCTATCTAGTGCAGATTACTCCTTTGCTGTAATTCGGAGTTGGATGAGGGAAGGTCTTTATCTGTACTCCAGCTAACATGCTGGCATGTAGTAGGTTTTCAGCACTGGCCTTTTTACTGCACAAGAATTTGACCATATCGAAACTTTTTCACTTCTTTTACTGTACCTGCAATTCCTGCAATACCCTTTTGTATAACAAAAGGGGAAAGCTTGCTCATTGGAAAGACTGGAGCAGCAGCTTCAATGATGATCAATTTTGGCCAGTCATCATTATTCAGTATAGAGACACATCCGTTTTCTGAAGTATTATCAGTGTCCAAGTCCAAAAACATTTTTTTGAGGCATGTTTTGTAGCCATGTTTTACATTTTCAGTTTCATCATCTCTGCTCCCTACCCACCTTGGAACCCAAAAGAGAGGGATGCACAGCGCTGCAGCTCTCCAGCAGATTATGCATCAGGGATACAGGGATGATAAGCAAACTGAGCAACAAGTTGCTCAATTTATTTGATTGACCCTTAACCAATGCCTACTGGGAGTCTGAGAAATATGTGATGTTCTGTTATCCTACACAGAGCAGTCCCAGGGCAAGTCTTGACCAGTCGACTGATTGGATCGAACCATTCCAACCTCACGCCTAGGGAAAGTAGGAGCCAAAGTACCATGTTGAAATAATGGAGTCCGCATTTCTCAGGGACCAGGATCTCCTCTTCACCGACACGGCTCACAATTCATGGCAAACGAGTCGCCTCTTTTCCTATTTCTTATAGTAGTAAAGAGGTACAAAAAAAGGATCTATTAAACTCTGGGCTCTTACAGAGTGGTGGAAAAACATTTATAGCTGTGACCCTAGCAAGGGGGGCTTGAGGGTTGTTCCCGCTTGCCCAGGAAGAAGAGCCTAGCACTACGGAGGGAAGCAGTGCGCCACTGCCGTAATAAAGATGGGTCCCGTGCCGTACCCAGGATTTCTGATTCTAAAAGGGGGAAGAAAGTTACCTGGGCATAGAAAAGCAGATGCTCTCGGACTGTGAGGTTGTCAAAAAGCACATCGTGTTGTGGACACAGGCCTAGGCTGCGGCGGATCAGAACCATATCCTGGCATATATCGTAGCCATTGATGTAAGCTCGGCCGCTGCTGGGAGGAAACAAGCCTGGAAGAAAACAAGAAATAATGCACTGAATGAGAGGGAAGCAGGATCAAATAAGATCAGACTGACTAGAAGGAGAGGGAAGCTGAGGTTTTAGACCTCTGACCCCTATCACAGTATCCACTGATTTTAATCACACTTAAGCAGCTCACCAGTCAGCATAGACAGTGTGGTGGTCTTTCCGGCTCCGTTGTGTCCTAGCAGCACCGTGATCTGGCCTTCATACATGTTTAATGTGAGATCCTTCACTGCTTCTTTGGTCTTACTGCCCATTTTAAAAACCTGTAGTAGAGAAAATCTCAATTACAGCTAAATCATTATACAGACTTCGAGGGTATGGGCTTAAAAAATAAAAGCACCCCCCATGCAGGTGTTTATACACTAGACAACATGGTGTGCCCTCAAAATATCACACATACTCCATGTCACATTTTACCTTGGCCAGGTGCTTGATTTTGACCCCAGAGATTAATCCTGTCGGCTCTTCTTCAATGAACTCGCCTTTCAGCGCTTTCTCTGCATCCTCTTCTTCCTCCTTCTCTTTCAGCAAGGCAAATCGAGGGCTGTTGCACCAGTATGAGGGCTGTGGTATCAAATGTTACACATTATAAAAATAGCTATACAGCTCTATTAAAAATAAACACTACTTTCTCATTTGATTCTTATATACCCCTGAGCTCTGAACTGTGCATTTTCCTATGCTTAAATTCATCTTTATGTGATAGTGATGGGCTATTAACTAGATTAACAGGTGAAGTTGTTCAGTTTTAAGATTTCCATTTTTCTTTTCAATTAAATTAGATGTCTTTATCATTTATCGAACGAGTCTCGCATGTCTATGCTTTGTAGTCAGTACATTTTCTGACATGGGAGAGTCAGGATAGAGGAGTTTCTTGGTAACCACAAAAAGAGGAAGAAAAAGCAAAAACTAGACTTAAAGTAAATGTAAAATCAGCATTTTCCAGTCATGTTTGTTTTTGCCCAATGCTTTTCTAGACATGTTTTGGTCATTATAAATTAGCAGATGCTTCTTGGTTAAAGTCCACCACAGTCTGTCACTGGTGCCAACCAGATTTACCAATATGCAAACATTTTAGCCACTGCAGGCTTTCAGTATTCTGGACTAAGGGAGGAAAATTCATGCCTGTACAAGTCCTTCCTGTATTAGAATATGTCCAGCTTAAGTGAGGATGTTTTTTTACACAAATCCTGAGAAAACTTACAAAGCAAGAATGTTTTCAAATTAGCAAAAACCTGAAATGACAGTCAAGGAAGATCTCCATCATTTACACAGGTTAGGATTTCATATGAAGTGTAAATGGATACATTTAAATGTAATAATACAAGCAGTAAGGTATCAGAATCTAATCACCTACCAGTATGAAAAAGTACCACGGTCGTGGCACTCCATACTCGCCGGGGAAGACAGCCTCTATGTACCAAGCCACCAGGCTGTAGAGTATGGAGTCCAGCAGCAAGAGCCCAAGAACCTGAGCCAGTGAGAAGTCATCATCCACAGTCACAGGCTCAAATAGATTACTCCACTGGATCCCCATGCCTGATTGGAATAGGAAATATAGACATCCACATTTATGCTAGTCAGGTTGATGGAATTACTACATTAGAGAATTGGGGGGGGTTGTTGGATGGATGAATGGATAGTGAAAAGTGGAATCATGGGGAGTCTTACCTTTGCCTTCAAACATGCCAATAAGTTGGGCACCCATAGCCATGGCTACATTGGAGATGAGACAGACAGAAACTTTCTGAGCGTGGGATAGCAGGTCATAACGTGGCCACAGGAAGAGGTATGGCAGGTAGCTAAAGAAGTAGAGGAAACCACTTGCTGCTGCTGCAACGTTAGCTGGGAGAGAGAGAGAGAGAGAGAGAGAGAGAGAGAGAGAGAGAGAGAGAGAGAGATAACAACTATTAAATGCAAAAACATAATGAGATTGAACAAGAACAGAGTTGAAATCATAGCCTGTGCAAATCAATGTGAAACCTAAGGATGTGATTTCATTTTGATAAATGTTTAAAAATCAGGATGACATGATCTGATACATCTGTTGATTCGTTTGGTTGGAGTACATAATAGTTATTTGCCATTATGCTTGCTACTTTCTGCTACTTCATTTCCTTGGATGTATCTTATATTCCGCTCCCTATTAGTGTCATGTTTTTTTCAATTGCTTTGCAGCAGATTTGTGCCAAGGATCTGTCTGGTCATGTTGACTGCAGCAGGTAAAACAAGATTGTGTGGGCCTCTATGCATTTTGAAATGCGATGAGCAAGAGTGTACAATGTACAAAGTGCTTGCTCCTGATCAGTGCATACATTATTGATAATTTTTTTATATTATTTTTGATCAGATCTGGATACTGTCGGATTCTTTTTTTTTTTTAAACTCAACAGGCTTGTCTTTATGGATTGAGTGTTTCATCTCTCAGTACCTGAACTTAGATGGTTTCATCCTTTCTGCAGCCAGTAACTCACCACACAAAGCACACTGTGGTCTGCACAAACCATGCTTGTCTTCTGTGCAGGTAAAGCCACATTTTATGTAATCCGGGTTTTATTTTTGCTTACTTTGCAGTAACCTTTACATGGAGTCTTTTTATATTCTTTTTGAAAAAGAGGAAATTTCACTCGGTCTATCCATGTTAGCACCATATTGTTTACAGATGAATTAGAACCAAAATTGGCAGAATTCGACTGAATGCACAACATCATGACATGACCAAATTTGATTTCTTTCCTTCTGTGGGCAATCTGTCAACAAGGGTGCATGTATACACACGCACGCACGCAAGTCCATATGATATTCGAGGGTTATTAGACTCTCTACTATAAATCTTTACTTCCAGCAAACTACAATGTGCACTCTCCTTTCAGTTTCCTGCAGCCATGTGACAGAGCCACAGGTGTAATAAATAAATAAATAAATAAATAAATAAATAAATAACCGGGGAACAAGAGAAAGGAGCAAAATGACAGAGGCCTTGTGCTACAGAAAAATTACACTCTGGATTTTTTTAAAATCCACATGCAAGGGCAAGCACAAAAAGGTACTCAGGGCCTCCTCACACCCCACAATGTGCCATTCTGTGTTAGAACAGGGAGAACTGAGACAGCACAGATATTTATTAAGTCCCATTTACAGCCTGTTTTCTGGCTGTGGGAGGAGATGGGGAGTGCGTCACCCCTCCACAGACTGGAGGAAAAGAAAGTGCTCTTCCCTGCCAGAAGACAGTCGTGTCTTACATTACACAAAAGAGATTCTTATAAGCATCATACAACACAGAAGTGATTCATTTAGGAAGTAGAAAATCTTTAGCTGAGCAGCAAAACATTTTTTTCTTTAACAAAACCAACCACTGAGACAAAAAGTGGGATGTATGAAAGCAAGAACGAGATGAGGATTTTAATGTTAAAAAAGTCATAGAATTATTAATAATGAAATTAAAATACCATTGAATTAATAGCATTGAAATATATTATCCTGAAAACCAAAAGTAGTTTTATTTCAGTGTTCTGAGGTTCACCGTTTTGAAAAAAATTCCACATTAGATAAAAACTCGAGTACTCGCTAGCACAATTTAATTCACACACTGCTACTAGCTTACATTGTTAGAAATTGTAGCATTTTTTTGGATAAATCATTGTGTACCAGCTCTGCTAAACTCCTTCCCTTCACACACCTTCATTCTCCAGAAACTAACAAGTCCAAATAACCACTTGATCCCCACTGAATTATTCATGCACCAGGGACCTGTTAGAGATACAGGAGCTTGAGCACTGGTGCTCAAACCAGTCCTCAGTGCTAGACAGACCACATTTTCACTCTATGCCAGCTCACCACACAAGGATGGACAAAATTGTGGACCATGTGGCTCTGAGGATTGGTTTAGGAACCATTGATATATAGGACAAAAAAAAGCTACAAACGCCTCAGCAACATACACAACACCTCCCTACAGATTCTATTACAGTACCAATGGAAAACAACCCCATCCGAACAAATGAGGTTTCTACCATGACAGCCTCATTTTCCTATTCTCCCCCCCCCCAATCAGGAGTATGGTCGATATACAGTATCTCATAAAAGTGAGTACTCCCCTCACATTTTTGTAAATATTTGATTATATCTTTTCATGTGACAACACTGAAGAAATGACACTTTGCTACAATGT
>JANDJT010000102.1:16698059-16727226 GCA_024331685.1 Stegophilus panzeri
GTCACATGAAAAGATATAATCAAATATTTACAAAAATGTGAGGGGTGTACTCACTTTTGTGAGATACTGTATGTGAAACTTGATATCCTCTTTTTGTCTAAAAGCCAGTGCACAGGTCGAGCACAACCACACAGGCCATTTAAAAGATTATGTGAGGACATTAGCAAGTACAAGCAGCAGAATTATATCTGGAGCAGCATTAAGATGAGAGGGCTGTTATTCATTCATGTCCAGAATGAAGGGGGGGGGCACTCCATATTAATACCGTGGTTTTGGAAAGGGATTTTCAGCGAACACATATTGATATGATGGTCAGGTGTCCATATACTTTTGGCCATATAATGTATTTCTGCACTGGTTCTACTGACAGACCAGTCACTAACAAATGGCAAACACTCCCAGTAGCTTCTTAGATCACTCATACACCTCATATGGCTGGTGCTTTTATCCAAAGTGACTTACAGTTGAGCCATGGTACAAGTGAGTAGTTGGAGGTTAATGACCTTGTTCCAGAAGCCTGGTGATTCTGGGATTTCAACTGGAAACCTTCTGATCAACAGCTCAAAGCCTTGAGATCACTGAGCTATGGAGCCTTAAACATCCAATTTGACCTGCTTATCTACTCTTTCATGATTGGTTCCTATTTTCTGTTTTTTAATTAATTATTCACAACACATATTTGATCTGGCAGAAAGAAAACCTGCATGTGAAAGAAAAAAAAAAAGTTATATATAATTATATGTCAGTTCAGATTTCATCAGGCATTTAAAGCCCTTAAAGCTAGTTATACCATTAAAATAAAAAATTAAGTTTGCCATTAAAATTGAATTTCCTCCAAATAGTTTCTCCATTTGATCAGTACTCACTGCTGGATAAATCCCATAGCTGAAAATGTTCACATTAACCTTGACCTGGTCTTGAAAATACTACAGCTAAAAATAAATAAAGCAGATTTGAGATTAAGAATGTCAGCATGGCTGATGAACTTGACACAGCTATACGGATGGAACAAGGTTCACCTGAAGTAGCTGTTTATGACAAACCGAGTGCTGGTTCTTGTGTTAAGATTAAAGTGTTCAGATTATGGAAGGGATTCACAAACAGTTCCACATATTCTCTAAAAAGAAAAATAGGAGTCTGAAGAAGTTACCTCTGGAGAAGAAGGAGCTGATCATGAAACAGAAGCTGATAGTAGCCACCGCAAAAACAAGGAGGAAGACGAAGACTAGTGTAGGGTCACTATAGGTCAGCACTGCTCCATTTGGACTCACCTTTAACATCAAAAACACAATAAGACATGCTTTACAAACAGCCTCATACAGAGATCCAGGCCAAATCGAATGCTTTCATGGTTCTCCCTTTCTATTATTTGTTTCAATTCATCATAACTTCATGTTAAGTTCTAGATAACTACCGTATAAGAAGAACTGTGTCATTTCTTATCATCGGCACAAAGTTTGCAGATTTATTCATAATTGAAAGGTTAACCTAAGACTGGGAAAACAACATTACAGCATGATGAAGCCAGTGAAGGCAAGTAAAACCCACCTGGACACAGAAGAGCAAGGTGACAAAGAAGATGGAGATGGAGAGGAAAATGAAGAACATGAGGAACCAGGCACTCCAGTGTAGCCAGTTGCTCAGACCCATCATTCTCATGTATTCCTGGAAATACATTTTTTAAATCATTAAACGTTCACAATGCAACACACTTACTACAGATAAATGACATGATCATGCATCTTCTCCACCCATTCCACAGACACACCTTGAGTTTTCTTTCCTTCTCCTGCACTATGGCACGGACGATATTGAGGGAAGTGTAGGTGAAGCTGAGCACCAGCAAGAGGGGCAGCTGGTTCTGGATGGCCAGGATGAAGACATCATAGATGAAAGCCGGGTAAGGGAAGCGTGACAGCACAACCCGTGTCTGCATAAAGAGGGCAGTCGCTGCTGTCCTGTTGTAGGCCTTCATGATGGCTCGATCCACAGCATGCTGAACCATTAGGAAGCCTTCACGGTAATAACCTTTTCACATAAGACAGCAAGAATTCTTATTTGTTACTCTACTACAGCAATGATAAATCCGTCCTATAATTTTTTCTTTCTGAAGGCTAATCAGGTTAATAGTTAATGCATCACTAAGTAGAAGCATACTATGCTTACACATGCTCAGCTACATCACCAAAACATCCTTGTCCATCAGGTTTCCATGTCAACCAGTAAAATGTTCAGCATTGGCATGGAGTTGGTAAATAAATAGATGAGTTCTGTAAGTTTCTATTTAAGACTTTCTCCCCCCGTTTGTCGTGACTGTTGTAATGAACTGCATCACAATTCAGAAACTATGATCACAAGAATATTTGCTAAACTAGAAGATTGGTAAGATTCTTTTTAAAGCTTGTTTTATTCAATCAGTAACTGTAATAGAAAACCTGATTAGTGTTAATACTCAAAACCTGTCTAGAACATCTGTACACATAGTACATGTTTCTGTGATTTGAGACATATTTCTAGTTTGTTTGTACTACCCTCACTATTTATACTGGTACTGCACCATGAACTCGCATTAATTTTTTCAAATGTGTGCTATCTTGCATACACAGAGTTAAAAGCAAATATAAACCCAGCCTAAGCTCTATTTCATATTTCATGTTCATATTTCATATCTTCATGAACCGCTTAATCCTAGTCAGGGTCGCAGTGGAGCCAAAGCCTATACCGGGAACACTGGGTACAAGGCAGGAACACACCCCAAACTGGATGCCTGTCCATTGTAGAGCACCATTCACACACTCATTCACACCTAGGGGCAATTTCGCAATTTTGTAGCCAATCTGTCGACCTGCATATACTTGGATAGTGTGAGGAAATCAGAGAACCCAGAGAAAGCCCACGTGAACACAAGGAGAACGTGCAAAACTCCACACAGACAGTAACCTGAGCTCAAACTCAGGACCCTGAAGCTTTACTCACTGCTGCAAAACACACCACCCATATTGGATAATGACTAAGCAATTAGATCCTAGCGTTGTTTATGAACAATCAGTCTGAAAAATAATAAAAAGCAGGTCCATGCTTATCCATGTCCTCTGCTCTTATTATTTGTTGTGGTCAAACAAACCCCAGTATAATTCAATTCAATTCAATTTTATTTGTATAGAGCTTTTTTACAATAGACATTGTCTCAAAGCAGCTTTACAGAAATATATAAAGGGTTTCTAACTCACTGCACTTGTTTGCCATTTATTTATAGTGGTGTACTGCAGATGTACAGTATGTTCCTTGTGGATCACTTATTAAATTTGGTCAAAAAAGCAATCACTGACAATCTCTTCCTTTATATCTTCCTACAAACCTTTTATATGATCTTCACACAAAAAAAAAAGGTCAAAATATCATTATGCTCAAATGATTTTGATGCGCCACTTAAAGCAAATTTGTTTTCTGTAGCCTCGTGAACTGGCTTTTTCTACAAAAAATGATAGTTATGTTCGGACATGTTATCATATGATTTATTACATGATTTCCAGTGATCTCTTTCTTGTGTTCACTAAAAGGAAAGAAATAGTATTAAATTACTCATCGGGTTTATATTTTGGAAAAATCAAACCAGTATAGTTCATTAGAAAAAAGCTTCAGGCAACTTTAAACAGAAACAAATGTGGGAGCGTGCAAAGGTTTTAGGCACCCTAATTTTTTTGGTACTAATTTTTTTTTGGACTTCTACATGATCAAGTCAGTACAAAAAAACATTATAGATTTGCAAACATTAGTTTTCTAGAACAAAATTAAATGTTACAGAAAATTTTTGCATGTCATTAAAGAAAGCAGCATATTATGTAACAGACCACTTTTCAGACAAAAAAAAAAATACACAATAAATGCTGCTGGATTTTGCTGAAAAAATAAGAAGCGACAGTCAAAGTCTCCAGAAGAATTTTGGCTGGTTCTGCAAGATGCACAACAAAACTTACAGCTCATTTCCTTATAAAACTACACAAATTGACCTGCGTGAAGTTGGCCCCCCACCCAACGCAAAACATCGGCAAAATAGTCTCAATCGTTTGTGCTCCGTTTGTGCTGGTTTGTGACGATAAAAGTTTAGTTTGTGCTGCTTCCGTTTTTAAAATATTAGACGTTGAATTATGGTGCGGTGACGTCACCAGCCCCCCACATGCTCCAAGTTCACTCCAAATAGGCTGGTTTGTTTGTGCTTCATTTGTGCTGGTTTGTGCCAATAAACGCTTCGTTTATACTGCTTCGGATTTGGAGATATTAAAAGACTATTTATAGGTCATTCTGGGGTCACTCAGCCCCCCTACATGCTCCAAATTCACCGATAAATTCATATTTATTGTATTCTTTATAAATACTCACTTATCTAAATTACCAAAAGTACTAAAGCATTTAAATCACTGACCTGGAGTGCCCCCATAAGAATCGTGCTGCTCTCGAGGTCCAGGCAACTGAACGAGGGGGAACAGGCCAAGAGTGTGCCAGTCAAGGTCATTGTTTGGATTCAGCTCTGATTTTTCCTTGGGAGGAGCATTTCGGGGGTTATAGGTGAAGCGCAGGTGATAACTGACCTGTAATGGAAAGGAATGGTAACAAAATAAGGCAGAAAACAAGAAAAACAAGAAAAACATCATGAAAAAACAAATTACAGTTAATGACAGAATTAAAACAGGGTAAAAGAGATGTGAAACCCCCAGGAGCATTTATCAAAAATCTGACTCCTAAGAGCAGTAAAAGAAAACTAATCCAGAAACAGTTCTCACACTGACCATCCCCTAATGTGACTCTCCACCAAGAAACCAATTTGCATTTACTGTTAATACTCTACTCTGGCTTCATTGTGAACACTTAGGTCATACGGCGGTTGTGTTGACTGAGCAGATAAAACTAGTGCCGAAATAATTCAAGTACACTGGTTCTAAAGGTCAAATTCCTAATGCTTTGTTCACTGTTTTGAGTGTTTGACACTTTATTGTTACTTACACAGCACTGAAACAGTCAATATTTTATTAAGAAGTGTTTTAAACAGGTGTAGCAGGGTTTTGGTTTTTAGCTTTAAGCCTTTACCTGAAGTGGGAGAGGTTCATCATCTTGAGTAAACAAGTGCTCAAACACCACCGCTGCCAGGATCTTTGCTGATTCAGGGTCTGTCTTCACAAACTCCTCAAACTGATGCTCAGTCTCAAACCCACGCACTGAAGAAAGATCGCAAGAATAAAGGGTTTTTTAATTTTTTTTTACAAAAACTACCAGCAAACTGTAGAGAACGTCACTCAAATTGTAGGAACGATTTAATGACTCAGTAACTCAGCCTTGACTTTGTTCTTAGACACTATGCCATGAACTAATCTCTAAGCATTAATAGCTGTTCAATTTAAAGTATCATAACAAAGTATTAGGTATTACTGAATCACAATAAAAACAACTATGATTAATGCTGCAGTAAGCAATGCAATTAAAATGTATTTAAAATACTAGACACAAAAATAGTAATTTAGCTGTTAATTAAAGCTGTCTTGGTAGATTTGGTACTTATGTGTTTGAACTAATGTGGCATACCTCATCATGGCGCAGAAAAGGTCAGACGACTATCAGTGTCAGTGTTATAAAGCCAGTGTTTAACAAAATGCATTAAAATAAAAGATAGAACATGGAAAAGTACCTCAAATGAGCTCTAGAACACTAGACAGCTGGAGAGCAAAAATGCCTGTTGCTCTCAATAAGGGTGAAAATGTTTTGCTCTGGTGCCTCAATTCTTTGGTCATGCCCTATTCTGCACCCCTAAAGTTTTCAACCTACACCTTTGGTAACAATTCCCAATTTTTATAATGTTTGTGAAATATCTATTGGCATGGAAACATTAATTCTCAGCATAGTTTAGGGACAAGTTAAAGAATTTATAATGTTACAAAATGCATTAATCCACTGAATGGACAATTTAAGTGCTTAGATTTGTTTCAGCTTTCACCAGGTCCTCCAACCATTGGATGCACTCTGAATCTCATCATGTATGTTGGTGTTTCTTACGGTTAGAGCTGGGCAATATATACTGTTTATTAAATACTTACGATTCTGCGACAAGTTAGGAATTTTTTAATTGCTTTACTAGCACTGTTTGTTTACATATATTAGGATTTTTTTTTCCTCGGTGAGTCCTTACATATTAAACATATTAAATAGCAATAAGAATTTATATTTACTATTATTAATACTATTATTACTATTAATAACTATTACTAGTATTATTATTAATACTATTATTTTTTGTATTGTTGTATTTATTTGTAAAAAAAATTGTTTATATCTTTAGGCTTGTTTTAATTGGAGAGAGTGAGTGAGTGAGCGAGTATGTGATTGTATGAGTGAGTGAGAGTGAGTGAGAGAGAGAGAGAGAGACAGAGAGAGAGAACTGTTGTCCACTAGAGCTACAGCCATCAGTCAACAGGCACAAAAAGATCAAAACAATAAAGACAGACAGGTTCCACAGTCTGATTCCCTTTGTGGGGGAAAAAAATAAAAAAATAAAAAAATAAATAAAAATAAAATTTTTTTTAAAAACTAGCCTGCTCTGTCTGCTTCCAGTTTACCCCTGTCTTGCCTGGGGCACAACCCTTGTTTTCCCTAATTTCTGCTTGATCAAGAGCAACAAGTAAAAGCAGTTTTTCATATGCATTCAAATGATAACAGTTACTTCACATGCTCAGTATAAAAGAACTGAACACCTGACAGGAAACATTCTAGATACAGTATAAGCTACAATTTCAGCCTGCAACTTGGCACCACCCTTTAAATGACAAAGCAGTGAAACAATATCCATAGGCATCCACTCATGCAACCAGCTCAACCACATGATCCACTTTGATTGAACTGGACTGAACTGCAAAATCAGGAAAATAAGCACTTTTTCCCTTCCTCTTTTCTAGGATAAGACTATAGCAATCAGCTCATTTTTGAGTAGCTGGACATTCTGCTGTATTATTAGCAAAATGAAAGCCACCATGTGACTTGTAAAAAGCCCTCTTTTTCTGTTATCATGAAGACTGATAATGGTCTGATGGCATACCTTGTACATTCTCCATGCAGTGCATTAACTACACACAACACAGAGTACTAAACCAACATGATTCACTATACAAGCTTTGTCCTTTTTATGGCTCTAAGCAGGATACATTTATAGTTGATATGGGTCATGAAAGTCATAGAGAGCCACCGTTCCATTCATAAATGATCTAATAAACATGCATCAATATAACAGCTACTGGAATCGAATGTGCAGTTCCTGTTTTGGGCTATGAGGGGTTGGGGCAAATAATGCTATACATGTTAATTGCAAAAGTTCCCCCTTCCTAAACAGTCATCACATGGCACACCTGTGGCAAGTCACCATCCATTATCTACCTGATCCAGGTGTGTGAGGACCTGGAAAACAACACAGACTGAATAATTAAATGGTATAAACGTTTGCTCTCTCTGTACTGGCCTCACCAGCACTGATGGTGCCATGTTCCAGGCTGAGCTGCACATCCTCAGCCACCTGGCGTACTATGCTGGAATTTGCCGGCACGTAGGCGAGTTGCAGGCCTGTGGGCAACTTATCAGGAGGCTGTTCCAGTGAGAAACTATAGTAATGCGTGGCATTGGGGTAGTTGGTAAAGGACACCTTCTGACGCAGTACAATCAGGATGGCGGAGAACAGGAGGGGCAGTGTGATCTCCACCAACGTCACCAAGATCTGACGCTTCTGCAAGGATAATGAGAAAGTGTAAGACAGAAACTGAGACAGAGAAACAAAGTGTAAATATATAAAGTGAAGAAAAAAACATTAGCCCATAAACCTGCATTATAAACTCTCAAGCTAGTTCACATAGCTGTAATAAATAAATAAATAAATAAAAGTAAAGTACAAAGTACAGGTGTGATGGTTGCTGTGATGGAGTTTTTGGGAATGGTTTGATCTCTCTATGTGGATGGTGGGAGGCAGAGGTGTATGGAGTATTCTGACTGCCTCAGGAAAGAAGCTGCTTCAAGTCTATATTCAAGTCTGCTGGTGGTGCCACAGATGCTCAAGTACCTTCTGCCAGATGGCAAGAGGGTGAAGAGTCCATGAGAGGGGTGGGAGGCGTCAACACTGCAAGGTCTTCTGCAGTCTGCAAAAAGCCCTGCAAAGCACCAGTGTGGTGCTGGAGGTGGTATTGCTGATCCAGACAGACTGGGGCCTCTCGGTCAGAAAGTCCAGGATCCATTTGCAGAGGGAGGTGTTGAAAACCTCAGCTCAGGCTCAGCTTTCTCAGCTTTTGTGGGATGACTCTGTTGACTGCTGAACTGAAGTCTATGAAACTGCACCCTCACATAATTGTCCTTTTTGTCCAGGTGGGTCAGAGACAGATGGATGGCAGTAGATATGGTGTCTTCTGTTAAGCATTTGAGGTAGGAATGGGTCCAGTGTGGTGGACCCATATTCTTTATGTTTTTCATGACCAGCCGCTCAAAGCACTTTGTGATTATAGGTGTGAGTGCAACTGGCCAGAAATCATTGAGGCAGGACACAGATGATTTCATTGGCAGAGGGATGATGGTGGTCGTCTTGAAGCACACAGGGATAACTTCTTGGCTGATCAACACATTGCCTGAGCACCCAGCCATGCATGTTGTCAGAACCAGCAGCTTCCCATGGGTTAACTCTGGGCAGAGTTTTACTGATGTCTACTGCAGACAGGCAGAGTACTTGGTCTGTGGACATTGGGGTGGTCTTCCCTACCAGCACATAGTTCTGTGCATCAACCCCTGCAAATAAATAATTCAGTGCATCTGGGAGCAAGGCATCACCATCACCACAAACCTTGCTAACTAAGTATGAATTCTTCACATGGTGAATGGCATGTTTTGATTGTTGTAGGATAGCTATATGCCATAGTGAAATGGACATATGTATGGGAAGCCAAATAACTCAAAAGCTGGTGCAAACTTAGCTACACAGAAGAACCATGCAGCTTGGACCAAATACCTGCGTGACCCTCTGGGTAGCACAGTACGAACCACTGAATAGTGCAGCGTGGATCAATTGGCATGTGCCACGCACTGGACAGCAGTGAGCAAGCAGCTTCTTCCAAGAGCAGGAACATGTAACTTCAGGCTTATGCATGGCCGTAAGTAATCAAATGATTAATTATTTAGTCTCTCTCAGTTTAGGAGCTACACTGCTCAGTGGGTCACGCAGGTCTCTTGGCTCCAAACTTGATCAGTTGAGCAGAGTGGAGAGGGAGCGTTGATTTTTCCACCGGAGTGAAATATGTACATTTTAT
Source organism: Stegophilus panzeri (assembly GCA_024331685.1). Taxonomy (NCBI): domain Eukaryota; kingdom Metazoa; phylum Chordata; class Actinopteri; order Siluriformes; family Trichomycteridae; genus Stegophilus; species Stegophilus panzeri. Next base: position 16,707,380 of record JANDJT010000102.1, read on the forward strand.
GCACAAAATTTTAATAGTATTCAAACAGAAAAACTGACAGCTCTAAATTACTGTAAGGCACAAAGTTAACTTTATTATTATGTACACTGATCCTTTAATACCATGGAAACCATCCACAGAAATGTACTTGTGTTGTATTTTCATATTTGATAAATTCGCTTGATTAATCCTGGTCTTCAAAATCCTACCCCTGTATAAACCCGTTTTTCTTTCAGTCAGACACATGCGCCTACCGAGTTTCCTAGCCATCCTCCCTTGAACTTGGTTTCCTAGCAACATCGACTGCAGCAGCAAGAGGAATGAGGACAAAGACCGTGCCTCATCTTTGGGGAAAATAACAAGTCTTTTCACAGAACTCCTGAATGGTTAGTTCAGAAAGCTTAAAATGTCTCTATTTAACAAGAAAATAAAGAACAAGTAAACAGAGTTAGAACTGCAGTAACTGCACACCTCCATCAGGCGCAGTGCTTGGAAAGAGGAGTCTGGCATGACAGGATGATTCAGTGACTCACTCCATTACTGATTTACTGATTCTGTGCATAAGTAAATGAAGACAAAAATACACCAAGTCTATAGCCAAATGTTTTACGGGAAAATGTAATACATTTTTCCAAACATCCCTTACTATACGAGTAGATGAGTCACAAGTAAGTTCTGTGAACTGACTGGAAAAAAAAAAAAACAAGAGATACTGTATTTGCTCTGTTTAGTGATTCCAGGCCTCCCAGACTGCCACTGTAGATCTTGAACACTTATTATATGATAATACTGTAAAATGTGATAAATTGTTATGATCTTAATATGTAATATCTTCACATTTTACAGCTATACAACTAAAACTTTTTTTCTTTAAAATCCCCTATTTGCATTCTCTTTGTTTTAGTGATTACTAATATAAACAAATGATTATGAAGAAAAGGAGAAGCAAAAGCCTACTGCTGCAAGTTCACCTGATGACAGGTATGTAGGTAGGAGTGTAATAAAAGATGCAAGGAAATGGGACTCCCAAGTGGCACAATAGAAGAGTGCTTGCCCGATAGTATGGAGATCTTCCTGATGAATCTCGATGATGCCAGAGCAATCTGTGGCCTGGGAGTCCAAGAGAGCAAAATTGCCCGTGCACGCTGGGTGTGAGACGGCATTTCTGTCTCCCCTGTCAATCAGAGCAACACTAGCAAATCATGGGTATCTGTGAGTTCATTTCTGAGGAACATGGCAGTTAGCATTTTCCTCTGAGTGTGTTCAGCTGCAGTGTGAAGGAGCATGAACAGCAGTTTGAAAAGTTGTGGTGGCTGGCTTCGAGGAAGCACCTGTTTGCCCTCACACTACTGTACTCAGCTGGTAGCTGCTGTGTGATGGGGAGAGCTAGGTAGTGGGTGGGATGAAAATGGAGAAAATGGGGTAAAAATTTTAAAAAAGGGAATGGGACAGCCACTGAAATCACTTTTTTGTTAGAATTTACAGCTAAAAATGACCATAACATAAGCTAGTTAAACAAGATTTCTAAAAAGAATTGTTCATGTTCATTTCCAAAACGTTTTAAACTGTGTGGCTGAATTCCTTATTGGAATCATGCGAGGAGGTGACACTTTTACCCCGGAATGGAGTCCCACCCGTACTGTCATAACTCCATAGTCTGGGACCTTTAAAATAAAAATTCACAGAAGAAGTTGAGCCAGGCAAAAGTGATGACCAGGAATTTGCTGAAGAAGGTAGCTAAAGACAGTTACACGTACAAACTAGAGCGGCAACTTGGCAACGAAGTCTGGTATTCATTCCTTATCATTATCATTCCTTATCAACTACTCACAAGTAGAAGGAGCAAAATTCAGCCCTCCTCCACACTTACTAACAGCATGAACAAATTCTAAAGACAGTCTTTACTGTCTTAATAAATATGCACATATATGGAGACTTACATTTTTTTTATTATTAATGCTAGCTTAGATGGTGTTGGGTGTCATAAACCATGCTAGACTTGCATGTGTTTTCTGACTCTGTTTACTGAACACTTCCTCATACATACATATGCATACATAATGACCAATGAGAAAGCTTGTTACTAACCCAAATACTATTTATAACATCTCCCCCCTTTTGGGTGAAGTATGTCAACTTTTTAACAAAGGAAATTAAAACACAAGTCCAATCACACTGCTGCGAACATCGCAAACATAAAACATTATGCAAATTAGTCTTTCCACATATAAAGTCTCTGTAATACACTAGTCAGACAACAAGAAGAATACATTTTTTTGAGCATGTCTGTATTTTGAATCTGTATTATGACTGGTAACGCAAAGGCTTTCTTATCACATGCCCACAGCATGCTGTCTTGGGCGACACTATGTGTTGTAGAGTACAAGGAACGGCAGCAGTAGGTTCTAAGTAAGGAAGGGATGTTCCTTGATACGCCCCAGGCAATTGCTCACTTGGAACCATGAGCAGGTTACCTTCCTCAGCATCTGTTATGTAGTCGGGTAGATCTTGTTCATGTTGAGTAGCAGTACTCTCTGGAATGGCTTAGAGATGTTTGCAATTCCTGCAAAGTTCTCCATGGTCAGATGACAAATAGTATGACCTCAGCTGTTCAGATTGACAACTTACAATCCCTTTTATCGTCCACTCTTTTTCACCATCCAACTTTAGGCGCACGGAGTCCCCAGGATTTAGCGGCGATAAGGATCTAGCACCATGTTGTCAATTGAAGAAGTATCTGTAAGATTCCTTCACTCTCTGATCCTTAGCTTTCACGCTTTTCAAGTCAGGCCATTCTGGGGCCAAGCTACTTGCAGTCACTGGAACTGTAGTTCTGAGGTGCATACTCATGAAAAATTGCGATGGACTACACCCTGTAGCTGCTATAGGAGTTGCCTTATATGCGAGAAGGGCGAAGAAAGAGTCGTCCTGCTTTAGAATCTTCTTTGATGTCTGAACAGCCCTTTCTGCCTCTCCGTTTGATTGTGGGAAGTGAGGACTCGACGTCACGTGAACAAAGCCGTACTGTTCTGCAAATATCTTAAACTCAAATGATGTGAACTGTCGAACGCTATCAGAGCACAGCCTTTCAGGGATGCCAAAACGTGCAAACATACTCTTTAACTTGCCGATTAGTCTTCTGCTTGTCATGTCCGCCATGTCAATAAATCTCGAGTAATAGTCCACTACTACAAGGTATTGATGGCCACCTACATAGCAGAGATCTACCCCAAGGTGTCTCCATGGACCTGGGGGTAACTGTCACCAGCGATGGCTCCTTGCGTTGAGTTGGCCTATTAATCTGACACAACTGGCATTAACTCACTTTGCATTTTAGATCAGTGCTGATGCCTGGCGACCATACTGATAGTCGAGCCTGCTTGCGACACTTGCAAAGTCCTTGGTGGCCTTCGTGAATGCGAGCAAGTACTTCATCTCTCATTTTAATTGGGATCACAATTCTTGACCCGTGCAGGAGAAGCCCTGTCGACTCACTCAACCCCAACCCCTGTTGGCTAAAGTAGACTCACAAATTGACAGGCACTGCTTTTAGATGTTTAGGCCACCCTTGCCTGACATATTTAAGCACGCTTTGCAGTTCCTCATCTGCTTTCGTAGCATCAGCTATCTGATGTAGCTTCTGAGATGAAGCCGGCAAGTGCTCCTCAACTCTAGCTATGTAGGCCTCGACTTCCTCTTCGAGGTCTGACTGTTCTGAGTTGGCCAAGGGGTGTCTGGACAATGTGTCTGCTATAAGCAGAGACTTTCCCGGGGTATACACTGCCACTTGGTTGAATCGCATCATCCTAATTAGGAGTTACTGATAGCGGATGGGGACCTCGTCAAGGTTTTTCTGGTTTATCAAAGGAACTAAAGGTTTATGATTAGTGAGTACTTTAAAGGACTCCAACCACAGAGGTATCGTGACAGCTTTTCGCATGTCCAAACCAAAGCCAAACACACCTTTTCGATTTGGGCATAGTGCTTCTCTGTGGCTGTGAAAGTATCTTCCCATCATGCTATTGAAGCAATGCGCCCCATTTTCCGTAACTGCTGGCGTCACAGTGACGACCGCTGGCTTGTTCACGTCGTAATATGCCAGCACTGGGATATATATCACGTTTCTTCAGAGAATGAAGGACTTGTCAAACTTCTGAATCACCTCTTCATAGTTATCGCTGTCATCTTCATTGTCGATTGTTTATGATTTAAATATATTCTCTGCATCCTTCCCCATGGAGTAAATGAGAGCACTGACCTCCACATCGCCATCCTCTAATGATAGTTTGGTGGCTGTTCTGTAACACATGAATCTTTGTTTCCACTCCGGCCATTTGCTCGACCTTTCGAATGGGAAACTTTCTGGCAGCGAAAATTTGAGCATGGTCCTCGACTGTATAGGTCTTCACTCAACTGGGCAATATGCCATCAATCTGACACCGTCCACTGAGCTAAAGTCCCACTTCTAACACCATGTCATAAACCACACTAGACTTGCATGCGTTTTCTGACTCTTTTTACTGAATATTGGGTTCAGAGAGCCGGGTCAGTCATGACGCCCCTAACCAACCCAGTTGAGGATTAAAAGCCTTACTCAAGGGTTCCTCACTGGCAGCTTGGCAATGCTAGGATTTAAATTCACAACATTGGTAAATGAGTGGTTCAACCACTGAGCCACTACTGCGTTTTAAACAAGAAAAACCAGTCAATCCTGACACACAAGCTATCAGGTTCCCTTTTCCCCCTCACCCATGTAACCAAAGTTAATTATTTTTCCACCTCCCAGACTTGTTCCATACCAGCACTGCTTCAAACTGTAATGAATCTGATATTTGATTAGATGCACATTATCCAGTTGCTTTAAAATCTAAATTGTCCCAGTCCCCAAAAATACTACCTATGCCAGTTGTCTACATCTATATCAGAACCATTTTGGTCAATGTAACCTCCACCTTCAATACAAATCAAGCTCTTTCTTCATCTTACTGTTGCTCAGGACATCAGCAAAATTTTTATCTATTATGATCCACTGCTTAGATCAAAAAGTTCATTAGCAGTACCTAGAATAATGAAGACTACAGCAGGGGTAGAGCTATTTCCTACAAAGCTCACAACTATATAGTCTTCCTGTTAGTGTGCCTGCCCCACCTCCTGCACCAGAGCGATCAATCACAGCATTCTCACATCCTCTATTACAGTCTGGTTCCTGTCTTCTTCCTCTCATCTGAAGAAACTGCTGACCTGAATTGCTTAACAGATCACTGGATGGCCAATGATCTAAATAACAAACTGTTCACTACCAAAGCAAGGACCCCACCCATCCAATAATCCGTTTGTTTCTGAAGCCACCACAACAGCTTCCTTCCATGTGCTATTAACCAATATAAAAAGAGATTATTCTGACTTCTAACTCATCCAATACATAAATCCACATTCTGTTATTGTAGTCTTTACTTATGCTTAGTACTATTCCTTAAGCTGCCTAATTATGTATACATCTGTAGCTCATGTTTATGTCTGGCATGATATGTTGCATAGGTGGACTGATGTAGTTTAAAAATATATATATAAAATTTATAGCTGCTATGAATATTGATTATTAGTAATTCAGGAGAAAGATCCCCAATATTTGGGGCTAAATTATCTCGATGTTCTGTGTTCGATTAAATGCACAGTGCCTGATTTGTCAACAGCTGTAACACTAAATGTATAGTGTATCATATAGGTGAATAAAGTGATTTAGTAAGTGAATTGGCAACTAAATTTCCCCTGTGTGTGAATGCATGTGTGCATGGTGCCCTGTAATGGGACCAGCATCCAATCTGGGGTTTATTCCCACCTCAGGTATAGTGTTCAACTGTCGCACCAAATCGCACCCAAGTGTTTAGTTATATACTCAATCCAAACAGAAACATCCACTGCTCAATGAGTTCACTGCAAGAAATACACTATTGCCATCACATCATTACAGTAAATGCAAAATAAATATACTTGGCATTAAAATGTCTCTGTTTGTCAATGTAGAAACCAACAGAATCCTTGGCCAAGGTTTTCAGTAGGGTTAAAAGGCTTAACTATTGATGCCTTTTGATTGACTATGAAAATCCACTTTGCTCCCCAACAGCTGATTAGATAAAGCATTAGCTGAGTTTGAGAATCACCTTTAGCAGATTGGATAGATTTGCTTTCGACGAGCAATGGACTCAGCACTGAATTGATTGGCTATGTTTAGACTCGATATGTTATTTAAAGTGTATAGTGGCCAACTCTAAATCTTATATAAACAGAATTTAATTTCTGATATATGTGTTTGTGTTCTATAAGCATCATCTTTTCTTCTTTATAAGCAATTTCTTATTAACGAACCATCAGCATTAGGTTGTTCAGATATAAAGCAATACAACTACATATTATTTCACATCCAAAATTTTTTTTCCCTTTGTTGGATTTCTGGCTCAATTCAGCTCCCTGAAGGAGCTATATTCTGATTGCATACAGAAAAGTGAGACCCACTTGCTGTAGATAGTTCTTCCAGAGAAGTAGGCCAAACTGTCGCCACACTGCCATGGTTAGTTCACAGCCACTGCTTTACAACCTAGAAAGATAAAGAGAAATTAGCCACAACATGTAACATTATTAACAGCAGTTTGTGCTTTTATTTATTTATTTCAATTCTTGAAATGGGGTTTTCACAGAGGCATGGACTGAGTAAACGTGACACTGTAAATATTCGGATCTTTCCTAAGCTTTCCAATTCCAAAAAAAAAAATATAAAAGACACAAAAACTTCTGAGTCAAATTCTGAGTTAACATTTCTGGTTCACTCTTCTATCACTGACATGTTGGTTTATTTTCATTTTGGTAACCACTTCTTATATTACCCACAATGCACTTTGACTACATGCAGATTTTAATGCCAGTGGGATTTAGCCCTTGCTAAAACTCCAGCTTTTGAGAACGATGCAGCAGGGCTTTAATCCTTTACTCTGTCCAGCTCTCTCACTTCTTCATCTGTACACGCTGCTCAAACAGCTGAGGTTCGAATGCTTTAACTTTCATGCTAACACTGCCATCAACGGCATCACGCTCACTGCTCGCTAACTAGCCGAGCCGAGTCCCTCAGCACAACTGCATTGAATAGCCGCATTGCATTTTGGAACATTGAGTTCCACGTCTGCAGTCTCCACTACTTCTATGCTGGATTTCTCATTAGCATGACATTGAATGATGCTGGAAAATGGTGAGTCAAAAAAAAGCTCTTTGTCATTTGTTTTTAAGAGCTAACAGCAAAACCTGATTGTTGGAAATTAAACATCACTGACGTCAGTGTGGCAGACAAACATCCAAGCAATGTATCTTTTGTTAGACTTGCATTACGTAGCTACAAGCTGAACAAGATGAACAAGAAAACAACTTACACTTATTGTCATCTGAGGTGTACACCAAGGGTAAATATTATTCTACATGTCACTACTCCAGACTTTAAGCTTACAAGTCACAGTTTGGCAAACGGTATTTTTCAGGTGATGATAAAGGTCAAAACAATGGGATAAGAGATGTTTGGAGCTTGGCGACTATGAAGAATGCCAAATCTGTATAACTGATAGCACGATGAAAGCTGTTGCATCAGATAAGTTAAATAATGTTTAAATGATCCGTTTAACTAAAGTGTCTTAATAATATACTGGTAATGCTGAATAGCTACATAATTATGGATCTTTAAGGCAATAAAGAATAAATGCACCCTTTGCATGGAGTGATGATTACCTCAGTACATAACGCAAATAATTGAACATTTCTGGAAAATGATGTGAGAAACAAAGCTCATTCTCTTCTGTTTTTAGGAGCAAACAACAAAACCTGACTGTTTTCAATTATGTTTAAGGTTGCTGAATTTGTTTTCCTATTAAACACCATTGTAACTGCCTGACCCTGTGCCCTGACCCCAACTTCCTGGCATGCGAAGAAAAGAATTTCACTGTGCTGTGATCAATAAAGACTCATTATCATTGCAACGAGATTTCAGTGCAGCACACAGCTACTAACTTCTCATAGGAATGAAAAAATACAGCACCGACCATCAAACTAAGACTAGAATCTCTACTCGTATCAAACATATTTCAATATAAACATATTTATATGTATGTGGAGGGTTCCTTTAAAGACTCACTAGTGAACACTTGCTGTGAGGGAAGATTGGCATTTATTATTTTAATTAATATGTTTAAATAATGATCTTTGGATCAGGTGAAGTCAGTAAAATCCTTCACTACCAGAAGCGCTCATCTGAGATTGGTCAGGATGCTCAGGATGTTGCATGTGTATAAAATCACACCCCATTCACTACCCAGGGCACTATTCTGAGAGATTTGTCATGTTGGGCTGATGCGAATACACACAGGGTGCTTCTCAATACTCAAATTGATGTTTCCTTATTTCTTCACTCCTCCGCCCTCCAGCCTGTGACCTGGAAATCCATCAAAGTCAGCCATCTTGAAGAACAAACCAATTCTCTAGTTGCACTGTGAGGAGGTGAGGAATGAGGAGTGAGGAAACTTCCAGAGGAGCTACAGTAGGAGAGAGGATACACAGGTGTATCCTATGCAGACAGGAAAAACCTGACGCACATATAAATTCCCCTTCTCCTTTACACCTGCCACAATCTCAAACAAAATGTCCTTGGATGGTGAGATGGAATTTTGTGTGAAATATAATTAAATAATATTATGCTTATAATGAGTATTGTAATTAATTGATCCTTGCATGTTTGGATATGCAAAGCTGCACAAAAGATGCGATCATTTATGTATTGTTAATTAATTCATTGTTGAATAACCCTGATATTTCACATACTATCAGTGCATTTTGCTTTAGTTTAGTTTATTTAGTTTATTGATTTATAAAGCGCATGTAAAACAACAGATGTTGAAACCAAAGTGCTCTACAAGAAATATAAAACAGAATTAAAAGGAATTAGGAGTAAACAAAAACCAAAGATAAGACCAATGAAAAATGTACAGCCTCAATTAAAATATAAAGAATACAAATAGGTGTTCGAAGAGGATTTAAACACCGAAACGGAAGCGGAAGATCTAATGTGGAGAGGAAGACTATTCCAAAGACTAGGAGCAGTCACCGAGAAAGCCCAGTCACCTTAAAACACCTTAAAACGTGAACGAGGAACTGAGAGCAGTAATTGACTGGATGATCGAAGGTGTCTTGAAGCAGTGTACAGGGTGTAAAGATCACAAATATACTGCGGAGCACGTCCATACAAAGCTCTAAAAACAAAAAGCAGAATTTTAAAATCAACACGGTAACCAGTGAAGAGAAGCGAAAACAGGTTTAATGTTTTTTAGTGCCAGTCAGTAATCTGGCTGCCGCATTTTATACCAACTGCAAACAATCAACAGTTGTTCTAGGCAAACCTAGATAGAGCAAATTACAACAGTCCAACCTAGATGTTATAAACGCATGAATAACAGTTTTGAGATCCCTCTTGGAGAGCATCATCTTGATTTTAGCTTTATTAAGAATGTTCTTATTAACCAAACTCCAACAACATAACAGCAGACCCCTGAAGCGCAGTGAGGTCATCCAGCTGAGTGCAGTCATCAGTCACGCTTGAGAGAGCTAGGATATTCAGTTCCTCTGTCCTAGCATCTCATCCTTGCATCCTAAAGGGGCGGAGCCAACATGCAAGGAAAGGAAGCGAAGAAAGGAAACCAGGATGCACAAATAAGAAATGAGAAGCAGCTACAGTGCGCACACACACCAAAGCCCACAATGCACTGCGATAGGGCATTGTCCAAATGACGTAGCCTACTTGGTAATATTGCAGCTTGAACTGCTTGTTCATTAGGGATGCAAATATAAATCTATAACCGGAATTCTGCAAAGCTGCGTGTTGTTATAAGCGTTATACAAATAAAGTGAACTGACAAAAACAAGTTAAGAAACGGTGGTGCAAACGCATGCAGATACATAGCGCTTGCTAGGAAAAAATACGAGGCCTTTTATCATATGTAGCAATGCATGACACTTAAAATGATCGTTCTACATTTGAACTAATTATCCCACAAATTGTATTTAAGCCAACTACAGCCCGAACTATAGAGAGCTGAGCTGCAGTCGATGATTAAGAAACGAAAACATACACAGGTCTATCTTTCTAACCGGACACAGTGAACAATGGTGGAGAGGGTGCGTGCGTGCGTGTGTGTGTGTGTGTGTGTGTGTGTGAGACAGTACCATGTTTTGACTGCCCCTTGATCACAGTGAGAGAGATCCCTAATCGAGTGGAGCACAATGTAAGCCATTACCTTCGTACTTTCAGGATGAACTTCATAAGCTGTCCTTTTAGCCAGGCTGGCAAAAATATCCCTCCTAAAGATAAAGACAAAGACATTAAAGAACGACGTGCGCCTTCGGTCTAATCATCCGGAGCGGTGTTCATGCGTCTGGATTGTTTGAGGAAGACCCCTGATCTGGCATTATTTTACAAAATATCGGCTCGGCAGGAATGACATTGCGCCCGGCGCTGATGAACACACGAATACTCGTCAACAAACGAAGTCACGTGACGGGCCAACTGTGGTCACGTGCTCAGCATTAGGCCGGGGGAGCAAACAAAACACAAAACAACTATGACCTAAATCTGAGCTTATATTGTAAAGAGTTCACTACAAGCATAATGTGTTTATTGTATAAATGATCTGTTTATTGTACTGCTTGTCAGGGCGGTTCGTTATCCTAGTTGTGCATGGAATAATTTCAGGTGACGTCACTGTCTCACGGTAGTACGACACGTCAAAGCCACACACACACACACACACCCGCCTGCATCTCTGATGGTATGGGGGTGCATTAGTGCCTATGGAATGGGGCAGCTTGCACATCTGGAAGGGCACCATCAATGCTGAAAGGTATATACAGGTTTTAGAGTAACATATGCTTCCATCCAGATTTCAACCCATCTTTACTTCTGAGAGATTCTGCCCCTCTAAGATAGTCTTTTTACATCCAGTCATTTTACTGACCTGTTGCCAGTTAACCTAATTAATTACAAAATGTTCCTCCAGCCGTTTCTTTTTAGTAACTCTAAGTTGGCCTCGTCACAACTTTTTTGAGACGTGTTGCGGCCATCATACATACACACACACACACACACACACACCAGGCAGTATTATACAGTGCTGTTCTCACATAAGAAATTTGAAAGAAAAGAAAATGGAATGTATTACACCACAGCGCTACTGAATTCTCAAATCTGATTGGTCAGAAGTTGTGGGTTAATTTTCTATAATTGTGCTTCTGACAGTAGTGACAATAGTTGTAACTGAAACCTCAGGTCTATAATATTAACATGGTCCTTCATCGTTTCCAGGTTATCGTTTCCATAGTAACAGCTCATGTACAGGGACTTGCTTGGCAGACACTCCACATAATTGAACTAATATGTGTTGTTATTTTACAAAGAAAAATGTAGTATCGCTGATATGGTCAAACTTTCTGTAAGGAGACTTTTATTTAGACTATCATTTCTGGAAGGAATCTCCAGTGTCAGCACTTTGTAACAGTCAGTACGCTTTCCACCACAGGAAAGTCTTCAGGACACTGGACTCCAGTTTCTCAGTGACATTTGGGTTTGTTTGGGGTTTTTTTGTTTTTTTTTTTGAACTTAAAAAGAAAGAAAAAAGAGAAGATGTGAGGGAGCAACTGTTTATACCTGCTATATTAACTTTATATAGTTATTAGTAATGGATACCTAAATTTCACCAACAAATATAAAAAACCTGATTAGTTTGATTATGCGTTGCAGGGGAGGCAAAGGTGATGATGGGTTGTGTTGCCAGCTCACAGCCTGCGTTTGGTTACCGTCTATGTGGATCGTGTTCTCTCCGTGTCCACGTGGTTTTTCCTCTGGGTTCTCCAGTTTATTCTCGACTCCCAAAAATATGCCAGTAGATGGAATGGCTACACTAAATTTCCCCTAGGTGTGAATATATTTAAGTAAAATAATGACCTATGTCTTTGAAACAAACAAAAAAAAAACATGTTGAATTGCCCTAATCGGGAAAAAATGCATTGGATTAACAGTTCTTGCATTTTAATGCATTGTGTGTTCAGGGTTTGCATTTTTGGGGGCTGCAATTCAACATGGTTGTATATTTGAGCTGTGAATATTTCAACTACAAACATTTAACACACAATTTCATTACAAAAAAATTCAATAATCAATGTTCATCATCCAAAGTTAATTTCCAAAATATTACATTTTATTAAAAATACCATATTCTACAGGCAAATTTCCATCTACTTAATTTCGCTTTACAAATTCAATGGTTTAAATTCGGTTGAGTATTCAGTGTTGCACATCTGGGAGTGGAGTGCTGCAGGGAGGATGTATTTTTGTAGGCCAACCCAAAAGTTAGCATCGCCCTGGATCCCATTTGCTTTTGGATTATTGCAGAAAAAAAGCTTATGTTTCTTACACATTTTGTACATCAAGATAATCTTCACAAATGAACACAACTTTTATGAATTTTATGAAAAGTAAAAATCTAAAGGTAGGCTATAAACGAGCTACACCAAGTTTCACAGTGGGAGGGACTTTAGCTCCAAGTGGGCTGTACAAACCTCCAGAGGACATTGATTCATTACTGTAGTGTCTGTCATGTAAACTAAGCTGTGGGGTTTTTTTCCAGAGGCAATATGGCGGCTTGACGGAGTTAAACGGTAAACTAGCAGTTTTTAAATGTTAAATATTGACACATTGAATTCCCAGATTATGTAGAATCAACAAAAGGAAGTGTATTTTATTGTTAAATGCCTTTTTTCCATTTTATAATGTGCTTTCTGTGTATGCACCAGGTTACGCTGGTAAGGGCAGACGAGGCAAGCTCCAGGGAATTTACACCAAAGCATTTTACCCAGGATTGTGCAGTTTCTCATGCATGCAATCCAGCTGTGCTAATGAATAATGGCATTGTATATGCAGAGGAATTGCATGGCACCTTTTATCACTATGGACTGTAAATATATGTCAATTTTTGTTTTTATTTCTGAGTAACTTGTACATATTTTGTAGATTTTGTTGTGAAGCAATAGTTCACCTAAAAACAAAATCACCGAGCAATAATAAATTGTTGGTATAATGTTGTTACACATTCACCTCATTGAGTGCAGGTATATCTCACTTTGAGTTTGTTTCCATCTTGATAATATTGAATTTTAAAATTAATATTTAATATTAGACAATTATTATATTAACTTCAATCTTCAAATAGAATGGCGTTGGACATGCATATAATAACGACACAGCTGTAAGAAATTAAATTACAACTACAAGAAAAAGTGTTGACAAACCGGTTAGTTTTAAATCAGTGTTTTTCACTAGTGTCACTACTTCCGGTTATCATTTATCACCGCGCACCTCGGTGCGATTGGGGATTTCCGCGTACTTTCCATCACTTCTGGATTTTCGCCTAAATTCCGCCTATTTCTGAAATCCCGCCTACTTGCGGGGTAAGTACCTCCCACTCTGAGCTAAGTACCCCCCACTTGGCGGTAAGTACCTCCCACTCGGAGGTCTCCGGGCTGCAGCGATACATCCTGCAGAATCAAGGCAGAAGCAGTAGGTCATCCGGGTATTTCTCGTCTACTGTTTTATGAATACTGAGAATTCAGCGTACTGCTTTTCGCCTACTGTGTAGCGAGGGAAATCGTAAAGGAGGAGGGGAATTCATACATGCGTCGACAAGAAACACTTCCGCATAGGATAGACCTGTGTATCATCTCTCCTAGCTCTTCTGGAAGCTTCCTCACATCCTCACAGTGCAACTAGATAATTGATTTGTTCTTCAAGATGGCTGACTTCGATCGATTTCCGGGTAACTGTCTTGTTTAATTCCTCAAGGAGGCTCTACCTGTTGCTTTGGTCTTCAACACCTACTTGCACCACCTGCTGGGGAGGCGGACTAGCAGCAGGTGGAAATTATGAATTATGCAATTCCCGGATGTGCAATGTTGAATATCCAAACAAATTTTCACCAAATCCACCGAGACCCTAACCAGGATTACTAAAGATAAATGAATGAATGACATAAATTATAAGTGACCAAATGTGTTACTGTAATTTCATCATGTGCTCACATCCACATTGGATGTTATAGAACACAGGCATGGAGAGGGCAAGGGAAACTTTTAAAGTTATTTCACTGAGGATTTAAATGTCTTTAAATGTAGTTTTATTAATGTATAATGTAATGTGGTTTATTGCTATTCAGTCTGCAGGAAATACATCCATCCCATTTACCGCTTATTCTACACAGGGTCGTCGGGGAGCCTGGAGCCTGTCCCAGGGAACTCTGGGCACAAGGCGGGGTACACCCTGGATGGAGTGCCAACTTTCAATTCAATTCAGTTTTATTTGTATAGCACTTTTTACAATGGACATTGTCTCAAAGCAGATTTACAGGAACATATAAACACGGGATATAGATTTTAAACGTGAATTTATCCCAATTGCGCAAGCCTGTGGCGACAGTGGCAAGGAAAAAGTCCCTAAGATATTAAGAGGAAGAAACCTTGAGAGGAACTAGAGTCAGAAGGGAACCCATCCTCATCTCGGTAACAATGAATAGTGTAAAAGAAAAGGAAGTTCATTATGGTTTTATATGAAGTCTGTTTAACCCATCGCAGTGCACAATCGCACACACATTCACACACTACGGACAATTTAGAGATGCCAATCAGCCTACAACGCATGTCTCTGGACCGGGGAAGGAAACCGGAGTACGTGAAGGAAACCCCCGAAGCATGTGAAGAACACACATACTCCCCATACACAGGACAGAGGTAGGAATTGAACACCCAACCCTACAAGGCAATGTTGTAACCACTAAGCCAACGTGCCCCCTGCAAGAAATCCTTTCTACTGAAATCAGACACGTGGAAAAAGAAAGTCTTACTGCAGCATTATTTTATTGTTTTTGAAAACACTTCTCAAACATCTGTAGGTTTCAAGTAGTGCTTTTTCACAGCTTCATACATAGGTATGAGTCAGTTACAGTAAAAAAACACACCCTAATGAAGTTACAGTACTGAAAAGATGCATTTTGTAGGTTGTGATGTTTCAGACATACAAGAACATATCTACTTGTAGAGCACTGAATAACACGCATGTAATAGATTTTTCACTAAAGACATACACAGCTGTTTAAGAACACTGCTTCTCCAGTGTTGTAAAATAAAAGTGCTTCACTTCATTTGAGGTTATGAAGAAACGGCATGTCCGATATCGTGTGTTAAAACTGAGCATGTTGCAACACAGTTTGTGTTATTCCATAATGTTAAAAACTTATCACAGGTGAAATAATGCTGTCACAGTCAGCACTGCTTGCAGTATGTATGCTGGATGAAATGTTATACTACAAGTCTAAGCTGACCACACTTGAAAATAGTGACAACACCTTTGGCATCAGAACATGGCACAAGACACCAATCATTCGAATGATGGAAGAGACACACAAGCATATATACATACAAAAACATGTAAAGTATAATTTACTCGTCTACATAACAGCAATCCAAAGAAACAAATACATCAGTGCCCTGAAAATAGTTAAATGAAACAGTTGTATTTTGACAGCTCTCAGTACCTGGATATTTAAAGTATTTCTGTCCAGTTTAAAAAAAAAAAAGTATATAAAATGTAACCATATGAATGTAGATTCTGAGATGGTCCTTGATTTTCTCTGGTGGATGAAATGAGGTTGTTGTAATAGTCTGTTCATTTGGCTCAGGTCTCACAGAGACACACAAGTTCACAAGCAGACCTTTTTCAAGGATTCCAGTGGTTATTTTTTGGGAAATGAATCGTCAAGTGACCCTTTAGAGGAGGTGTTCTACATATAAAAGTCTTCTACATATAATTCACCACGACACAAGGTGAAGCAGACAGGATCCAAGCAGGCCCATCAGCGTTGTTCTTCCCCTCTTTCTCTTAATTGGACGCATTATCCAAGTATACGAACAGCTAACATTGAATGAAAGCTGGTAAAGCTAGTTAGCAAACTTTTATTTGCATAATGTTAACTCGCCCCCAATGAACTCTTATTGATTGTTAGCCATGTATGTTTTGGAGATTCCTTAGAAGCACATAGTGGATGATTTGTACAAGATTTGAAAAGCTGCCATTTGATTGCTTCTCAGAGACACTGAGGTTACAGTGGCACCATTAATCTCAAACATGGAGCCAACTGTTCCGTCACAAACTGAGGAAAGCTTGTTCGTCGGCCGAGATCTCGCCGTCTTCGCTTTCCATCTCCATCTCTCCACCACTGTGGGCTGCAGTGTTTTTCCTCTTCACCTGCCGGTGGGTGGAGCCACAGGGTCTCTGCATGGGCACCAGTAGACGGAAGCCGGGTGAGGCGGGCACTGACGCTGGTGCCAGGCTGACTGGAGAGAGATGGCAGGGCACCAGGGAGGAAGAAGAGGCAGTGGAAGGACTGCTGCTCTGGACAGAAGAGTACCCTGAGCTGTGGAGGTTGATGCGGAGAGGGCGTTTGGAGGCAAAGGAAGCGCAGGAGGCAGAAGGCTCACTCACGCTGTCCTCATCGCTAGAAAGAGCACTGCAGTGCAGCAGGACATCAGCAGACTGCACACACAGTGGTAGCTGGACTGAGAAGACAGAGACTGTGGAAACAAAAAAATATTCTCCGTTACTCTAACTATTAGAAAATCCCAACAAGCAAAGTGACTGGACGTTTGATTTAGTTTATGTAATACATTTCTTGGTAGAATCTAGAAAGTCCTAGAGGATGGGTTTGTGGTATAATCTATTACAACTCAATTGTAAAAGCAGATCACAACGTCTCTTCAGTAGCACAATAACTATTCGCACACACACTTAACAAGCAAGTTGGTTTAAAATGTTTTATTGATGTGTTTCAAATCCATAATGCGTGCCGTGTTTCCTCTGAATAATAATAAAAAAATGTTAAAAAACACATGGTAAAAAGAATAGTATGTAACATTTTCATTTAGGGCTGGACGATGACAAAAATATTACGATACTTGAGGACATTTCTACAATACACAATGCGCATCACGGTATATATAATTTAGCTAAAACTCTGCATAAACAAAAACTGTTTAACTGAGTTTGACGATACTTTTTTTTAATGCCTACAATGACAATGATTTTTTCCATTCAGTATCATTTCATTTGTAACTTTTTTTTTTATATATTATATATTTTTAAAAAATTTTAATCATCACCATCCAACAATATTTCAGAAAAGTGTATCACAAAATTATTTAAAAAAAAAAAAAAAAAAAAAAAAAAAAAAACCCTCCACTAAACTTACACTTCTACTCTTTTGTGCAATTTGTACTTCTATATATGGACAATATGTACTTCGTCTTTCTACTTTTAGTTTCTCCTCCAATGGCATTTTCATATATGGGGGGAAAAAAAAAAAAAAAAAAAAAAAAAAAAAAGGGGGATGACAAAAGAAACCTCGTTCACTTTCATTACGCCCGCAACTGTATTTCTTCTCAATCACTGCTGATGTAGCGTTACAGAAGTGTCAGCAAAGTGGGCTGAAAATATATCGGCCCAAATTGAGATCAAATCTATGTGGCTTTCCACTCCGTGTAAACGTCTGGCATGGCTGTCAGAGCTGGGCTACATGTGTATAAGGTCTGAGCTACAAAGAATTCAGCCCCAGCTTTGTGTCTTCATACAATTCTGTGTATATATTTCTTATGATCTTTGGTGTTGCTGTTGCAAAAGCGTCAAACAACCCACCTTAAGACGTTTGTTAGCAATAGATAATCCGATGATGGCAAAAGTGAAAAGCGTTATATTGAGGGTTTTTAAAATCTTTGAAAGAGGGTCATAACAATGCTAGCCCATTTATTCCTGCTGCTCCTGCCTGTACAGTAGAATCGATAAAACCCTTAGCAGTATGGCTTAAAATGCATACCACGTGCCCACTCATTTGGACTCTGGGTGTCTGTATATAATAAAGTATTATATAATACTAATTATATAGTATTATATAGTATTATAAGTATACTGTAACGAGACCCCATTTATTTACTCACCTTCACACTCTTTCTCTCCATCACTGTCCTGATCGCCCTCATAGCCTGAGCAGGAAGCATCAAGGCTCCAGTCTAGGATGTCACCCACAAGGGTTTCCTCTTGATTGGACAGCTCAGCTGTGGGAGTGGCCACAAAGCTGCCTCGATGGGTATGCATGCTATCCTCTCTCCTGCAAAAGACCATTAACAATTCAATTTAAAAAGAAGACTAGAGAAAAGGGCAAGACTACTGCTGCCAGATTTCACAGCAGTTTTCACGTGTCAGTGGTACATTATCTCTAAAGAATACACTAAGCAGTCCTGCCAGGATTACATGATTTTAAGATCGCAAAAATTAATCAAAATCAAGCAAACTCCACAATAATCGGAGGAGCTTGCGATTTTAAAATTTAATCGCAGATTTGGGCCAAGACGCATCACGTGACGTCATCGAAACACACATTCAGCTAAATCCCTCTTCGATTCATGTGGATCGAACATGAGTACAGCTACAAGCTCTCATTTACCAACAAATGTCACTGAGGAAGACCGTGCAAAACTATTTCATGCAAGTGTCATTTCGCCAAGTCAAATTTTACACAAAAAAACGCCCAAAAAAAACCTCAGCGAAAATCTGCACGGGCTGTCTAAAGGCAAGGTAGAATTTGATTGGTCTTCTGTGTATCGCTGCTAATAAGGACACCATGCCTGCAGGCCTGCCAGCTTTTAAGGCATTCTGCTGCTTTAAATGTGAAAATGAAAGGCCACTGAAAAAGTTATTCACAGCTAACAAACGATAAAATTCAGTTATTTGCCACTCATGTATATGTGCCTTTCACCACCGCAACATATTTTCAGACCCCATATTATGGTCATAAACTGTCATAATATTTTATTTTGTGCGACACTGCTTCTTAAAAAACAAGCTTTTGGCTTTAGAACCTGATAAATGTTGATGCTCAAAAGTCCACAAGCTGAAACAGTGAGCATGAGATCAAGTAAAACTTTTTTTTCCCCCCCCCCACTTTTAAATTTTTAGAATTCACACAGCAACACTGTATTTCCTACTGCTTGTTCAGCACTCCCAAATAAAGTCAGGAATCTTTCAGGAATTAGGAATGTTTCTAAATTTCAACTCTTTTGCTATGGTTGAGTTGGTAGTGCAAACTACTTATTAGATGCCCAATCAGTTTACTTCTAAGTAAGAACTAGTAGCCAGTCATAGTGCAGGAGGTTAAGATTTGTGTTTTTGAATGGGGAAAAAATGACACCATCATATCTCCATTAACATATGTTGGTTATAGGGTCAAGCTTCATAGGAATTTTCTCCAGAACAAGTCATCTACCTCTTGCTGTTGCTGGATGGAGAAGACAGGAATGTGTGGATGTCTGCTGATTGGTTGTTCGCACTAGGATGCTCAATTTGGGGCTCCACCTCTGGAACCTCCAGCACCTGACACAGTTCTTTAAAGTCCATTACCTGTGAACCACAAACACCCAAGTATGAATCACCATGTACGAGAGAAGCAGTCATCTTTAAAAATGTTGCAGTAAGATATACATCTTGCATGATGGGTTAAGATGAGGCTACATGTCAGTGATGAGCATAATAAACATAGTGACTTTTGTTCTTTGTCATGAGCCAATTAATTGTTGCTTTGTGACAGAAAACTATTTTTAAAATAAAACTAATGCATGAAGGCACTATATTAAGACAATGACAAAAACCACATGCATACACATATGCATACATATACATACACACAAAATTATAT
>JANDJT010000102.1:16727489-16758345 GCA_024331685.1 Stegophilus panzeri
AAGTGTCATTTCTTCAGTGTTGTCACATGAAAAGATATAATCAAATATTTACAAAAATGTGAGGGGTGTACTCACTTGAGAGATACTGTGTGTGTGTGTATATATTTTAATAAAAGGGTTGAAATTTGGACATTTGGGAGTTTGGGAAACAACAATACTCACAGTATCTTTGCTTATATGTTGGAAGGAGTCACTTTCAAATCTCTGCTTAACACCAGTTAAGGACACTTGTCTGTAATCTTTTGGCACATCCTGGCTGAAGCTATAAGTGGAGTAAAAGAGGGAAAAATTTATCACAAAAGCAAGCTTATCGTACATGGGACTGTTGTTTCTTTCTACACTACTCTTCGTGCTTGAGTCAAACAAAAAGAATTACAAACTGTATAGTTTCATCCTCCATTGTTAATTTAATAACAATCACCAATGTGTATAGAGTATGTCTAACATTACCAAGGTGTACAGTGCCCTCCACTAATATTGGCACCCTTGGTAAACATGAGCAATGAAGGCTCTGAAAAAATGTCTATTGTTTAAAAAAAAAAAACACAAAAATACTCTGCTCTCATGGCTTGCAATTGTTTGACAATACAACACAGGTTTATTAAAATAAATAAATTAATTAAGTTTAAAAAATTTTTTATTTTTTTTTAAAAATCAGACTTTTCAAACCTGTACTAATTCCATATCTCTGAAGTGATATTTGAACCTTTCTTTGCCAAGAGATCAGTCTGCCAGCTTATCTTGGTGTCTTTATAGTCATATTCTCTGCAATTTATTTCGCATTAGAAAAAACCCGTACGCGCTAATTTGGGAAAACTGCACAAATACTTCAGGCAGCCTGAATCAGCCAGGCAAATCCCTTACTAATTATATTACTACTCTACTTCTGGTAATACAAAACCAGTTCAAAAATGCCAAGAGCTTGAAGTGAAGATGGATTTGGGAAAGTAGATATAGCCAAAAGAAGCACTCGGTGTAAACAGGTTTGAGAACTCACCACTTGATATAGATCAGCAAAGCACAGGGCACCAGGTCCTGTTTAGTAAAGCCTGTGCTCTCCACCAGCTGACTCGGCCATACAGGAGCTGCAAGAACAAAGAAGATAAAGAAGGAAAATTCACTACTACTCTACTGACACTTGAAGGAACAACTAAGCAAATTTTTTTAACATTGAGCAAGAGCTTATGGTTATGGTTAACAGGCTGTGGAATGCTAATGTCCTCCAAAACATGATTGCCAAGTCTTGTGCTTTTTAGATCACTTCTTTGACCATTTTGAGTTTTCTCTGTGTTCCACTATCAAACAACACTAAAATAAAAGTGGAAATAGTGTAGAACCATGGTAACTGGAGTAAAAGAGGGAAAATTAATGACAAAAACAATCTTATGGTAAGAAGGACTGTTGACTGAATGAATCCAAAACCATTTTTGGAAGGTCGTGCACAACAAACTGTACATGCTACAGACACGCAACCTGGCCGTTCTGCATTATTCCCTTCCTCTACTCAGGCAAGGGAGGTGAGCCTGATTAGCCTAATGATGGCACTATAAGGCAGCATAGCAAACCATTTTACATTTCAGGCTACATCTCAAGATTTCTTTGCTCATTCTTGAACAATTTTCCATTTGGACCATTTAGCTCCACCCACTTAGATTATTTTGCTAATTTACATAATACGATTTTTTTTTTTTTTCTATAATCCTACGATTTTTGTCCAATGTTCACAAAGTTGGTGTCAAATGGCTCATAAGAGATTTTCGGTCAATAATTGTGAAAAAGACATTGAGATGTATGAACAATATGGCTGCCACCTGCCAAGCAATTCTTATAGGGCCGAGTCTAATTCATTTAAACAGCCGATAATTATGAGTATTTGCATGAACTCGAACAAAACTTGACAGGCCCTTTCAGGACAAGGTCCTGAGGAAGTATCCCCAATTTTGGTTGTGCTCATCAATAGGGGACAGGGCTAAGTTCAGAAAACTGTTTCTCAGGAACTATAAGTCTGACTGAGCTGAAACTTGGGACTCTTCCATCGTTATGCTAATCTGTAGTAGTACTGTTTAGGACAAACTGCTTTCTTGAAAAACATGGCTGCCGTTGGCAATCATCACAAAACGTGAACAGTGGGTCCCTATAGCAATCCACTCAAACTGGCCAATGGGGGTTACAATTCATGTTGGGTTTTTTTTTTTAAAATTATAATAAGTGGGTAAGAAACCTGCTGTACCGAGTGTACATGAGCATATAAGAGTTACATTTTCCCCATCTCAGTTAATGCTTAACACCTAGAGATAACCTCCAATTCTTCCCCACTGACCAATGTTTATTTGCTTCATCAACACATAGGAACTGCACAAACCTAGTTTTGATCATTTTGTGTGTTCCACCATCAAACAATACTAAAGTACAAGACAAAATAGTGTAGAACCATGGTTTTCAAAGTGGGGTCCATGAAGGTGGTAAAGAATATTTATCTACTACTATTAGTTATTAAGTTAGTATAGATTTCAACTTCACTGACTGAGTATCTGAACTGAATGAGTTTAAAATAATGTAAACTAAAGTAGAACATGACTTGGCATTCTGTTCTACAATAATACAAAACAACATGTTGAGAATGAGATTATGTGTATCATCCACTATAGAAGTCCCTGTGAACTAACTGTTACTATAGAAACAATAACGCATTAGAACAAGCACATTAATATAAAGCTGCCATTGTCCTTACTCAGTTTTCAACAAATTCTTGAAAATTACTCACAACCTTCTGACTAATCAGATCCGAGTATTTACATGCAAGTTATCCTACAGCACTATTGATTAATGTCAGTTTGAATCTACCAGTAATTCAAATAAGCAAAAGAACTGTTAATATGCTGTACATGTTTCAAAATATCATTTAGAGTCCATACAGCTCAGGAATAAAAATCTCTCATGACTACCAAGAATAGCTGTACATAATTCATTAATATTTAAACAGCTGAATACATTCATAAAAAAGAGGTCCTTGGCTGTGAAAATTTTTGAGGAGCCCAGATCTACAATATGGGATGCCACAAATCACATACACTAATAACAGAACAAAGGAAGGAAGGAAAGAGGAATGGTAATGAAAAACCTTACCGTAGTTGTGCAGTGCTCGGGTGAGCAGCAGGGTGGCACTGGCGAGGTGAGCAGGAGCAGGTATCGTGAGAGGGGAGAAGAGCAGAGATAGCTCACAGATGTAGCTGAAGAGATGAGCAGTGCGGCGCTGCATGGGCAGTAGAGACTGCAGTACCTCACCATAGTCCAGCAGAGTGGGAGTCTGGAATAACGCATATGCATATTAAACACTTTACACATTTATTGCACTTACAGCTAGAAACTGATGAATGTGTGTGTGTTGGAGTTTAAAAGGATTAAAAGCCAATCAATCAATCGCAACTAGTGATGCACCGACAGGAAAATTCTGGGCCGAAACCGAAAATTCGATGCACTTGGTTGAAAACCGAAACTGATTAAAAAAAAAAAAAAAAACAACCCATTTTAAAATCGTTTTTTTGTATAATTGTATTACTATTAGACTTTTTAATTCATTTCACATTCATTTCACAAAGCAAACCCCCCCCCCCGCCTCTTTTTTTTTTTGTTTGTTTGGTTTTTTTTTTTAAATTACAAGGAGCCACACATTTTTAACAGTGATTTGAAATCGGTGCCTTTTCTGTGTGATTTCAAGTGCCTGGGCTGATGGAAAGAAACCAAGATGTTGCCAAGATGACAGTCAAGTAGAACAAAAGTCACTCACTCGGATCTTCCCATCCAGCACAGAGATGACCTCCCCCATCATCCTGACCAGGTCCTCGTACTGATACGTGTTATCGGTGAGCCACACAGCCTCTCGAATGGTCAGAATTTCTTTACTGATATATCTGGATTAAAATAAAGAAAAATCAGCACAAAGGTTATAAAGGTTAGCAGAAGAAAAAAAAAACTGAATGGAAAAAAAAGTGAAATCTGAAAATTGAGTCGTCATCTATAATTTTTCCATACATCTCCACCAAGTTGTCCCTTTGTAAAGGTCTTAAAAGCCAGTCAGTTTTCCCTTTTTCCAAAATGAAACTTGTCTTATTACACAATACTGTACATTATGAACTATGTGCAGGACCTCACCTCGTGCAGATGACCATGCAAGCAATACCCAGAAGCTGTAACCTCGCCTTGGGCACGGAACATTGGGCCAGGTAGCGGTCCACACAGCCCACAGTCACATGCAGTGCCAGGCTGGAGAAATCCTTCATGGTGGCTACCTCCACCAACCAGTCCACCAGGATGTACCTTACAGACGGTGAAATGACTACGTGAGCATGCTGAACAGCCTAACGAGTATGCATATAACAAAAAGGAGTATTTTAAGTGATGAATGAGATACTACTGGTACCTCATGGTGTCATTGATGCCCTCTTTGTGTGGGCTGTCAGAGCGTCGTGGAGGTGATGGACAGGAAAGAAAGAGTTGAGCCACCAGGTCAGCACAGGCCCGAGGCTCCAAACCCAGAGGATTGCCACTGGCACACGACTTTGCTAAAGACAACTGAGAAATGAGATCCAAAGTAAACTGTTAGACTCCACTGAAATCAAATGGTGCCACTGTGCTAATAGGCTTTTGGTCAAATATAACCATGCCCAAAATAAATTAACAAAAAAGACTCCAAATGGAATTATTCACACAGCAGTATTTAGCATGCTGACGTGAGATAAGGTCAGCAATGATACAGATCACAGGATGAATTACAAAAGACCATGACACAGATCAGGCACAGGATGGGAACAGATAAACAAAAGAGAATGACGAAACAAAGCAGAATACAAAAAACCAGCAGCTGCTAATTTGTAGATAGATAAAAACACAGTAAAGGCTGGTGACACGTTATTTCATTTTTTGCAAGACGTTTTTATTAGATTCAGAACGCTCAGAATGGTTGTCTCTAAATAGCTACACTCACCAAGTCAATCACTGAAGAAATCACCCACCAAAAATACATTGTTAGTAACGAAATCCACCACATCGCCAGCACAGCAGGCTGAGTTCAATTTTAAATGTCTGGCGTCAGCTTTGCGTAAAGAACCCATAATATCATAACCTAGCCTTATCATAATGTCTTTTGATATATTTTGCATCTAACCTCAAAACGATGTACACTTAACCTTTTTATTTGTGTATTTGACTCCTCTTTTATCACCTACAAAGTAAATGACAGCAGCAAGGAAAACTAAAATCTGAAGTGCCATTTTTCAGGAATTAAACAATGGATATGAGGGGAAACTTTACACTAGGTGGTACATGTCGAATTAAACTGGAATATTATTCACATGAATTTCAGAAGATGCAGGGACAAATTCTGAGTGCAAAAAAATAAAATAAAAAGGTTCATTTTCAGATCCTGGCTTTGCTGTAAATGAAGATCTAAAACAGCACATTCAAGTTCAGAGCAGTTTGATTGTTCTTTGATTCACATAAACAGCAACACCACATACACACACCTGAGCTTCCCAGCAGCCCTTGGCGGCATAATCCCGAAGCGTGCGCACACACTGCAGATACCTGCCGGGGTCGGCAATCTGCAGAAAAAAACCAAAACGAATCAGCGAGGGTTAATCGGTTGCCACCGAGCACGAACTCATTTGTGAGCTCAAAGAAGCGTCTTACAGCCGTGTGACGATTTTTCTCCCACAGGAGGTATGAGCTCTGCACACTGCCGCAGCACGACGACTCGTCCAACATGGCAAGAGCTTCCGAGCGCGTTTCCTCGTCCTGACAAACATACACGACACAAAATAAAAATCCAGGTGCATGGAAAGCAGCTTTGAAATAAACAAGATGCTGTTTTCATGACTCATGTGATATCGAACTAATCTGCGAGTGAAGCTGACAGTTTCAGTTCGGGAAATAAGCAGCAGATGCGTAAATAAATAATTAGAGATTGCAAGGGTCAATCACCCACACCGTTTTGTGTCTTATATACACACGTAGTATACATATGTATGTGTGTATATAAAATCACATGCATACATATATAGATGGCAGCTATGGGTGGCATGGTGGTGCAATGAGTAGCACTGCCGGGTGCAGGGTTCGGTCTTGTGGGATTGGATTACTGTCTGTGTGGAGTTTCACATGTTCTTCTCTGCATCAGTGTGGGGTTTCCTCCTGGTTCTTCACTTTCATCCCACCTTACAAACACATGCCAGTAGATGTACTCTAAATCGACTCTAGGTGGGAATCTGTGTAGGCGTCATGCCCTGTGGTGGATTACCGTCCCATCCATACACCCTTTCTATGCTTTCTTTTATTATAGTGCCTTTCTAACATCAAACACTCCTACAGAGATCTGTCTGGTATTGGGCACCATCAGCAAACCATAACTGGAAGACCCGAGTTTCCGAGCAGGAGTGTCTCAGATAGATAGATTTGATAGTTAAGGGTCTTGCTCAAGGGTCCAGCAATGGAAGCTTGACAGTGCTGGTATTTGAACTTATGACCTTCTGAGCAGTAGTCCAACGTCTTAACCACTGAGCTACCACTGCCCATTCAAAATGTAGCAGCGGAGATTTGAATGTGTTGGAGTCTATTTAGGGTTTTAACCAGAGATGCCATAGAATAGGAAGAAGAAGAAGTTATGAAAGTGTGAAGCAGGGTTGATGGATTCACCACAACCCTGATCAGGATATAGATGAATGAATAAATGGCGGCTATTAAACACACTTTAGTGTTTCTGCCAACAATCAACAGCCCTGATGGGTGACTGAGACAAACAATTCATTCCATGTGACAATTACAGGGTGTGACTGAATCTGTCACTTACGTCAGACAGCTCAAGGACTCTAGCCAGGCAATGCAGTAGTGCTCCTCTCCTCCCCTACAGAAAAGAAACAGTAATAAAAATCATCTCTTCGGTGTGTTATTTCTAGAAGACATAAAGATGAACTTTATTTAGTACTGAAAGACATTTCGGTAGAATTTGCAGGAGATCGACCTTTCTTTACTATACTTCAGTAATAAATGTACACGTTGTGGGTGAAGAATGCACGTGTACAGATGAAAGGATTACCCATAGTGCATTTCCTTACCAAGTTGCTCTCGCACTCTGCTTTTAGATGCTCGTACACCACGGCCTTGCAGCAGCTCCCAGAGGGAGACCATGGTGGCCGGATAAAGAGCCAGATGAAGGGATCGGCCAGCGGTGAGCGTGCACGCTCGGCCAGGGTGAAGAATCTGGCGGCCATCTTCCCACAATGATCAGCCCGGCCTTCATCGCTGAGTGATGCTGGAGAGAAACGAGAACAATCAGGCTGCTTTGATCAACTTTAAATCAACTTGTTGCTGCTCACAATGAATGAAAGCTCAACAATGGAACAAATATAATTAACCACTGATCAATTTAGTGACACGTTAAAAAAAAACTTACGTCCTTCGTTGTACAAATATGCAATTCCTAGTTTTACTGCAGCCTCAAAATTTCCTTTCTCTGCAGCCCTGGTGATGAGACCAAACACAACTGAGCACATGTATCCGAAACCAAACCATACGTTCTGTTTCCTTCTTAGTTCTTAATATTTGCAATACTAGACAACACATCAGATGACTCAGTCGACCGGAAGATTCTCAACGTATAATCCTAGAGTCGCTAACAAGGCTTTTAAAAGCATGTTATTAACAGCTACCTCGCAAAGAGCCAGACAGTATGCGGAGCTGGCCAGCGGTCCTTGAAGCTGACCCGAGCCCAAACGCTCGAGTTGTTGTCGACGATATTACGAAGATGCGAGTGCACCTATGAGAAAGAACACAAACATGAATACAAAATAAGTATGGATGCAAGTAGCATCACTTATCTGTGACTGGACCAGAAAAATCACTCTTAGCATTTAGCTGCAGAAATAACATTTATGTACACTAATTATATTTTTATACATATACACATACATAAAAAAAAAAAAACATATCAGTTTTACAGACATGAACACATTTGCATATTTTTTCGCTCACACCTGGGCGCAGATGCGCAGGGATTACTACATTTTGTGTGGAAAATGTGTGAAAGCTGTGTTTGAGTCAGTTACAGTTCACACACCCGGTCTCTGCAGTTCTGAAGTTCCCTTCATGTGCACCAAGGCATGAGCCTTGCTATGTGTGAAAACGATAGCGCCCCCCCACCCCCCAAAGATTGGGTAGTGACAAACATGACTATAAAGTACCAAGATAAGATCAATTTTACGCTCCACAAATGGCACGGAAGGACCCGCTGAGGTCTGCATGCAGACGATACAGAGTGCATCGTCAATATATACAAGTCACTACGCCTCATAAAACTCAATCATTTTTATAAAGTGCAAATCGTTGATTCGTCCCCAGCAAAAGTAAAGAAACTCGAACTGAATAAACACACGCTGAGCAGACGCAGGTATAAAACCGTGTAAGGAACCTACGGTAATGACTCCCTCACCCAAACAAACCCAGAAAGGAAAGTGGGTATAAACTACAGGATGTTTTTGTTTGTTTTTTAAAGCACACCTATTATGGTTTTGAAACATGCCTAATTTTGTTTTAAAAAGGTCTCACACAATAGATTTACATGTATCCAAGGTCAAAAAACACTTTAATGTGCTCATAATTTAAACTGCAGCATTACCTTTTCCCCCCAGTGTCACAAACGACTCGTTAAATGATCCATTCTAAAGGATTTATTCTAAATTCCTCCTTTCAGAGAGCATACGCTGCTCTGATTGGACAGATGTCCCAGACTGTTGTGATTGGTCTACCACTGTCAGTGAGCAGCCAATGAAGACCAGAGGCGGGGCTTTTTGTTACAAACCTATGTAGGTTAGTACAGGAAGTAAGTCTGGAATTACTAACGACTCGTTTCAGCTGTTCAGAATCGGTTCCTTCTTTTGGGAGTCAATAACTTTGTTGTACGCTTTGATTTTGAAACTTTGCAGATTTTTTAAGTTCACAATCAGCTCTATAACACACTACATGAAAGGTAATATCTTAAAAAACATAACAGGTGCACTTTATAACACTGTAAGGTACTGTTATCTAGTCACGCCCTCAAATCTGATCCCTGGTGAACACTGAAAATACAAGTGGATGTCGAGAGGCGACTCACGGCTCTGACAGCGAGCAGGTCTTCGGCGGAGAGACACTGGAGGACACAAAGCAGCACCTCTTCAGGTAGAGACAGGAGGCCCAGAGAGGAAACCTGCTTTCGGACCCGCTTCCTTGCAGGCACCGAGGAACATTTATGGCATCGACAGTGTAACACTAGAAACGGACAAAACGGAGTGAAACTCATTAGTAAAACACATTGATGATGATGATGATGAAGAAAAACGATGGTTAAATAATAAAGTCATTGGCTTTTCTTCTTCTTCCTAATCAGGTTCAAGTGCTTGTGGGTCTCCGTGAAATGTGGTTGCTCGACAACCGCCATCAACTAACAACAGGACAGTCTGAAATTATGCAAATTGTATCTCAAGTTAGTTCTTTTTTTTTTTTTAACTGACCAGTAAGTGAGTCAGGACACTTTAACAGCGTTAATAGGATCAGCGCCTAATTTTCCCTCCTTGGCTTTAACTCGACAGAAGCTAACAGCCTTCATCTACTACACTAATGATGCTTAACTCCATGAGCACAGAAGGTAAATTAACCAGCTAGCAAGCTAGAAATATTTATAGTGATATTAATAACATTCACGCGCTTCACAAGTATATAAGTTACAGAAAGAAAGAAAAAAACCGCAATAGGTCAGTTTAGCATCTTATCTGTAGACGGTAAGTTCATGTTAACTACACTGCTAGCTATTTGACACGGACTCTACAATTTAAACGCAGATACAATGACAAGCAAACACAGCTAAATCGTTTATCTATAATATTTATCTATATGGGGAGAAGTTTCATGAGCTTCCTATACATCACTAACGTTAACCTAAAGCTAGCTAACTGGCTAACTGCTGAAATACACTCACCGCCCGCTTTCATTTCAAGACAAGATCGATCCGCTGCCAGAAACAACACTCCGCAAAGTGAATCTCTATAAAAAACTGTACCGTTTATAGTGGATTTTAGTTAATTTTTGGTGCTACTTGTTGGAGACTGAGCGCTAACGGGAGATTTGTGCTGTTTAACTTCGCGCACACACACAGTTAAATTGTGGATCCTCCCCTAAAGCGATTAGCACCGCCCGCGCGCAACAGTTTAAACATCAACTTTGCCGGCTCATTGGTTAGAACGTGACCACGCCCACGTATTGGCCTGCCTCACGCTGATTTGCCCGTCCCTAGAAGTCGTCCTACGATTGGTTCATTTTCTGAATAATTAAAAGTATTTCGCTGATTGGGCGGAATGATGCTATTTCGAATTGCGCTTGTCCATTCCTACATTTCTGCAACTGTGTTAGTTCTCTTCCGGAGTTAGCTATAGAATTTAAATGTTTTATAAGTTATCTGGAAATTAAACTGATAAAGATTCCGCATAGATATCTTTAAATAATGACATTTATGTAGATATGTAGATTATTAATAAAATATCCACAGGGGCTTATTACAAGCGTGTAAATTTTGGGGGAGATTTTCAGACTCTCACAGGTGGTCAAGTTATGATCCAAGATATTTGTGACCAAGAGCTTCACTAAGGATGATGGGCAACATCAAGTTGAGTGAAATAAATAAATATGAAGTAAAAAAAAAAATGTTCAAGCTTTCTAGGTGAACTAGACCTGATTTAAAGAAAGCGGTGTGTAAAACCTTTTCTTTATTATTTAAAAAAAAAAATAAAAAAATAATAATACAAGAGATTAACAGCAGAGCCTGGCACATATTACTATTCAAAGGATCCAAAATATGGTCAGATGATTAAAAAAATAGGTTAGTTGCAGCTATAGTGGGCATTAGAGAATGTTTATACAATGATCAACTACAACATTAAAACCACTGATGATTGAAGTGAATAACATTGATTATCTCATTACAATGGCACCTGTTAAGGGGTTGGATATATTAGGCCGCAAGTGAAAAGTCAGTTCTTGAAAATGATGTGTTGGAAGCAGGAAAAATGGACAAGCATAAGGATCTGAGCGACTTTGACAAGGGCCGAATTGTGATGGTTAGACGACTGGGTCAGAGCATCTCCAAAACAGCAGGTCTTCTAGGGTGTTTCCAGTATGCAGTGGTTAGTAGCTACCAAAAGTGGTCCAAGGAAGGACAACCGAGAACTGGCGACAGGGTCATGGGCACCCAAGGCTCACTGATGTGCATAGGGAGTGAAGACTAGCCCAACTGGTCCCACAGAAGAGCTACTGTAGCACAAATTGCTGAAAAAGTTAATGCTGGCTCTGATAGAAAGGAGTCAGAACACACAGTGTATTGCAGCTTGCTGTGTATGGGGCTGCATAGCTGCAGACCGGTCAGAATGCCCATGCTGACCCCAGTCCACTGCTGAAAGCGACTACAATGGGCACATGAGCATCAGAATTGGACCATGGAGCAATGGAAGAAGGTGGCCTGGTCTGATGAATCACATTTTCTTTTACATCATGTGGATGGCCGGGTGCGTCTGCATTACTTACCTGCAGAATTCAACCTCTGTAATAAAAGGAGACAACAGAAATACAAGTTTTATAAGTTGCCATCAACTGGCCAGGAACAACTGCATGGTAGTTGAACCAAGTAACTTAACAATCACAATTACACACACACAAACACAGACAGAGAGAGAGAGAGAGAGAGAGAGAGAGAGAGAGAGAGAGATAGATAGATAACCACCATTGACCAGAAGTGACACAAATAATATTCACAAAGCAGTCATTTATAAAGTGGTTATAAAGAGGTCAGTCTGATGGTGCATTGTTTGAGTAAAGTGTTATTTAATGTATCAGCAGATTCTTTCAAATCATTAGGAATTAAGAGAATGAAGCAGTTTGGGGGAGGGATTTGAGGGTTAATTTCTATTAATTGTGCATTTGGAAGGCTCTCTGTGTGAAATACAAGATTAGCATCTAATTAGAGGAATCACAATAAATGAGTCTGTCTCAATTCATTAGAACCTACAGATGTGTTCAGGCCAAATAACCAATACTTAGTGTTCCAGATAAGGACAGCGTAAGTGCTTCCATGGCAACTTGAAATAATTAGCGGTGATGTCCTATAGTAGAAGATGTCTGATGCAGAAATTTCAAAACTTTCCCTATTCTTCAACTGTAACATGCCAGAAACAAACTGAAAATCCAGTTCAGTGCTACGATGCCTTCATCCTTAAGTTAAAAATGCATCCTTTCAATGGTCCTTTCATTATTTCAGCTCTCACCTAAAATAATTAACATTTACAAAATCCTCAGACACTGGGGTTAGGTACATGAAAGACCTTTTCTGTGTTCCATGCACTGTAAAAACAAATGTTTTGGCTCAACAAAAAAAATTAACGCAACAGTTTGCGTCAAATCTTTTTGAGTTGTGACAACTTCTAATGAAATTAAGTTCAACCAACAAACTATATTGAGTTAGACGAATTACCTTTTTCCTCTACAATCAAATGTATTTTCAATTAACACTAACTTAATATTTTGTAGAATAAACACACATCTTTAAGTTGATTACTCATAAAAATTAAGTTGATCCAACTAGTTTTTTTCACATTATTTAAAAGGAATTGAAGTGTTATGTACTTAATTACCATAATTATGAACATAATTTTCCAGGTTCCCCGTGACCCTGAAAAGGATAAGCGGTAGAGGATGGATGGATGGATGGATGAACACAATTTTTTAAGTTGACAACCATTTCAAAAATAATTTGCTATAATTAGATATTCTTCAGTAGTTTATAGCTTTCATATTTTTGTTAGTTTTATAGCACTTATTAAATGAATTCATTCAACAACAATATTGTTAGACAATTAACTTTTTTTTATTTTGAACTGCAGTTTTTGTACTGCAATATTTACATTTTGAAAACAAACAACAACAACAAATTTATTTTGCCCCACAAATTCCCTCTTCTGTTACACTTCTGTTACAAATTCCCTCTTCTGTTAAAAATACAATACTGCAAAATCTGAATAAAATCTGATAGTGCTCTGAAACAAGTGGAACCTTCAGAAAATACTGTTCTTGAGACTCAGACTTTGCACTGGCTTTCAGTCCATCAAGTTCAAGGAACAGCTTCTGAAACACTTCAAAAGTATATTTTAGTTCCTTGCGATAGCTCAGATTCAGAGCATATATTATGCCCATCAGCAAAGCACAGCACCTTGGGATATCCGTTCCTTCCAGGATTTTGGTTCCCTCGACCACGATGGTTGCTGTCTTGTGGTTAGATCCTGGGGTGAACCAGTCACCGATGATGGCAATTTTCATCACTTGCCTATCGAGTCCTGCCTCAAACTCTTCTGTGTCCTTGTAAAGCAAATGAAAAGATAGATTAGCATGTTAGAGATAATGAATTGGATGATTACTGCAGACTTTTAAGACTGTCACTCTTACTGAATTTAATGGAGCCATTATTTATTTTATTTTAACCCTTATACACACACATACACATGCATCCAATTACTCAAATGGTCTAAATAGGTTGCATCAATAAGAAACACAAAAAATTATTGCATCATAAAACATAATAATGGTAACATAACATGTCCCTTAAGTTGTCTAACAATAGTAACCAAAATCCAGAATCAGTTACAATACAAATATCATACCCATCTCTTTCTGCAGGTTTTATATACATAAAAACAACACTGGATGAAATGAGCAATACAGAAAAAAGAAACACTCTACCTGTTGTACTTTAACCCCTCTCACAGAACTATCCAGTCTACAGGCAGCTAAATTTGGTCAAACAGCAAATTGCAGAGAGTGAAGGCTATCTGTGAATGACAAAAGATTTAAAAAAGGAGTCAGTGCATGAAATTAGCAAAAACTGAATGCTTTTCCTCTCTACTGCACAAATGAAAAGCCCTCTCTAGCTGAGCAGATTTGTCAATGAAACTCTCATTCTTATCCACTGCTACTCTCTAAACTAAAGGGTAGATGGTCAAATTACACTGCTACATATGACTAGCGTTAGCTTCGTGTAACAGATTTCATCAACGTTATTAGCAGGTGTAGCCAAACCTCCGAACACGAGTCCATTATTGGGCATATAACAATTGAGAATATGCCCAAATTCATTGCTTTAGTAGAATTTATGTGTAAATGAAATTATAAAATTAATCAATATGCTTTGTGTTGATTTCAAAGCACGCGCGCGAGCTTCCTCACAAGAATATTTAAAATTTTAACGGTCACACTTCTGTGGAGTTATTTTTTAAAAAGATATCTAACCTGCTAATGATGGAAATTTCGTGAGTTAAATTGAGTTATGTGTACAAATAATATAATAATTTATAAAATGTTTATCTTTTAAATAATGAATAAAAAGTTAGATAGGAGTAGTGAATACAGTGAAAAAGGACTGTATTAGCACTGTAGTATGCTACATCTATGTAGCAACTGTATTAGCCTAACCTCCCTACACGTGTCAACTATTGCTCATATAACAATTGCGAATGTGCCCAAATTCAATGCTTTAGTAGAATTTATTTGTAAATTAAATGATACTCGCCTTGAAATGTCCATTTGCTCAGCAAGGTCCTCTAACACACAGTCTTATTTGTCTGAACTTGTCCAGGCATGTTAAGTGAGGAGGGGAGGGGACTTGAAATCCTGAACTCAAGATGGAGAAAAATTAAGTTACCAAGCCAATTTCATTAAGTTACTACAACTTAAATTTAGCTTTAAATCAATTAAAGCAGAAATTTCAGTTTCAGTGACACACAATATTAAGTTGATGTAATTATCAACATAATTATGTCAACTCAACTCATCAAAATAACGTTTTCAAATTAAAAGGTTTAATTAAATCAATAAATTAGAAATTTTGTCTTGCAACCATGCACTTAAATAAGCTGTGGTAATAGGTCCTCTGAATTACTTTTTAGAGTGTGTATTTATTATAATACCTCGTAAAAATGTGTTTTATTATAATGCCTGCTTTTATTATCATAACTTTATGGTTACTAGATTTCATGCCTAGTTAGATATGAATTGACTAATCGATCTAAGTGCACTCAGTACATTTTAAAGTAATAATAAAAGTTGTGTCTAAAGGTGAACATCTGGAGTCTCATGTAGAAATTAAAACAGTTGCAACTGCAAGACATCCGTACTCTGGATTAAATACACATTTATTACATTAAACCAGTCCAGTTTTATAAATGCCAGTTTAAGAGTCAGTCCACTTGGTGCAGTTTGTGTTGAAGAGCTTTGGACACAGTGGCATTAACAGTAAGTGTTATCAGCTGGGATCAAACCAAGCGCTTGCTTCATAGCAAACTTATGTGACCGCCTGGATAGTTAGTATTTACTTAGTACTCTAAAAACAAATGTTTAGGCTCAACAACAAAAAAATTAATGCAACAGTTTCATCAATCTTTTTGAGTTATGACAACTTCTAACGAAATTACCAACAAACTACATTGAGTTAGAGAAATTACCTTTTCCTCCACAATCAAATTTATTTTCAGTTAACACTTAATTAATAATTTGTATAATAAACACATGTTTTGAAGTTGATTACTCATAAAAATTAAGTTGTTCCAACTAGTTTTTTTTCCCCACATTATTTAAAAAGGAATTTAAGTGTTATGTACTTAATTACCATAATTCTGAACACAAGTTTTTAAGTTTTATCATCATTTTAAAATCATTTAAAAATGTACAAAATTAAGTTGCTCCAATTTTAAACCTTTTAAACCAGGAACAATTACTAACTTTAAGTTGTGTAACAATAGTAACTAAAATCCAGTGTCATTTACAATACAAATATCATACCTAACATCTCTGCAGGTTTTATAGACATAAAAGCATTGAATGAAATGAGCAATATAGACAAAAAGAGAAACTGTGTCTACTACTTTTATCCCTCTCATAGAACTATCCACAGTACAAAGGCTGCTAATTTTGGTCAAAGAGCAAACTGACTACAATGGAGCTAGCTATGTGAATGACAAAAGATTTTTTAAAAATGTGTCAGTACATGAAATTAGATTACACAGTGTAGTTGACGGGTGTATCTGCAGATTGTGAATGGCTTTGAATGTGAGCAGTAGAATTTTATAGTGAACTCGTTGTTGGACAAGAAGCCAGTGGAGCTGAATAAGGGAGGGTGTGATATGGTCAGTGGACTTTGTGTGAATAGTAATTCTTGCAGGTGAGTTTTGAATAATTTGGAGCCGGTGAAGAAGTTTATCAGATAAAGGATGGAAGGATACGGGATGTTGCCAGAGCAATGAATAAGTACTTGAGTGCTGTGGTATGAGAGGGAAGGGCAGAGTCTAGCAGTATTGCAAAGCTGGAAGAAGGCAGTACGTGAGATATTATTGATGTGAGGACCAACAGAGAGTAAAATGTCAAATATGATACCAAGGCTCTTTGTTTGAGAGGAAATGTTAACCTGGTGTCGTCAATGGTAATAGTGAAAGGGGGAGTTTTGGAGAGTATGGACTTAGAGCCAATCAGAGCCAGCCAGTCATTGGCTGAGTGTCATCGACGTAACAGTGAAAATGCACTCCATGATGGCGGAGAATATGTCCAAGGGGTAAAAGGTAGATGATAAAGAGGAGTGGTCCCAGCACCGATCCCTGTGGGACACCCTGACTAACCAAGGCCGATTCTAACCGGGCATTCTTAATCTGAACAAACTGTTTTCTGTCATTGAGGTAGGATGAAATCCAGAGAAGTGCAGTGCTGTTAACCCCAATGTCAGCCAGGCACTCCAATAATAGCGAATAGGAGATGGTATCAAAGGTGATACTGAGGTCGAGGAGGATGAGGGTGGACAGAAGGCAGCAGCACAAAGGAGGTCATTAGTGATTTTAACAAGGGCTGTTTCAGTACTGTGCTTGGGATGGAAACCAAATGAAAATGGCTCGTAAAGGTTCTTGTTTTGCAGGTGAGTCTGGAGCTGAGATGCCACTGTCCATTCAAGAATTTTCGCAGTAAAAGAAGGTTAGAAATAGGCCGGTAATTATTAAAATCATGAGGCTCTGCACCAATTTTTTTTTCAGAATTGGTGTAATGGAAGCAGTCTTTAATGAGGAGGGAATAGTGGCAGTCGACAACAAAAAGTTAATTATAGACATGATAATATGGGAAATTGAGGGAAGGCAGGCTTTAACCAGGGTGGTTAAAGAGTGAACACGTAAGCCTGTATGAGTTTTAAGGGGGGGGTCATTATAGTGCATGATTTATCAGGTCTAATGGAGTTAACAGAATTACTAATTAATCTGTTCAGGTCACCATGGTTAACATTTTTAATATTACGATAAGACATATGGTGATTAAATTTAGATTTTGATAGGGAAACTGTGACATCAAGTGAGACAAGCTTGTGGTCAGAAATGGGGAATTCAGTCACACTAAAATTACATGGTAAGACATCAGAACAACAAACTAAATCTAATATGTGACCTTTATTGTGTGTAAGAAACCCAACAAACTGATTAAAGTCAAAACTATCCAAGATGGAATTAAAATCCTTATAAAGTGTGCTAATGGGGTTATCGAAATGGATATTAAAATCTCCCATTAAAATAATGTTTGGGGACATAGCACACAAACTTGTTAAAAATTAAGTGAGTTTCAATATGAAATATAGGAGAGGGAGGTCTATAAATCACTGCTACAATGGTGGGAGTGGGTCCCATCAGTTGAACGGCCAGAATTTCAAAGGAGGGTGGTTCTGAGACTGAGATCGGGGTGATTTTAAGGTTTTCACGATAAATGAGTATGAGCCCGGCCCCCTTACTGGAAGATTGGGGTTTACAGATGTAAACAAATCCTGGTGGTATTGTTTGGTTTAGATGGAAAAAAGTAATTCAATTTTTGCCAAGTCTCAGTAAGACACATAAAATAAATTTTTAGGTCTGCAATGAGATCATGGACAAAAGGAACTATAGCAGGTGTAGTTGAGCTGGCTGGAGAAACTAGCACACTGTTGTCCATGGATCTAGCGGTATTTGTAGGCATGCTGTAATTAAAATGGGGCATGGATTCACTACTGACTCACTTTGAATTGCCCCTAGGTGTGAATGAGTATAATCCCTAAAAGGAAACCTAAGAACAGTCATTAATTATTTGATAATTGCTACAAAAAATAAACCCAACTTTTTTTTTAAGTCAGTAGGTTACCAGTGGGAGGATTTA
Source organism: Stegophilus panzeri (assembly GCA_024331685.1). Lineage (NCBI taxonomy): Eukaryota > Metazoa > Chordata > Actinopteri > Siluriformes > Trichomycteridae > Stegophilus > Stegophilus panzeri. Next base: position 16,745,766 of record JANDJT010000102.1, read on the forward strand.
TACATTTGTAGTGTTACCTGAGAATGTTGTTTTTTTTTTCAAGTTAGCTGAAATTTCTACTTGGTTATACTGTATATTCATTGTGATTGTATTATTTAAATATTCTTTCATTATGTTTTAATTAACCTTTACCGTTTTACTACAGCAGTGAGTATGACTGAGAGTGGTAAATCTCCTCCCAGTCATGTTTCTACTGTGTGGTAGAGGAAAACCAGTGAAGAGTGATTTCCTGTAATATTGCAATTTAAAGGCCAGGAAATTATGGCTACAAAGCTAAATAGGGCACAAAGTTACAAATGTCTACTTCTGACTAGTTTGAAGAAAATAATAATAAATAATAATAAAAATATTGATAATTATTATTATTATTATAAATATAATAGTATTAATAATAATTATTATTATGAGTAGAAGCAGTAGTAGTGTATTATTATGTTACATTACATTACATGTATGGCATTTGGCAGACGCCCTTAACCAGGACGACTTATATGTATCTATGTAATTTATACAACTGAGCAGTTGAGGGTTAAGCCCTTGCTCAAGAGCCCAGCAGTGGTAGCTTGGTGGTGCTAGGATTTGAACTCACAATCTTCTGGTCAGAAGTCCAGTGTCTTAAACACTGAGCTGTTAAATGCAATTTTCTCAATTTGTTTTATTTTAAAACTTTAATGACAAATTCCAGATTAAATGGAATTCATTATGACAAGAAAACCACAAGCAGATATTTGTAGCCAGACATTAAATTAAAAGCAAATTAAAATTAAAAGCAAAACTAATTAAAAGCAAAAATTTATCCCTAATTAAAAACAAACAAAAACAAACAAAAGTTGTGCTATAATATAGTATAATCAGTATACTGGATTGGTGTCATTTTCTCTGCCCATTGTATATATGTTCCAAATTCTTTATTAAAATGTGAGGAATTGTATAGTTGACTAAATTTATTGTGGCAACTAGGAAACATTTTTTTTGCTGCTGACCTCAACTTATATGCCGTTCATTCTTAAAGATGATGTGGGTATTGTATTATTTAAATCATAATAATTTCATGATTTTTTTTTTTTTGTTTAATTGTTTTTACATCATACATCGTTATACATTTATGCTCTTTTTTAGGTTCCTGACTTATGGTGGATCTGATTGACCAAAATTAAAATTAAAAAGAAATAAATGAATAAGTGACTATGTAAAAAAAAAAAAAAAACATAATTTATTGGTTTTTTTTTTTTTTTTATGTGTATATAAAAAAATATAAAGCAAAGCATAAACACAAACAAAAATACAAAGACAAAAAAATAACCTCAAGAATAAAAACATACAGTAGTAGATAAATTCAGAAATAAATCAATTGTGGAATACATCGTCAAAGAAATGAATACAGAATTAAATGTATATACCAAAATATTTAAAAAAAAAAAACAAAAAAAAAACATTAGGACATACATAATTTGTAAAATGTAAAGATATTTTGACATTGAGTGCGTATTCATTCATTGACTCATTCATTCCTTTAGAGTCTTTTGATCTGGTATTCTTTAGTAGGGTGTGCTCTGAGTAGCAAGGAAAGTTTGTCCATTCCTACAATCCTGGAAGTATTATTTCAGTCAAAAATTGAATTTTATCTTTTCTCTTGTTTTTTTTTTTAGTTTTGCACTGGAGTGAGTTAACACAAAAGAGATGTGCATAGTCTCCAGTTTAGCATTATGCTTACAGCACATCTAAATCATCTCTATTGTCTAGCCTTTACTAACTCTATACAATTTGGATAATTCTAACAATAAAAATACATTGTCTGTTATGTTTGTTTAATGCTCCCTTTGCTTCTCAGTCAGGCCCAGATGAGTTTTAGCATATAACTTATATAATATACATACATACATTATATACATTATAATTATACAATATACTGTACATTATAATATTCACTTCCCATTTGTTAGCCCACTAGCTTGCCTGTAACTGAGCAATGTAAAGACTTTTTCCCCCATTTACTCTTCTTTGTGACAAAGGCCTTAATTGCAATAACACCCCCCCAGCAAAAAAAAACATGTGAATTTGATAACACCATAAACCATTAAAGGCCTTCCAAGCTCATCTACTAACAGGACCTACTGATGACTGCATTTTTTCAAATGAACAAAATGGCATGTTTTGCAGTAGTTTTGCACATTTATACTAAAGAACACACATTTTTGTCCAAACAACGGTGGTATCTCTTCTATTAAAATGCAACTTTTGAGAGACACTATCTCCCACAGTGGCAATATCACCATATAAAACCTGACACCGAACCACAAGAAAGTGCTCTCTTTTCTTCCAGCTATCTTCACAGCATGTAAACAGTTTGACAAAAATAGAAAACCACACTCGTTCGTAGAATCTCGTGGAAAGTACATCATTTTTAAGAATCGGTTTAATGAAAAAAAAGAAAAAAATCTTAAATGATTTTTTCATACTTCACTGTAAGCGAAAGCAGCCGTGTTGTTGTGGAGAGCAGCTTTAATAATTCATTCTGTACCATTTCCCTGTGTGGTTTGATTTTGATGATGGGAGGGAAAAATCAAAGGGTGCAGTTTTCCAGGAAACTTGCAGTGTTCAATTGCCGGATAAGTGCCCAAGAACATCTGGCAGAGTTCACCCTGCACTCTTAACAGTCAATTAACACACTCAGTTCTCAGTTCTTGTTTCCCCATTTATATACTGATTGCTCTCAGGCAGACTGATTATCTCTATCCCCCCCCCACCCCCCCACCAAAAAAGGTTAGGATATGTAAACAAGCTGCACACACACTTTTTTAGTGATTTATATGAAAAGATAAGATTAAGCTACAGGGCCCGTGAAGGGATTGTATGAGAAATCCAGAAATAAATACACTATTCTTCTGCTTATTCTAACTGGTACTGTTATTAGTCACGCCTTAAAGTTTTTTAATTGAAGATATAATAAGACATGTACAGTAACTATATGACAATGAGTAGACAAGTTATCAATTAAATATTTAGTGTTGGTTATGTCTCATTTTATCCTAGCGCTACCTTAATGTGCTGCAGTTGTTTGGTGAAGCAGTCCACTATTTTCATGTAAATCTGACATGATCATGTGTTTGTTGCTATGTTTTTTAATGACCACTAAACACGTGAGTGTGAAGTCAGGAAAAAGATGTCATGCTTGCCAAGCCAAGACTGGGTGGAGAGCGAGGAAAAGGTCGTTGGGCCAGAATTCCTGTAATCTGCACAGTCCCTCCCAAATCCAAAGCTTCCTCATCTGCCCTGCGCTCACCTTTTCCCCTTTTCCCTGAATCAACCTGCTTCCTGTCCAAATGCTCACACGCTACCCAGCCACTGGGCTTCATTCGTCATTTTACTTTTCTATGTTAGGAAGCGTGGGGAGACAGTGTGCAATTACCTGTGAATGTTCAGGCAATGTTCAAATAAATTACAGCAGGTAAAGGAGGGTTAGGAGATTGAAAAATTGTTAGCTGATAATCTGGTCACAGACTTGGGGAGTAACGGAATACATGTAACGGCGTTACGTAATCAGGATACAAAACGCTGGTGACTTTAATGTGTTACAGTTGCGTCAAAAAACAAATGAATTAGATTACAGGTACATTTTGTAAAAAAAAAAAAAAAAGAAAAAAAAAAGAAAAGGGAATACTATCAGGAAGCTTTTTTCTTTTCATTTAAAACCAAAGAAATTTATCTTTTGACATGACACAATATAGACAGCTGCTTGATTTATAGTTCTGGTTCTATCTTGCCAGTCGTGACTCACGTGAGCAACCTCTTGGTGCATGTGCAAATAAATATTGTGCAAAGTTAATTTGGTAGAAATTAACACACATCGTTCCCTGAAATGCTTTTGTTAGGGTGACCATGCATCCTATTTTTCAGACCTTAAAAAAGCATCCGGGCCGGGATTTCTATATTTGTGAAAATGTCCGGGATTCGGCTTTAATTTCATTATGATGTGCTTATGGTCTAATACTGCATCATGTGTGGGCATTGCTTTAACCCCTCTCTGTAATTCCCGCCTTCTCGCACACTAATTGGTTGATTATATAAAGCTTGCAGCAACTATTGCCCAAATTTCTACCTCTCAGTCGTTAGCCTACTCTCAGCGAATGCATGAAGGGAAACGCTGTGGTGTACGGCATCAAACAGCTTGACAACAGCAGCAAATGACAGCAGTTCTGAGTCAAAACAATGCCCATGGCCCTATAAGGTCATTTTTAATTTCATGTTATCACATTGCTTCGTATTACATGGTCATTCAAAGGTGTGAATGATGGCAGAAGGTACACTCGTGGCATCTGATAATTTATTTTATTCCATGAACATTCAAAAGAATGTAGGAATGTATATATATTTATGTGATGCCAATAGTGTCTTTTTCAGTGTATTAAAATCTGCATTCATAGTAACACTGTTTTGAATGCTATTAAGACCCACACACACAAAAAGGTGTCCTCTTTTTGGAAAACCAGAATATGGTCACCCTAGCTTTTGTGATGTAATGTTACCCGCATCAGGGACAGTGATCTTTTATTTATTTATTTATTTATTTATTTTCTTAAAACAAATCTAAACATTGAACATGTTTTCAGCTTAAAATAAGCTCTAAATAAAAGTAGTTTAGATTTTAGATGCTTTTCTCTTGACTTTATTTGCATATGTGACCTTGAAGTAATCAAAAAATAATCAGATTACATTACTTTCACATTACTATTACATTACTATTGTGATACTTGGATTATGTTACAAAGTGACATTTTTTATGAAGTAATTTGTAACTATCACAGAATACATTTTTAAAGTAACCCTCCCAACCCTGCATATACAACACCTCACATGATCCTGGTGAAACCCAGGATGGGGTTTGTGGACAAGAAGTTGAAAGACTGCCATCACTGAGTGAGCTTGCGAAAGAGGAAGTGAAAAGAGATGGTCATAAAGTAAACACAATGTATTGTAGTCAATGAACACAAATAGTGGTAAAAGAAAAAAAATATATTGTTATTATAATTATTATTGTTGTTGTTACTAAATGTATTTTGGTATTTAATTTTGAGGTATTGAGTTTTCAATATTTCCTAACCTCACAATGTCATCAGAACCTTTTGTGTGTCATTTACACGCATAGTTATACACAGTATACACAACAATAATCCTCAAACAAACCCAGGTTTTTTTCAGGTTTTGATCTCTTACTTTCTACCTCACATGGTTCCTCAACAGGTATTTTTAGCTCAGGCCTTCATAAAGCAGAAGGGTGAGAGTATTACACAAGCACAACGTGCCTTTCCTGAACTGTTCTTAAAAGTTATTTAAGATAAAATTTACAAAAAAAAAAAAGCAAAACTTAAATGTATACCACAGGTCCATCTTTTTTTGAACTCATTTTTTTTAGTTAAGATCCTATTTCCCTAGTATTGGAATTAGAATTTTTCAGGTTTTTTTTCTTTTTCAAAGCAAGTTACCAATAACAAAATACAAAACGTAGAAACAATGTGCATTTTTGTTATATAATTCATTAACAGTGACAAGGGACATTGGACATAGGAATAGGAATAGTGTTGAGTAATATGTAGCTCACAGTGTGTTTAATATAATCAAACTATAGCAAAATATTGCCTATAGTTTGTACTGATTTGTACTACAGTCTGCATTACATAGCCTACAATAGATGACAAATATAAAAATTAAACAAACAAAATATTATTTTGTCATAGTCTATATCATATCATTGCCAGCTCACAGCTACAGGGTCCCCACTTCAAGCCTGAACCTAGATTACTGTCTGTGGGGAGTTTCACGTGTTCTTGCTGTGTCTATGTGGATTTCCTGTGCGCTTGTCCGGTTTCCTCCCACTTCCCAAAAAACAAGGTGGACTGGCTATGCTAAACTGCGCTTCATTGTGAATGGGTTTGCATGTGTGGTGCCTTGAATTGGTCTGCTGTCCCATCCAGGATGTATCCATGCCTTGCATGACGTTGCCCAGGATGAGGTGGTTACTGAAAATGAATGAATGAATCCATCCATCCATCCATCCTCTATACCACTTATTTTACAGGGTGGCGGGGAACCTGGAGCCTATCCCAGGGAGCATGGGGCACAAGGCAGGGTACACCCTGGAGGGGGTGTCAATCCATCACAGGGCACAATCACATACACATTTATACACTACGGACACTTTGGACATGCCAATCAGCCTACCATGCATGTCTATGGACTTGGGGAGGAAACCGGAGTACCCGGAGGAAACCACCACAGCACAGGAAGGACATGCAAACTCCAAATGTATTGATAGTTTTACACCATTATTGGTGATTGTACCTGATGTATGCACAAATGCTTGAGAAACACATCATTTAAAGGTTAAATGATTTCATTAACAATAAATGAATAAACCACATTTCATACTTTTTATTTATAGCATCCTAATAAAAACACAAAAGGCCCATCTCTATTGACATTTCTTTAATACAATTTCAAAATGTGTTTAAATACGAGTATAAATATATAAATATATATAAGTTGGTATTTACATAGCTAAATACATTACAGATCACAGGCCAATCCAATAAAGTATACCACCAAAGACAAAGAGGTAGATTTTCCTTTCCCCCCCACTTTTCAAGCAGCAGAATAACCATGTCATACACAACACTCACTTTCCTCATTGTACTAAAGCAGGGTTTGAAAACAATACTGTCATTAATAACTTGGCATCATGGCCGGCGGTATGAATATACAGCGCAAGAGTGCATTTGCAAAGCCATAGCTGAATGAACGAATATACGGCAGGGGTATGTGGAGGGCACAAGTGGGCGGCTGCATATCAAGAGACAGAGATAGAATCAGAGAGAGGGAGAGATACATATAGATGCTTGACTACTAATATTTCTGCATTCTAAGCACGCAGCAGTTTCCTTCCACGCTGTTTTTTCCTCAATGAAATTGCTCAGCTCTCTGCAGCTGTGTATTCCCCTCTATCTTTTTTTATCTCACCTTGCCTGCCTGTGGGGTATGTAGGCCAAGTTATGACCCGAATGGAATAGCCTTTCGCCACAGCTGATAATTCCACACTTAACAGAGCACTTTACACACAGGAAAAGATCACCATGTCATGTTTACTGTTTGGCAGCTACTCTACGTCATCTCCCATAGCACAGATAGAAGAGATTGTTAGACTAATATCAACTACTTATAAGGCCCTCAATCTTCCAGTCAAAATTAGGCAGACATCAAGCTACGTTTTAAGATAATGCTCTTATGACTGCTTAATTCATGCTCATCCCTAAATTTCATACCTCAGCTGTTGCTTTGTAAACATTTCCCCCTAATTTACTGGTCTATATAATTTCTTCAAAATGATCAGTTACGCATAACTACCGCACCTGGTCCCTACAATTCCTTCCACTTAAGCGGTGTTCGATTGAACTGAGATGCACTATAGCCTGCAGCAACAGCATTCTGTATTGTTGAAAACACCATCAGAGCATATTGTTTTTCCCAATGTCTTTTACAAGGCACACCTTTCCTTTTCAAATAGAAAGGGAGGAATTATTTGCCAATTAACCTCGGTTCACAGAAAGACCTTTCAGTAAGCATTTAGATATTGACATTCTTGAAATACATCATTCACAATAAAAAAAGAATTAAAAAATCTATTTGTTCTGCAAATGACAGTGTTAAAGAACGTTTATGACTGCAACTGCAATCCGTCATTAGTTTCATGGAGACACTCAAGGGAATTCCCACTGTACAAAATCTAACTGAAGCCTGATGAACGGATATTCTTCAACAACTGTCTTCTCAAGTATATCCTGCCTATGTTCTGTTTCCCTTCATTGATGCTAAATTGGTGTCCTTTTTCTCCTTGGAATCTATTCTCTAGCTGAATGGGCCAGGAGGTTCTTACTTGTTAAATAAACTAAATAAACTCATGGGATCGGTTTCATCCTGAATAATCAATTATTCACTTTTTTTTTTTATCACAGAAAAATATTCTTGTCTTGAATACTTTCTCTACCAATCATAATGAATAAACAGGTTTCTCAGTATACAGCCAGAGATTAACAATTGAACAACACACAATATTTCACAAACCAATTCATTCATCCATGTGAAATACAATAAATAGTGAAGGAAAGCCAACATAATAATAATTTTTTTTTTAAACTGTCGAGTTCATTAATTTGGTATTTATCTACCAACCTGGGTGAAGGTCTTTCTTCAAATGGAGAGAATTCCAGACACGGTGTAATGATTGGTATTTCTGCCATGGGGATGGATGTGAAATTCTAGAATGATGGCAGTTTATGGAACTGGAGCAATGGGGAGTTTATGAGCTGGGCGTGAAAGAGAAGGGCAGCAGAGGGGACTGATGGAAAGTAACCCCTTAAGACAGAAATGACATGAGAATCAGGATTAGCTTGAATGGAAAAGCTGCTGTTGGCCAATAGGTTTATGAAGAGCAAAGACCAAAGAGAACGGTGTTGAGAAGGTACTGTACGCCACTTGAGTCCCACTTGCTCAAGGCACAGAAGTGAAGTAAACTCTGGATGCAAGTCTTGACATCTGGTGTCCTCTTGTGTTTTTTCTCCTTTTGTAATATCATTCTCTGTGAAGCATAGAAATGAAGCCTTATCTCTGAAGGCAAGATTTTCACCAACTAACCCAAAACAAAAAGGGCTTTGGTTTTTTTCCTTGTATATTTCCTCAGATGATTCGAGGCACAGACTTACAGTGAAGAAAACAGAGGTTTAGACAAATGGTGAGAATACTAGAAATCCTATAGATTAATCCTCACCTATTCTGTTTTGGGTGGACCTAGGAGAACACCTTCCTATAGAATTCAGTTCCAACTCTAACGCAACACACGTGCTACAGATAATCAATCTACTTGCCTAGTCAGTTCAGCTCGATTGATCGCAGACAGGAACTGAATTCAGTAAGAAGATATGCTTCCAGGAATGTGGTCACTGCTCTATATGTGAACAGCCTGACATTGTAAAACTCTGACAGAGAAGTGGAAGTGGAATAGCATGCAGCATGCTTGTTCTTCATCTTCCTGGCTGCGCGCACACACACACACACACACACACACACACACACGTTTCCTGCTCATGCCATCTCTCGCCAGTAAGGACTAGTTGAGGCTCAGCTCAGGTTCCACTCTCCCATTGCGTAAAAAGCTCACACATTGCTGTAGTGTCACAGGACAGGGGAATGACGTGCAACGATTACGGGGTTGCAGCTCTGCTTTTCATCGCGGTGTCTGGTTGCCTTCTCTGGATCACTTCTTTGCTAGCCTTGGAGAGACATTTGACCCCAAAGGCAGGAATGCACTGGACTGACGGCTGTGTTGACGGCAGCACTGACTTCAGCAGTGGCTTGGTGTTACGGCCCAAGTGTTAAGTGTCTTAAATGTGCATGTGGCTCTGGAGTTGTTTTGACACTAGACACTTGTTGAGTGGCAGTAAACCATGTGCGAACCCTCATACTTGTCCAGTGGGTTACATGGCTCCCTGGGGGTGTCCTGAACACATTGTCCATCTGTCCTATTGCCATGTTCACACTGCTGCTACCTGAGTGAACACATGGACCGAAGTTTGGCAAAAAGAAATGCTAATCAAAAGGCAAGGTGGCATCACAACTCCATGTTCTCAATCAAAAGCTTCTGCGTCCTTCTAGTCTCTCCTCACAGGGGACACGGTTCAGTGGTAAAGGGGCCTCCTGCTTTCTTTTTCCTGCGTTTCTTCTTATGTGTTGTCCAACAGGAAGTAGCCATTACCATCAGGACCAGCCCGACAATCAGCAAGACCACCGAGACCACCTTGGTCTGAGGGAGGTCGTTGTAGGTGTAGGTCACGCTTGTGCCAGCTATACCAATTACCAGTGAGATGATTCCGAAGGGGAAGATGCAGCGATACCAAGATTTTTCCATGCCCCCTGTGGCCTGAGAAAGCCTCTCTAAAGAAGACAGGACCTCTGGGACTTTGGCTGCCCCCTCCGGAGTCTGTCCCTCCTGGTTGGTGTTTGAAGAAGGGTGGGGCTGGCATGCCAAGTGCCCCGTGGTACAACCCATCTTAAAAAAATGCCAGTGAGCCTTTTGGAAGCCAGTTGGAAACTTCCTCTACTGTACTCCGAATCCAGTACTGGCTTGAGAAGAGATGAAGCCTAGATCTAAACAGGCCGATGTGAAACTATGTGCAAAAGGAGCATGACCGCCAAAAAAATGTCCGAAGTCCCTGCGCAGTCCTCCTCTCTTTCTCTGCTGTGCAGTGTTATAATAGTCTGCACTGTGAATCAGCAGCAGCATGTTGAACACTCTCCCAGCTAGACTGCGTGTGGGTATATAATGTGCCAAACGCAGGGGGTGGAGTAAAGAAGCAGTGAAGGGGCTGGACAGTGGCAGTGATTGGCTGAAGCCACAGTGTGACGTTGAATACAAGAGCAGAGGAATGGGGATCAAAAGGAGAGCTGGAAAGAAGAAGAGAGGGTGGGAGTTAACCATTCAAATGCTGTCTCACTCTTGGTTTTTCAGGGTTCCCTGCAGCCATCCTTCCTACAGAAAATGGCATAACAAATACATCCCAAAAGGAACAGATCATATGAGCATGTGATGGCATTAAAGACACAAGAATATTGTGTCAAATCCTACAATCCCAAACAAATTTCCATTTTTATCTGTGATCAAACAGAGGGAATTCCATGAAAGAGCACAGCTGAGCTCTGCATGCGCCCTCTGTGACTGATTAAACCCTCCATACCCACACACGCGCACACACACACACACACACACACACACACACTCCTGTGCGCGCCCACACACCCTCACCCACCCACGCAGCAGCAGACAAAGGCAGGTTGTCAAATGCTTCAAAAAAAAACGGCTTCGTATGGACATCCATGTGGAGTTTCTACCCGATCTGGATACTGAGGGGTTTTTTTTTTTTTTTTACCCCCAGAGAGGAGAAAATCAATTCAGAGACACAAATCTCAGCTATGGGATTGGCGAGAGGGCATGATGTTAGAGCGAGAAGTCGTGATAGTGAAGCTTGCCATATCAGGCAATTATAACGCTCTATATTTGATGTTTCATTCAAAGGTCACAACTAGACTAGCAGTGAAATGAGTGTTATGGTTAGAAAAACCCAAGAGACAAAGCATAATTGAAAAACTTGAGGCAAAAAGTGCATCTTATTTTACAATGCATCCTATTTCAGGGACTTCGTTCCATGCGTGTAGACTTTGGACTATGAGATTGATTTAAATTAAACACACTCAAATGAGTTAAAAGTTTAAGAACTCTTCCATAAATAAAAGAGATTGAACACTGTCCATTATGTCACAGTGTGTTACCCTGCATGTGATCAGAATATACGGTTTATCCCTCAAGACACTAATATTTAGAGCAACGCTATTTTGATAAGTGGTTCCATGCAGAGTCTCCACTACAGGGCTAACCAAGTAGGGGCATCCTGAATGATGAGTGCAAACACCGTAATTGACTGCAGTGACTCAACACTGGCAGCTTTAACTTCACACGCCAGCATATTCAGAGCATAGAGTGGAATCACAGAAATAGGGTTAGATGGGGCAAGATGTGGTGGCATACTGCACATAGCGGGCAGGTGTGCTGTTGGTAGGGGTGCAGATGGAAAATAATAAAGAATAATTGATTAAATTAAAAAGAGTCTCCAAAAATGCTACTATTGGGAAGCAGTTAACATAACTACATCCATTTTTATTGATTGTAGCATTATGTGGGTGAACTATTCTCATGGATTTATACATGGCAGCAGGATAGGACCAAAAGTGGTGGCGAGGAAACGGAAGGTGTTCTGCAGTCTGACCAGTGAACAAGAGAGATAAAAAAAAAAATGTAAAAAAAAAAAACACAACCACATTTTTCCTCTGAATTGTGAAATCAGGGCACTTTTCCTGTTCTGGCCATCCTTTTCCACAGACTAACAAAGCTTTTCCAGTAGACCTTCATGTTTAATCAGGATTCTAAGTGGCACATAAGTGACATGGGTAAGTAAGCTAGAAGTGTACACTACTTAGCAATGCATGGCACACTGACACAGACTACATGACAAGTGCAGACAAGGGGAACAAGCTGAACAACTACTTTATGCCCAATCCTGAGTTAGGTGTTGGAAGATTTGTGTCTTTCCCCACCCCCTCTGTGACATTACATTCATCCTGAATTATCACATGGTTACACTACCAAGGATAAGTAATAGCAGTGTTTACCTGCTCAGCTAGAGCAAGAAATAAACAAAGTCCCCTATTACCCAAGTTCATCTGTATGGTTACACCACTGCAATATGGATTCCTAAACAGAGATTCTGTGTCTCTTAAAGGGGGCTGAACTTGTACCAGACTGAGCTGGATGGAAGTTAAGCTAAAGGTAGTTGAGATTTGACTTCTCATGTCTGAAAATAACCAGTCAAAGCATGCTTTGATCGGGTCATCCATATACGATATATTTTCTACTAATTGTAATAGCAAGATAAATAACCTTTATGAATATGTGTGTATATATATATATATATATATATAT
>JANDJT010000102.1:16758445-16776136 GCA_024331685.1 Stegophilus panzeri
TATATATATATATATATATATATATATATATATATACATACATACACACACACACACACACACACACACACACAAAAGTGTTTCATCTGTGGATCCTCCTGAGAGCAGGTGTGTATATGCACGGTGAAAGTACAAAGTAGAGCTATAGGTAATGAGACAAGAATTAAATCCACCTTATCCTTTCAAATGTATAAATTAAATATTTTTTATAACTTACATATTTAAAAATGGGACATGTTAGGCATATAAGTTTAATTTATAGTAAAATGTACCAAATGGAGGGCGCACGGTGGCTTAGTGGTTAGCACGTTCGCCTCCCCCAGTCCAAAGACATGCATGGTAGGCTGATTGGCATGTCCACAGTGTGTGAACGTGTATGTGATCGACACCCTGTCCAGGGTCTACCCCACCTTGCACCCCATGCTCCCTTGGATAGGTTCTAGGTTCCCCCGCGACCCTGTAGGATAAGCGGTATAGAAAATGGATGGATGGATGGATGGGTGGATGTACTGGATGGATTATTTTGACAAGGGTTAGGGAAATCTGGCAGCCCTGAGTATGTGAACCAAGAAGCAAAGATCATAACCAGTGAGAAAGCTTTGTGTCAGACAAACACACACTCATTTATGCCTTTGAGACACATTATAGATCTTGGCTGGTGGCTTTACAGAATGAACAATTTCACTGCAAAACAGCATTACCATCTTGTTTCACGACTGCATGGAATTACAGGCCATACAACATGGATACCTACCCTTTCTTTCCTTGATTTTAAATCAAATCAATGGATTGATGATATAAGGATGAGCATGCTGGTTTAAAAGTGACTGAGCTCATGTGTGTGGGGTGGGTGTCTCATCTGTTGTTTGTCCATTCTGTTGTGCTCTTTTTTGGTTTCCCCCTTTTCTTTGTGAGTCATTGAGAAAGGAGGAGTGCATGGGGGCTGGAGGAGGCTCCCACCAGCGCCACCTGTCCACCCCGTCTGTATCAGCCTACATGGCCAGAATCTCACTTTCACCTACAGGAGTCTGGCATAAAGAAAGTCATAAAAATAAGCCCTCATACAAGCCATGGACTTCAATGATCGCACTGAGTCCACTCCACACTGATGACAAATCAGACTCTCATTGTATTGCAAAGAGCAGGATGAGTCACACTGTTGAGCAGGCAGCATGTTTAAAACTACGCTGTGCATAATAGCTATGTTGTAGACATAAAACGGTGCATAAAACTAATGTCATTCACGTCTCCTTTGTAACCAAGGAAACATTTACAGATTGGTTCATGGTGCTGTACATATACATGATTAGTTTGAGCACAGACCTTCTGTGGTGCTCAAAATGCTTCTTATCTGAGACTGACTCAGCTGCTGGGACAAGACATAATAAGTCCCACAAGACATAATTACTACATATTACACTGTCCAAATAATATCACCAAGCAGACTTAAAAATAACCTGTAAGTGTATAAACATGTATTGTAATTATATATTATCCTTATTTATCCATTTATCCATTTATCCTTATTTATTAATTTATTTTCAGTATTTAAATGACCAGCTAAAATTCATACTTTGTCAAATCTATAAATAAAGGGGTTTAAACTAGAAATAAAAGAAGCTTAAATTAAAACTTGCTCCAGGAATAAGAGATGTTGAAAATAAGAAAGCTGCCAACTGAATGTAAAAAGTGTGATGTAAAGTGCCCTCCACTAATATTGGCACCCTTGGTAAATATGGGTGAAAAATTGTCTTTATTAACCTTTTGAAAAAAAAAAAAATTCATACTTTGTCAAATTTGAAAGCAAATGTTTCCCATTCTTACGGACATATCTGCTAGATATCTTACAATGCCTTTATTAAATCAGGCCTGCAGCGCAAAAAAATAAGGTAATAATGTTTTTAGCAACTCTATTTTTAGGTAAATTGTAGAATAGGGGTATATCATCCTTATTTAAAAACAATGGGAGATTAAAAAAATTAAATAAAAATCTTGTACCTAATTATATAGGCAATGTCTCTTTTTATAAAGTCTACTTTGGTGTTCATAAATGTTTGTGTATGGTCTATAAGTGAGTTCTTAAGAGCTCCTCAAATTAAATATGGGCTTCACTGATCAAAAACAGAGAATGTATCAGAGTGAGATGGAAACAGGAAAAATCAATCATTCTTTCACCTATGAAGTCAAAAGTAGTAACAACAATCGGATGTCATTTATTTGTAGTCAGACTGTTTTTATGTGTTTAGAAACATTCTTCTTTTTAAATAAAAGGTTTACACACTTAAGAGGATATAGGATTATAAAAGTACCCTGACTGTCCTCTGGAGATTTAAAATGCTAAAGTAAAATAAATCTAATTTGTTCCTAAACTCATTGCAAAATTGTGATAAATCATCACGACGGTTTGAGGCATTATACAACAGCCCTCAATCCAGGTGCTTGAGCTTCCCTTGTTGAATGTTTTACTGCTTTCCGTGCTCTCGTTACAAACACGACAACTTATCCTATCTAACAAGTCCGTCATTTGTAAAATCTATGTCATGGCAAAAGGTGCATAACAGGAGGGCAGGCACAGCTTAACCTTCAAACTAATTTGTAACATGGTGCTCACTGCTGGTAAAAGCTCAGCAAAACATGACTCATGGAGACATAAACCACAACATTTATATTACCGATCTTAATATAAATGCTTGAAATATAAAAGGCTTTGGATGAGCCTCCAAAATCAACTCCTGCAGTGCAGTGATTTAAAATTAGAAGTAGAAAAAGTAGAAGAAAAACAGCAGTTAGTGGCAGCTGGCAGCTTTATTCCTGCTACATCCGAAGCAGCTGCAGGATCTTGGCTGCCAGTATTTAACCCAGTAGATTGAGCCCGGGCAACTGAGCAAACATCTGTCGAACACATCCACCAAAAAATCTGTTCAAATCAGGGTTAGGAGGACCGTATCCGAAAGTTTTGGACTAAATCAGTGTAGTTTCACCACTTTGTCCACTTCATAAGAAAATGAATGCTATCTTTCTTCATGAGTTGAATCAATGTCCAAAACCAGGCTGGGAAACTGAGCACCTCCAGCTCCCAGGAGTGAATACACACCACGTAGTACAGTAGCACTGGGGTGCCCCGATGAAGATTCATAGGAGATCAGATCTGTGAGTTTATCACACATAGCCTGTAATAAGGAATAAAAAAAAAACTGTATAATGGAATTAAACACAATTAGAACACTTTCAGGTACCAAACTGAACCAATCCTCCAAAAAAAAAAAAAAAAAAAAAGAATGAACTCTTTAAATTGAAGCCTTCTTTTGAGGTAACAAAAGTAAAATGCTTTCAGACAAGGGGTTTAAACTAGACATGAAAGGAGCTTAAAGTAAAACTTGCTCCAGGCACAAGGGAAGATGTTGAAAATAAAGCTGCCAACTGAATGTAAAAAGTGTGATGTACAGTGCCCTCCACCAATATTGGCACCCTTGGTAAGTATGAGCAAAGAAGGCTGTGAAAAATTGTCTTTATTGTTTAACCTTTTGATCTTTTGTTAAAAAATAATAAAATAAAATTTAAAAAAAATAAATAATAATAAAAAAATCACAAAAATACTCCGCTCTCATGGATATACTGAACCTAATCAATAAATTAGTGAGTGACTATAGAACAGCTGTGGTTCAGGATTTTGAGGTGTGAGAAACATAAGCTCTGACCTGGTGCATGCGGAGCTCCAGCTTCAGCTGAGCTACACGTAGTCTCAGACTGTGCAACTCTTCTAGCTCGCCTTCGCTGCTATAGGCCAGTATGGGGGGAAGGCAGGGTTGCTCCGAGTCATGCCACTCAACCCTACTACGCAATGGACACAATGCCCCATGACACCATGCCATCTTCCTCTCCCAATCTGAGGGAAACCATATTACAATAAAACATACATCCAGGATGATGCCATTCTAGCAGCTGTGCTTTTAATCAGTGCCTTTATCACTGCTTATTTTCTTTACTTCACCAGTTGCAGCTTTTATTTTGTTTCTCAGATTAAATTGACACTTTGTTGCCAGTTGAATTCAGTTCATCTACCTTGTACCTAACTTACCACTGTATCAGGTAAACCTACCATAAGTACACTTCGTAGGTATACTATTACTGACTGGAGACCATATGTTACTTTGCAGCCCTTTCTCACCCATCCATCAATGGAATGAGATTGCTTCAGGCCAGTTTTATCAAACACCTTATTTGGCCTACCTTGATGTACAGTTACAGAGTATAGCTCACCTGTGGCTATGTTTACACGCAAACATATTTACCTATCTGAATGATTTAAAGTGTTTCCGTGTATCCTCAACTGTACTCTCTGTAGACAATCTTGTTATATGCATGGTAACCTGATCCAAAGTTAGTGAATTGAATATGCATGCAGATTGGATTAGATACTAAGCTGTTTGTTTGTGTCCCTCATCAGACAGGCATCATTGTGTACCTTTTTTGAGGTGATGAGCTTCGTTAATGACCTGGATCATCATTTTTTCCAGGCCTGCCAGCATTAGCAGAGATTCATATTCCTTCTCTGTTGATGGTTCTGTTCACACAAATGGAGTACAGTATATTTTCACACACAGTATCCATTGAGAAAGCACTGACTTGCCTTTTAAAAGCTGCCAGAATATAAACCACATTATTACTGTGGTGTTAAAGCAAATGGGAGCATTAGATCAATTATCTGCTGAATGAGCTGCCTGAAAGTCACATTATTCCCTCTAGTCTTGTGGCTCATCTCGCAGTCTCTCCTCCTACACCCTTCTGCTCCAATCTCTTGCAGACTCCCTGAACAGCGTTCTCTCTCACTCAAGTCTGTTCTTTTAATAATTTACTACCTGGACTCCATCCCAGTTGGTAGCGTTGGAGCTCGGCATTATAGCAGTGAGTCAGGTCCAGCCCTAGCTGTGTAAGGACATCTAGATCTGCTTCCATGTCTGCTATGTGGACAGAAGCCCATTGTGTGGGAAACTGGTGCATTTAGAAGTCAAGGAACCATAACATGCTGTTCAAAAGAGTGATGTGTGCGACCAATGGCTGGCTTGAATATGCAAAGGGTAAAAAGGAATCTGTATCATCATAACAACAGAAGATAAGGCAAATTAAAAATACATATTAAAAACATATTAGTGCCATAATATTGCATAACATGAACTACTTAAAGCAGTCACTGATTCATTAGTGTTAATATTTTATGACTGAACTTAATTGCAGCTGTTGCAAAGCCCCTGTTTTTCAATGCTCAGGTCCCAATCTGGGTCCTCAGGAACCTAATTTTTTTTTTTTTTTTTTTTAAAGTTTATATCTACCTGCAGATATACACCTAAGGCAGATAATTTAAACTTACCCAAATATAAGGAACCATAGCCCACCTGACAATACGCCCACTGACAGGTTACACATAATGCCACACAAGCATGTCCACAAAATGCAGCCGGAACCATACAGGCTTCGCCCAGTCAGGTGGGCACCTCCCTTCTTAGATGTTTCATTGATTTAAGACCATTACATCTCCAGAGGGCTCAACATTGCAGCCGGGCATCCCAGGTGCACTGTCTCTGCAACTGATTACCCAATGGCCATTTCGGTGGCCAACAGATGTCCTTCCTTTTCACCCATAACTACAGGCTTCTTCAGCTGCTTCTGAGAGTTCTTGCCGGTGTCCTTGGCCTTCCGACTGGCCGGATTCCCAGTGCCCATATTGTGGATTTAGCCAGAGATCCTCTACAGACAACTTCCACTGGGAAAGTCTTTACTTGCCATACTTTCTACCTCAGAAGCTTTCCAGGTAAGTCGGACTATGCTGACAGTGCTGACCATTTTTTATTTAACTTTTTTTTTTTTTTTAAATCTCAAATCTAACACAGGGGTGTAATACATTGCAATAAGGGTCTAGAATAAAATAACTTTGTGCTTAATATAGTGGTTAAAGCACCAGTTGTTAAATTTCTACAATTTCCAGATTTCTAAACAAGTGCCTTTTCTTTAAACCAAGGTGTTTGCTTTACCAAAAGCATAATTTAACTGCTCAACAATGTTAGCATCTGCTTGATGAAGCCTTACTTTAAATAAATTGAGTTGAAAACAAAAGAAACAAGTCCTTGTCTAATTCTTCATCTTTAGCCAATTCTGAAAGGATACAGTGCTAATAAGTCTCTTCTTAAAGTGGTCTCTCTCTGGTACAGGCTTAGAATGTTTGGTCAAAATTTTATTCCACAATCTGGTGATGGAGACACAATTGGCAAATTAGTTTGAGATATTCAAGTGAAGCTCAATGATGATAGAAGAAATCAGGATGGGGCAAATAATTTTTCACAGCACTGTATGTGTTCTGTTTTTGTGTACATTTTTACATTTACATTTTATGGCATTTGGCAGACGCAAGATAAAACAAAAGCAACCTGAATAAACACAAAATACAGTTTTTAATGTTATTTATTGAAGCAAAAAAGTTATCCAATACCAACTGGGCCTGTTTGAAAATGTATTTGCCCCCATAGTTACTAATTCCCCAAATCTATGAAACTGCATTCATAAAGGGGTTTCAGCTGGATTAGCTGTAACCAGGCCTGATTACTGCAAACCCTGTTCAATCAAATCAACACTTACATAGAACTTTTTCAACAGCATGAAGTTGGTTAAAAGTTGGTCTTACCCAGTAACACACTATGCCAAAGTTGAAAGAAATTTCAGAAATGATGAGGAAGAAGGTGATTGAAGTACATCAGTCTGGGAAGGGTTACAAAGCTATTTTAAAGCCTCTTGGACTCCAAAGAACTACATTATCGCCAAATGGAAAAAAACTCGGTACAGTGGTGAACCTTCCTAGAAGTGTCCGACCTTCAAAAATTCATCCAAGAGCACAGGAACTACTCATCCAGGAAGTCACAAAAGAGTACAACATCAAAGGACCTACAGGCCTCTCATCAATAAAAGTCACTGTTCATGACTCCACTATCAGAAAGACACTGGGCAAAAATTGCATCCATGGAAGAGTGGCGAGGTGAAAACCAAAGCTAACACAGTAGAACATTAAGGATCATCTGAATTTTGCCAAAACACACCTTGATGATCCTCAAACCCTTTGGGAGAATGTTCTGTGGATTGATGAATCAAAAGTGGAACTGTTTGGAAGACAGAAGTCCTGTTACATCTGGCGTAAACCAAACACAGATGCTTTGCTGCTTCAGGGCCTGGGCATTAATTGAGGGAAACATTAATTCTGCTCGCTACCAGAAAATCCTAAAAGAGAATGTCCAGTCTTCAGTCCGTAAATTGAAACTCAACCGCAACTGGATTATGCAGCAAGACAGTCAGTATGTTTACATGGACAACAATAATCCAATATTAACCCGATTAGACGATACTCTGATTAAGAAACTTGCATGTAAAGAGCAATTTTTTTATTACCTTAATCCGATTAAAGTCATACTCGAAGTACACACAAATCGAATTAAGACATGTGGAGTATTCCTGTTTTAGTCGCATTCTCGACGTGTATTACAGACATGTAAACACCTTAATCACACTATTAACGTTGTGTGGGAGTTTTCACTGCATTTTGTGACAGGACACGGTCACACGTGGCAGTGCTCAACTGTTTTACGGCAAACAAGATAGCACGGCTGCTTCCAAAACCGCGTACTTGCCTACAATATAGTAGGTGAAATACATGTATCTCAGCTACTATATAGTACGCGGTTTGGGACGCAGCTCACGGTTTCAAGCAGTTGTCTATTTGCACGACTAAATGTCTATCAGCATGATAAATAATTAACCGCACTTGAAGCGTTTGTAAAAATTAAAAATAAAAACACCCAAAACTGTATATGGTACCATAACGAAAATGAACTGTATGTTGATACGTGAAATTCTGGAGGGAACGTCGGACGGCGTGGCGTGGTGACGTAATGACGTGTGCTGTTATTGATCCATGTTCTAGAACATGTAAAACAGGAACATGAAAGGAATATTCTAAAAGCGACTCATGTAAACACCTTAATCACAATATTGTCTTATTCAGAATAGGGTCAATAATTAGATTATTGTTGTCCATGTAAACGTTGTCAGTGATCCAAAGCAAAGGAGTAAATCTTAATCCTAGAAGTAAGTGAAATACTGATCTCCAGTTATCGGAAGCGTTTGGTTGCGGTTATTGCTGCTAAAGGTGGCACAAAGAGATTTTAAATTTAAGAGAGTAATTAGTTTTTCACACAAATGATAGGTGTTGGATAACCTTTTTTGCTTCAATAACAAATAATAATAAATAAAAACTGTATTGTGTGTAAAACTATTTAGTATGAGATATACACAAAAACAGCACACACACACACACACACACAAATACACACATACTAACTTGTTCTTTTTGGCCCGTTGTGCCTGCCATAATGGTAAGGAAGGAGAGGGCACCCTGAAACAGAGAAAGCATGTAATGTTCAGAAAAATTCAAATAAGGAGCTACGGCAAATGCTAAACAGCTGAGGTTAATCTCACCATTGCTCTTTAGGAGTTGATGCTTTACTTTGCATTTTTAACTCCTGATCTGATTGAGATGTTCTCTCTTCTGTAGAAAATAAACCGACGCTCGTCATTCCTCTGTCTGAGTCTAGGGAACAACTGGTCATCTCACAGGGCTTTATTTGGACATCGACTCCTGGAGTTTTTTGTGTCGAAAAAGGTTTCATACCCGACTGCTTCCCTTTGATAGTGGGCCGAGACGATGGCACTGTCTTGACCACAACCTGGCGTGCAGAACTGTTTAATTGTCCTGCACGCTGACGGCTTCCTTTCACCTCAGAGGATGACAATGATGATTTTTGTGGGTTTCTTATCTTATCACCGTCTTTAACAGCAGGAGCTTTACTATTGTTGCCTCTTGAACGTGGCTTTTCTTGGTAATTCGAGCCAACTGCAGAGCTGCTGCGGATTTTCGAAGCCTTTTTCAAAGCTTGTTCTAGGAGCTCAACCTCTTGTCTCTCTTTCAGAGGAATGTCTGTTTATATATATATAAAAAAAAAAAAAAAAAAAAGAGGCAATATAACAGATGATGATCATACACAGTGAGTGGTTAGACAGAGAAATCGGGTGAAGGAAGAGTTAGGACAGAAGGTCTAACATGGATATCCCTCATCACACTAATGTAAAGGTCTACTCAGTGCTTGTTTACCTCACAATGTAGCGGCTGCATGTCAGTGCTCTATAATGATACCTAGCATCTTGATTGTACTGTAGTGTTTATTACACCGCTGCTGTCATGGAGACACAATCACTGTGCTTGGTTGCTACTAAAATCAATAAACGATATGGCTATTAAAGCCAGTAAAGACAGTATTTAGTTATCGTGGTAGCTGTATTTGCTTCTTCAGAAAGTGAGCCTTGCATCTCAGCAGTGCTTAATGACCAAACACAATAGTTACCCAGCTAATACCCTATAAAACCCTAAAAAGCACTATTAAGGACTCAACACAGTTTTGCACTTACAGGCCTTAGGGCATCATTTGGGACACAGCCTAATGAACCTTGTCCTGATGCGGACCAAACTGACAAAAAAATTGCTGTAACAGAGCATTAAATGTATGAGGGGGGGAAAAAAAAAAAAAAAAAAACCCTGTTTGCGCTTATCCCATCACATGCGTTTATGTAAATTATTTAGCTGAAGGCAGCTCATCAAGCCAGAGACCAGAGACTACACACTGAGCTAAAGATGTCACATCAGAAAGCGGAGTTGTTTTCAAAGACTTTTACAGATTTTTCATCAGGTCTGATCCAGTTAAAGATGAGCATATACTGCATAACAAAAAGAAAGTGTAAGAAGAGAATACTTCATACCGTCTCTGAAATGCACGCTTTACATTTACCTAGCAAACTTTTACTTTTAATGGTCATCTTAACTACACAAACACTTTACGTCGCTCGGGCACAAAGACAGGGACAAACTTATGTTCAAGCAAGCTGTTAAAGCATTTAATGCCCCTGGCTCTACTAGTCGTAATTTAGTTTTGACTAGTCAAAATTCCAATTCCACATATCTATTCGACAGTTTTGACTCATCATAAGTGACATTAAAGATGTCTGCAACGTCATTATGACTAGTCATAACATACAATGAAGATATCTACAATGCTATTTTGACTAGTCATATACTTCCATTCACTTACACTGGGAAATATTTTCTGATATCTACAAATGATATCTAGTAGAAACTGTAATTAATGGCATCTATAATTCATTTTGTACTGTGTACAAGTCAAATTCGAGATATCTCCAATTACAATTTTACTACTGATAATTAAATTCGAGACATCTCCAATTGATTTTTGACTAGTCATAATTCAAATTTAAGATATCTTTAATTCCTAATCATTAAAGATATCCAAAAATACATTTTAGATATCTGAAACTAAAATATAAATAGTCAAAATACAACTGTCGATATCTTGAGTTGGATTAATGTCTAGTCCAAACTTAATTTAAGATATCCCGATTAGCAATTTCTTACTAATCAAATCTTATTTAAAGACATCTATAATGTAATTATACACATCTCGAATTCTGACCAGGGCAACCTTTATTCAGAGATCTGCAAATGTCAATCTCAATAGACATATCTTGAATCAACAGTCTGACTTATCGAAATTCCTTGATTAGATATCTAATTGTGTATTCAAATCACCCCATTGCTAAGCCCTGTTTTTCCTTTCCTAAATCAATCCTGATATGTCATTTCGAAACCCAACGGTCTTCAGGAGAATGCGGAAAAAGTCTCCAACTCTGGATCGATTTTGTCTGGTAAGATAATTTCTGTAAAAATGTGGATAAGTATGAACATATTATTGGAGCAAAACAACTGAGCAACTGACAGTGGAAATTATACTTTTTATTTTGAATTTTTTCTCTCTCCCACAAACACAAGTTACACCTTCTCAAATTCTTCCTTGGAGATGCATAAATGCTTTTGTAGTTATTGACTTGCGTTTGTGCTAGAAAATATTCAACAGGTGTGCAACTCTCATTGCATGAATTCACATACGGACATATCTATGGACATCATTAAAGATATTTATAGCTGCAACAACTAATCGATAAAATCGACAATAATCGATTATGAAAATCGTTGTCAACGAATCTCATTACTGATTAGTTGGTCTGTGCACAGCACGAGGCACATTTACTCAGTGTGTTACGTCTGTTACGAAAACACACATTGGAGAGTACAGACCCAAATAAGGTTCTATACACTTAGACTGTGCACTCTACTGTATAGTGTATGAATTTTAGAAGGGTAGTATCATCTCAAATGGAACATTGGCGGTTTTTTACTAACCAGAAGTATAAACCGCTTCCTAGTCGCTGGCACGTGGCGTCAAACGCACGTAACGGTTAAATCTTTATCAGAATACCTAGAGCTTGTGTAGCACTGAAGCAGGACAGTGATGCACGAGCACAAACTTATGCTTGTATCCAAAATGCTCCACTGTGTCCAAGGGGTTGGGGAAACCGGTGTATATAAACAAATGCATATATAACAAATATAATATTTATATATCGGACAAACAGTTGTGTTAAATGTAATGTTTTAGGTCTGAGGTTTATATTTGTAACACTCAGTTTGTAGATTTTATTTTAAATAAACAAAAAATGGTACTGAAAGTTTTTTTTAAAAAGAAAATCTGATTAATCGATAAATAAACGGCCAATTAATCAATTATGAAAACAATCATTAGTTGCAGCCCTAACGATATCTTAAATGGAATTTTGACTTGTCAAAATATACTTGGAGATTTCAAATTAGATTTCTTACTAGTCAAATTATAATTAAAGATAGCTTTAATTATCACTATGACTCGTCAAAACATAACTGCATCTAAAATATAATTAGTCAAACGAAAGATTTGTATACTAATTCCACTTGCCATAAGGTCAGAGCAGGTAAAAGCCACTTTAGATTCTGTGGATGGTTTTCTGAAGTAAAGCTGATGTAAGCACAAGGCTAATTCTGACTGGTAGTTTGGTAGACATGACATCACCTCTACCAGCAATAATCCCACCCACTAGAATCAGTAGTACCATACCATACTCTACTAACACTGACTACATTTACCTGGACAGCAGTAGTCTAATTATTGACCTTATTCTGAATAAGACAATATTTTCTTTCCATTCGGCGTCATCAAATTCCATTAAAACAACTCTCTCCCACCAGTCCTTACTTTGTACTCTCATCCAGTACATCTGAGTTTGTCGCAGTGGCATGAATGAAATGTTGCCATATGAAAAGACAGAGGAGGCCTGTTGCTGGACAATTTGTCTCAGCTATTGCTTATTAGCACGTATAGCATGATAAATAATTAACTGCACTTGAAGCTTTCGTAAAATTTAAAATGAAACACCCAAGACTGTATACGGTACCATAACGAAGATGAACTGTATGTCGATACGTGAAATTCTGGAGGGACGTCGGACGGAGTGGCGTGGGGATGTAATTACGTGTGCCATTAATCGATCTATGTTCTATAACATGTAAAACGGGAACATGAAAGGAATATTCTAAATGCAACTCATGTAAACACCTTAATCACAATATTGTCTTATTCAGAATAAGGTCAATAATTAGATTATTGCTGTCCATGTAGACATAGTCTATTATGCACTTTGATAACACGACTAAAATAGAAATACTCCATGTCTTAATTCGATTTGTGTTTACTTCAAGGATGACTTTAGTCGGATTAAGGTCATCAATAATCTCTGTTTACATGCTAGTTTCTTAATCAGAGTATTGTCTTAATCGGGTTAATATCGGAATATTGTTGTCCATGTAAACGTACTGACTGTCTCATTCAAAACATATAAAGCAATGTGACTTGCTCTCATGCAAACATACAGTATGTTATGCGCGAAATACGAGTAACTCAAGGAACACTCGTACACATCCCTGAGTGGAACTTTACCTGAAGTATAATGAATGTTAATTTATTATTACTGGACTTTTCCATTCAAGTTCATTCTCTTACCATTATCCTTCACTTCGGTTTCCGCTTCACTGCTGTCTTTCACACGCGTTTTCCTGCCAAATGTCACACAAATTTTAGGAAAGCTTCATCAGCAAACGATTATCTTGCTACTGACAAGCACATTTCATAAACATGACTTACATGGAGCCTAAAATGTCTTTATATTGGCGGATAGTTTCGGTGAGTTTTAGCTCCTCTGCTCTGCACAGCTTGATCGCTTCATCCACAAGTGCAGACATGCTGAAAGAGAAACCAGCCTGTAAACTAACAGCAAATGTTTCAAATCATTCGGTGTGGACAAAAAACAGGGGTAGTGGTGGGTCAGTGGTTAAAGGCTCTGGGTAACTGAAGGTCAGGAGTTCACTGCCAAGCTGCCACTGTTGGGCCCTTGAGCAAGGCCCTTAACCCTCAATTGCTCAGATGTATAAATGAGATAAATATAAGTCGCTCTGGATAAGGGAGTCTGTCAAATGCCATAAATATAAATGAAAATGCAAGACAACATGGCTGGCGAACTTACATTTAGCTTCAAGTCACCCGCCAGGAAGCGGAACTTCACTCGTATCCGGTAAAGTTACATGTTTACAAAACAGTGCCAAAAATCAGCATGTCAGCTGTGTTTTAACTAGTTCACGTTGTAGATAATAATGTATATCTTGCCACAGCTATCAGAAGCCGCCCAAGACGTGTTTTCGTGTTCTTGTACTCTGTGTTCATAGTATCCTCAAACAACGCGCACCAGCGCGCTAATCCTCTGCGCCGAACACTAGCGTGCTAAATAGAAGAGCGCAGAGATGACATCATTTTGGACTGGAACCCGGAAGTTAGCAGCACACTGGTTCCCTCGACAAAAACCCAGTAGGATTTTCCCAAAGGCTTTTGGATTATCGCACAAAATAAGCTCCGTCATCGACAAAAGTTTACAATACTACCACGTTTTGTCAATTAAGATAATTTTCACAAATGAACACAACTTTTATGAAGTTTGAAGCCTAAATACAATCGCCAGAAATAAAATGCTAAGGCTATACTATAAACGAACTACAGCACGGTCGCTCGACTTCAACGTCACCATCACCAAGCTTCAGAGAACTTTTCCAAACTTGATTTAAAAACATTTTCCATAATACGGTTTACTCTGTGGGTGAATCTTCATCCCATTTTTGTGGGGAAGTGTGCACAGTACACCTGAACCATTTTATCTGCAAAGAATTATCCTTTTCGGCGTGATGACGTATAATGTCCCCGACAATGTCTGTAGTGCCAGTTAGCAACATGCTAGCAATAGCTTTTTTCAATACGCGTAAAACCTTTTTTAAAAATCCTGAGTGGGGTATTACTGGTGTACTTTATGTCATAGAATAAAACGTGAAAATATTTTCAGCTTGTGTTCACCACAGACCTTATTTCAGGCTTTTAACCAAAATCCCATTTTTAAAAACCCCATTGACTTTGGGGACGATGGAACCGGAAAAGCTGAAATGTTAACTCGTTTCCGGGTTTTGGTACTACAAAAATGACGTCATCCCTCGCGAGAGCAGGTAGCGTTACTATGGAAACACTGAGACGCATCGAGACACGGTTGTTTTAGAAGTAAGGAAAGAATAATAATAATAATAATAATAATAATAATAATAATAATAAACTTTATTTTATAAAGCGCCTTTAAAAGCAGCTTCTCAAAGCACTGTACACAAAATAAGCAGTACACAGAAAAATAAGAAGACCATTTTCTGGAGTGCTGATTCATCTGAGCTTTCAACATGGATCAAGGGACGAGCGGTGTAGCAGTGCAGATGACTGTATTACGAGGAGAAAATTTGGTAAAAAGAAATAAATATTCTGTTAATTCCAGCTAATTATATTACTTTAGCTAAGCCACTCAAACCTCCCATGCCCCTTTTCTATAAACATACATATTTATTTTTAATAAATACAAATATATGACTTGATATAATATTGCTGTTTGGTTGTGATTTCAGAGCGCTAACAAAAACAAGCCCTTTCTCAGCATTGTGCGTGCTGAGTTTAATGGCGTGGTGTTGGGAGACTCACAGAAGCTGCATGTACCTGTGGAAGAGGGCGTGAACTACAACTTCACCTGTGGCTTTGAATGTTCAGAAGTGACCCACACCCTGGATGATCTGGCACACAAACCCATCATATGTGAGTGGATGAATCGGTGTGTGAGTGGAGGAAAGACTTTGACGTTTATGATTTGGATAATTTACATCGCCCTGCTTCCCATTTATTAGTCAGTCAGTAACATACAGTCAGTTATTCATTAGCCATTGAGGCCAGTGGTTCTCAAAGGGGCTCGCTGAGGCATAGTCAGGAGGGTCTGTTACATGAAATCACAATCCACCATTATCAAAGTTATTATATTTAGAAATTCATTAGTCCTTCATCTTCAGTAACCAATTCATCCTGTTCATCCTGGATGGAATGCCAGTCCATTGCAGGACACCATACACACACATTCATACACTCATTCACACCTCGGGACAATTTAGTGTAGCCAATACCTCTACTGGCATGTTTTTGGGAGGTGGGAAGAAACCAGAGGAAATCCACGCAGACATGGGGAGAGCATGCAAAACTCCACATAGAGAGTAATCCTAGCACAGGATCGAACCAGAAACCCTGAAGACGCTCCCTTTGCACAACGCTATTATTGAGTTCTTATACCTGTGTGACTGGTCACTCCAATTCAATAGATTTAATCCAAACCTCAATAACTCAACAACACCCCAAAAATGGGCTGTCAGCTTGGACCTATTATGTTCTGGGAAGTTCAAAAATAAAAATGTTATGGATCTAATAACTACCTAGATTTTTTTGTGACATCGGCAAATACATTTATAAATGTGATTACGATCAAAATTCACAGATATTCTTCTGTCCGTTTTGTCAAAAAAAAAAAATCTTAGCTTTGTCTGTTTGCTGTCAAACAACATAAAAATAATCTCCAATGTCATACCATTTTAGCAGCTTTTAGATCCTGTCAGTTGTGATATTTCCCTTTTTTTAACCAGAAACTATGGGGCCTGCATACTTTTGCACAGTATTAAGTTTTGTTTGTGTGTGCAGGCCTAACTGAATTCACTTTGTTTGGAGTAAAGGCTAATTGAAGCTTCTCTGTCTTTGTGACTCGTTAGTAACATTGATTGAGATTGTCCCAAAAGAAGAAAAACAAAAAGAGGCGAAAACTTCTGTCTTGGGCCAGGCTGTTGTGGACCTGCTCCCTCTGTTGCATGGTGAGACCAAATGAGCATTTGCTTATTCCATTCATACATGAAATCTGCATTTTAACAATACTCCACCCAAGACTTTGGCAGCAAAATGAAAACTAGTAGCCAGTTAATGCCAGTATGAAGATAACAACTGAGCTCCTATTTGGGGTAAAACAATTGAAAATGGTTTTCTTTGTGAAGTGTCTGACCTATTTGAACTTTAGGGCAGCGCAGCTTCTCCTCCACTGTGGTGCTTCACCCTACACATGGATCGCTCAATGAGCTTGTCTCACATGACAAAGGAATTAAGGTAAGGGCACAGCAATGCATATTGCTGCATAAAGTTCTTTAACAGAATTATTAAAAGATTTGCACAACACTTGAATTACCATTAGATAGTCTGTTTATTAGCAGAAAAATATACAAGGAACATACAGTATGTTCTGCTTTCTATATCATATTCAGTATAATGAATTTACAGTGGTATACTGTGTTAACTCCTGGCAGAGGTGGCAAAGCATTTTGGCAGTGTATGTATGAAAATATCAGAATGGTGGTTTAATGGCCAAGTGCACTAGTGCATACAAAGAATTGCAAGATTACAAAGACAAGGACACAGGCAACAATGGTAGTATAATACACATGTGCATTGAACAGAAGTTGATACTATATACAACTATGGCACAGTAAGTAAAAAAACAAAAAAAGAATAAATAGAGGTGAAGATTGCACAAAAAAAATTTCTCAGAAAAGTTAGTGCGGTTTGAACCTAAACCACAATGCTGTCAAACACAGTCATCGTGATTGTGCAAAAAAAAAAAAAAAAGTCTTGTTGCATTTTTTATAGCCTATGTCAATGGTTCCTATCATTGTCCTGAATCACTGTCCTGCACAATGTAGTTTTTTCTCCTTTAACAGGGATTTAATCTAGTTAACAGACCGGTTAGATCACATGTGCTAAAGCAGGAAAAACATTCATAGTGAATCTCTGACATGCTCCTAGTGTTCCCTAAATTCGTGTTTCACAGCGACCCTGATGGATGACTCTGATGGCTATGAAGGTGAATGAGTAAATGATGAAAAAGATTCAAATTCTTTATTGAGTTCTCAGTCTGAAATCTTGATTAATGTCTTAAACTCCCAGATCTTAGGGAAGATTCCCAGGTAAATTTCCAATATGTAATTGGAATTCCATGATGGACTGGCACCCAATCAATATTGTGTTTTAATGGGAGTTCATAGTACAGAGAGCATTAGGGTTCTATATTAGCAAACCAAGTGTGAGAACCATGAATTTTCATGGGCCCCATATATAGCTTGGGATATTTACTACTACTGATAACCTACAGTATCTCACAAAAGTGAGTACACCCCTCACATTTTTGTAAATATTTGATTATATTTTTTCATGTGACAACACT
>JANDJT010000102.1:16776236-16819375 GCA_024331685.1 Stegophilus panzeri
CATTTCTTCAGTGTTGTCACATGAAAAGATATAATCACATATTTACAAAAATGTGAGGGGTGTACTCACTTTTGTGAGATACTGTATAGATTATCAAAAAAAAAAAAGAAAGAAAAAAAGCCATTGGAATTTATTTAATTAATTAGTTGAATCAGTTGTGTTGGGAGCAATAAAAACAATAATATGTGTAGGACAGAGGGTACTCTAGGACCTAGATAGAACCACTTGATACACATTGACATTTCTGAGAGTAAGATTTTCTCCTTTTATAATACAAATGGGTGGTTTTCTCATTTTCTCAACAAAAATAATTAGTCCATGGTGGAATGGCACCCAGTGAATACAGAGTTTTAATGGGAGTTCATAATACAATACTGTATTATGGTTTGGCCACTGAAATATTGTCTGATCTTAATGGGGTTCTTATCAGATTTTTATGTATTACCTATTGGTAAAATATAATCTAATTTATGATCTAATATGATCTAATTTTTGAGGTTATCATGATATAGGTTAGTCTGAACGTGAAATATACATTGCATTCAAGTATCTTTTTTTGGAAGTCTAATGGCATTCTGTAGTTTTTCTGGGAATTTTATTGGGCTCACATGTGTTTGGTGTGGCTCCCAAAGATATTTAGGGGGCTTAGCAAACCAAGTGGGAGAATCATGAATTGTCATGGAGTCCCATATATAGATTAGAATATGAATGACTATTGATAACCTATGGATTTCGGGGGGTGGGGGGGCAATTTAAATTTTGCGTAAGTGAGTGTCTATCACTTTTGTAACTATGTACACTTCTGTTTACTAGTCCATCTATCTCCCATGATCATTAGCTGTGTTTAGTGTTTGAAGGAATAAGGTTGAGATTACACGTGGTGGAAAAGAGGTTCCTCCTCAGTGTTGCAGAGCCTCCGCTTTTCTAAAACCAGACTGGGCACCCAGTCTGCTCTCACTAGAGATTTATCATGCAAGTCCCACTGGATGGAGATGCCAGGGCAGAGTCAGGAGCTGTTGGATAGATTATAGCTCACACTTGGTTTAGGAATGTTTGGAGGATCCCCCAGGAGGAGCTGGAATCTATGGCCTCTAATCTATAGAGAAGTCTGGGCTGACCTTCTCATTCTGTTACCACAAAGACCCTCAAAAGGAAAAGTGAAAGGAAAATGAATGAATAAATTTTCTGTTAGTATGTGTAGTCGAATAATTCACTGGGTAGTAGTTACTCAATAAAATGTGTCATGATGAATAACCGAGTAATAAGCTTAGTCTGGGGCTGAATAAGTTCTCCTCTGTATTTGCTTTTTTACTGGATTATGGAATGCTCTTTCCACAGCCAACACTGGAAGTGACAGTCAGAGCACCAGAGCCATTGCTCACAGACACCCAGCTCTCTGAGTCTAATCTGTTCACAGTCACAGTGGAGACGGCTTACTCTGTGCCTGAGGTTTGGAACACTGCCTCTGGGCCTCAACACAGTTACGTAGCTGCTCTGCAAATCCCCCTAACATCACAGCAGGTATGAGAAGATACCACTGTATTAAGTGTATTATGACTGGATTTGAATGTATAAATAAATAACATCTCTCTTGGCATTTCAATTCTCTAGGTTCCCAACCCTGGTACTGGTGTATCCTGGTACTGTCCTACACAGTTTAGTGTTTTCCCTGCTCTAACACACCCACTTTAACTCGGAAAGCGCTGTTATAAAGTTAATTAGTTGTATTGGGAGAAATAAAAACAATCATATGTGTAGGACAGAGAGTACTCCAGGACCAGGATTGGGAACTTGTGCTCTAGATAGAACCACTTGATACACATTGACATTTCTGAGATTAAGATTTCTCTTTATATAACATAAATAGGTGGTTTTCTCATTTTCTCAGCAAAAATAATTACTCCTGTAATTGCTTCTTGTCACATTTAAGACTGTATATCTCCACTGAACAATGCAACAGACAGCTTTATGACTAGGGTTTGCAGCACTTCTGTGCACTTGTTCTAATCCTTGCACTTGTTTAATTGTTTTTCCTACAACAAATCTGTTTAGTCATTTTGTGAAAATGTAATTTTGCAGCAGTTATATTTCTTGACTCAGTTAACAGCTTTATGCTTAGATTGCATTCTCCATCGTGTTTGTTAAACACATCAGCCAAATAATTAAATTAGCAAAATCACAAATGTCCTTTTTCAGAAAGAGCAGATATTGTTGTTCTCCAATGGCATATTAAAAACGGGCGGTGAAAGAGAGCCAGTGCCTAGAGGCAAAAAATGGCCCATCGGTTCATTTCTCGCCCCAGACGCCCAGTTCATCCCAGGCATCTCCATTGTCGACGAGCCTGTTCATCATAGTGACCTTAATACTATTGAGGTATGTCTGGATGTTTCAAAGGCAATTGGATCTAATGAGATATAAAATGGATGTTCATGCAGTGTCAGTTTATTAACATTTTTGTGTAACAGGATGAGGTATTCCGAGCCGAAGCTGAGTGTAACAGAAAAAGAGTGAGCTGGGACACAGAGCGCCGCTGTTTTATAGACTCAGAAGGAGCTACATGGTCAGGAAAACCACTTCTGCACTTCATAATTAAATAATAATAATTCTATTTTATTATAGTCCATTTTTTTCCATCCCAACTCCTGGAGAGCTCCTGAACTCCCATTGTGTAAATCTTGGTTTACATTTCAAATGCTTCTAAAGTTCTTGATTTGCTGGATCAGGATTTAGATTAGTGTGGTGTTCCATTGTGCTCAGAATTTCCAACGTGCAATGTATGATCTAAATCCAGTGCTTCTCCTTAAGAGAACATGGATATTCACAGCAAACTGGTGTGCAAATATTGGTATTTGAAAAGCATCTTCATAAGGATGTACGTTAATCTATATATTTCTATGTATAGATTACATTTCTATATATTTATTTGCCCACCTAGAGCGTGTTTTTTTTTTCTCCAAGTACTTGAGACGTAATGGTAAAAGGAATGCTTGAAGGATATCATAAGGAAGGAAAAGACAAAACTGTAGAGCAATGTTAAACACAAATTACAAGGCATAGCACTCCAGGAACATGGCTGGGTGTACTTGCTGTGCTTAGTCCCTGATGTTAAACCAATACTTTTCCTTTGTCTTTATATTATGACAATTTTGTGATTGTATTTCTAAAGACAGCATTCTCTGTCATGTCTCAGTCTGTCCCACAGAATTGTCGAATGCAGGCTGTGGCCAGTGGAAGTTATGAGATGCACACAGTTCGGATCTTGCAAAGCAGGAGGAGGAAATGTAGGAAAAGAAAAACCTGTACGCAATGATGTAAGAAACTGTATATCTATCTGGTATGATATTGTCCATTTTCTTGTGTTATTTCCTTATGAATGATACTTTTCTTTGAATTTGTGTACAGCAACTGGAGGATGAGATTCAAATTTCTTTCCATGGAGTGGCCTATGTCGACTTTGCACCTTTGCTGTACCCTGGGGTCAGGCGTACCCGTGGAGCATACAGAATCCATCCATTCTCTGACTCTGACCTCCTAATGAAGGTAGGAGTGGATGGAATCACAGGAGAAAATCAAAAACTTTCATCAATCGTAATATTTCACAAATTATTTGCTCTACCATCCGCCCATTGTACTTAATTTGGGGTTCAACTCTTCTTATGTTGAAGACCAAGAGGCAGGCGAGCGTGGTGAGAGAGTCCATGAAGGCGCTGGTAGCAGAGGCTCGTTTTCGTCCAACTTCTTCTGTAGCCTCCTACAAGGCAGCATCCAGCAAAGTGATGGGTGGCAAAGACAGTAAAGAAGAGATGAAAAAGGTACCCTTTATATAACATTCATTGTAATGCATAAATAAGATTGTATAGAGCATGGGTTCCCAAACTTTTTAGTTAAAAGTCCCCAAATGGACATTATGAATTTTCCAGATTTATAGCCTAATTCCAGCCTAGAAATTCCAGATTTATAGCCTAATTTAGGACTACTGTAACATTTGTACATTTTATCATACAACGTATATCAGTAACATGTGTAATTGTGATTTAAAGACCAAAATAATGTTCCTTGCACTGGGATGTTATGCTCTGTATATAATGCTTCTCCACTTTAACACACATGAATCAGCTCGTAAAGGGCTTGATAATTATCTGAAAATCTGAGTCAAGAATGTGTAGATCATGAATGCCCCAGGACTGGAATGAATAAAAAATATCTGTAAGCAACTCAGCTTACTATTCAATTATGGTGGATACTTACCATAAATAAGGTGTGGAGTGGGTGCCCTGAAAGTAACCTTGTGAAATGTTAGCCTAATAACCGAGCAAGCAACTTAAATACAACTTAAATGAGGTTTTAACTCCATATATTGCAGTGAAAGTCAAGGTTTGTTGCACAGTTCATTTTCAGTGTAATGTTATTTCTATAGATTTTTACTTCTTAAAAAAAAATCTGTATCTTTTGAGCAAAAGTAAGAAACTGTGAGGGAGTTCAGTTGCTTTAAAGAGTTCCTCTGAAAAGCACATTATCAATGAAATTGTGACCTTTGATAAATAAAAAAAAACTATTTAAATATGTGTTTCATGAAGCTGTGGGGAGATGCAGATACCCACTTATTGGCTCCTGGGCGACACACAGCTTGGTGGCTCATATCCTCTGTGATCGGATCCGGATCTGTAACAGAGACAGGCTTCCAAAAGCAATTAACTATAAAAGCAGCAGATTGATGGCCTCACTGTAGATGGTTGAATCTTCATGTCACCATCAGAGCATCTGCACAAGCCTTACAAACAAAGTTTAAAGAAATTCTCAAGAGAACAAAGATAATGCCTGTGTGCCTCTGACCTGTGGCCAATTAACCTAATTAGTTGCAAAATATTCTTCCAGCTTCCAGTTTCTATTTAGTAACACTTACTTTTCCAGCATTTTAGCCCCCCATTTTTTCTTAAAATGGTAAATTTCCTCAGTTTAAACATTGATCTGTTTTCTGTATTCTACTGTGAATAACATGGTTTTAAGATTGCATTCTATTTTTATTTACATTTAACACAGCGTCCCAACATTTTGGAATTGGGCTTGAAAGAGTTATGTACATTGTATAGTCAGATCTATAAGTATTTGGACAGTGATACAATTTTCCACACATTTTGTAAAATGAAGCAATCAAGAGGGGATTGAAGTGCAGACTTTCAGCTTTAATTCAATGGGTTTAACATAAAATGAAAATTTTAGAGTGGCCTAGTCAAAGTCCTAACTTTGCAGTTCATGCTCAAAAACCCTCCAATCTGGCTGAACTAAAGCAGTTCTGCAAAGAAGAGTGGGCCAAAATTCCACCACAGTGCTGAGAAAGACTGATTTTCAGTTATCGGAAGCATTTGGTTGCAGTTATAGCCGCTAAAGGTGGCACAACCAGATTTTAAGTTTAAGGGGGCAATTAGTTTTTCACATAGGTGATAGGTGTTAGATAACTTTTTTTGGCTTCAATAAAAAGTAAAAACTGTATTGTGTGTTTACTCAGGTTGCCTTTGTTTTAAAGATTTGTGGACACCTGACCATCACACCAATATGTGATTGTGGAACATCCCATTTCAGATTTAGTCCACCTTTACTGTTATAATAAACTCCACTCTTCTGAGAATGGTTTTGTTCTCATTACCATAGTCACTAAATGGTCTGCGGTTCTACAAAGCGGTTCTGCAAAGAGTTTTACACTGGTTCTCCTTCACCCATTCATACACACACTCACACACAAACTGTAGCAAAGCTGCCATGCAAGGCACTAGCTTGCCATCAGGAGTAACTTGGGGTTTAGTGTATTGCCCAAGGACACTTCGGCATGTTGAGTCATGTGGGCCGCGAATTGAACCGCCAACCCTACGATTAGTGGACAACCCGCTCTACCACCTGAGCCTCAGCCGCCCACAGAGCTACTGTTACATACTGACCAATCAGAATTTTAAATAATCCACAGTGCTGTGGTATAATACTCACCGGTAAACAAATGAACCCATTTATTATTAGACATAGATTAGATTTTACTTACAATAAACCCATTTGTGTTGAGGTTGATGTTGTATGTATTGTTACAAACACAGGCAGTTCTAAGCCCCTGGTCCCAGCTCCATGTTGTTTTCTAGTGATATTTCCCTAGATATTGTTTCCTGGTGATGACCACTTCCTGCCTGTTTGGATGGTGAATTTACCCAGTATTAGATTGTCTGCCAGTGTTCTGTCTTGTGCTATGGACTGCTAGTACAGTTTTCAGATCATGCCATATACCTTACAATTACATCCAACAGCCTTTGACAGACATTAATTCTGACATTAAAGGAGCAAATGGTAAATAGACAGAACTGACACTAGAACAAAGTTGTAATTGAGAGCCTGTCTTTATAGGTGAAACCAGCGCAGACAGAAAGTGTGATGGACGTTGATCTGCAAGCGAATACAGATGCTCAGGTTGGTCTATCTGATGAAAAAAATAATCCATATAAGTCCTGAACCTGACCTGAAACTTATCCTCAACCTGAAATCATACATTGTTTGTGAAACTAATGGGAAATGTATCGATAGATGTATGCAGATTCGAGATCATACATTATTATTGAAATTGCCTTGGAAAAACCGCTGGTTCCAAAAAGACAGCCAGAGGAGCTAGCAAGACGGTAACAGGAAATCTATTCAATTGCTTTCAAAATATATGATAGTTTATACGTTATATTGTGTGTCATAAGGACGTTGAGAGATTTCATACAACTTACTGAATGTTTTTGTGAACCTGTTTGTGCTGTAGAGTGAGGGATCTGATTCCTCCCAGGCCTCCACGACCCCGACATTCAGCAGGAGCAGAGAGAGTGAGAGAAAAGCAATACACACACACACACACACACACACACACACACACACACATTTTTTAAATTAGAAATCATGCTCTGACCATTTGTCTGTGTCGCCCTCCTGTGGAAAGTAATCAGATGAATAACTGTCGGTTACATCTTGTATTATTCTGACTCTCTTTAAAGGAACAGATTGCCTTTTACAATTTCTGTTGCTTGCAAAACCAAGCAAATAAATTCGGTCGTTAAGAATAGTTTTTTTTTGTTGTTGTTTTTTTTTTTTAAATCAATTATGGATTATTTCTAAACTTAACACATTTTTGTCTTTCCAAGATTTGGAGAAGGTTATTCATGCTTTTATCACATCGCGCTTAGATTATTATAATTCATTGTACTTGGGTCTTCCTCAGTCATCTCTGGCTCATCTCCAGATGGTTCAGAATGGAGCTGCAAGGCAAAGAAATATGATCGTGGGCAAAGAAATATGATCGTGTCACCTCAATTTTAGCATCGCTCCATTGGCTTCCGGTCCATTTTATGAGCCAGTTTAAGATTCTGCTGTTTGTCTTTAAAACTCTTAATGATCAAGCACCTTCTTATCTCAAAGATCGTCTTACACCATATTCATCTAGCAGATTTTTAAGATCTTCTGATAGGTTTCGTTTGTATGTCCCTCGATCCTGTTTAAAAACTAAGGGGGATAGAACTTTTTCAGTCATTGCTTCTCGTTTTTGGAATCAATTGCCACTGGACATCCGCCTTGCACCTTCAATTATAATTTTTCAAAAGAAGCTGAACGCGTATCTCTTCTCCCAGGCGTTTTAATCCATTTTTTACTATTGTTTATTGTCTCTATTTGATTTTTTTTTACATTGTTCAGCACTTTGGTCAGCTTTGCTGTGTTTAAATGTGCTATATAAATAAAATTTACTCACATACTTACTTACATTACCTGATAACCAAAATGATTAATCAATGTGGGGTTTTGGTGCAGGCTGTGCAGGAGTACCAGGCACAGATAATGAGTGTAACGGCACAGGTGTTGCAGCAGTATGAGCAAATGTTTGGAGCTGCGTTTGTTCCTGGTGCCAAGCCTCTGGATCCTGCCACCCAAGAGCAGCGCAAAACCCAGTTGTTCGGAGAGCTGAACTGCTCTGGGAAATACTTTGCCTTTAAGGAACAAATGAAAGTGAGTTAGTAAGTTGGTGTGGCCTGAAAACTGTGTGTGCTGTTACAGGAAAATAATTAGCAAGAAGGTGGCACGATGCGACCCGGAATGAAGCAAAATTATTGTTGACACCTATATTATGTTCCTATAACAGCATGTCCTGATGTGTTTTATTCCACTTATAGCACATCAGTGTGCAAATACATTTTTTTTGTTCATTAAAGTCTGCTGGCACAGCAGACTTCGTAACCATTCATAGTTACATTTAATGTGGAATGTCCATGAAACAAGTTACCGCTCATATTATAGCAGCTTCCTCACCAGTCTCGCTTTTTTCTCTGTCTTGAAATTAATAAGATAAAATGCAGCTTGTCAGTTGTTACTACAGAAATTTTAATGTATTAGAATGAGCACATTAATATAAACCTGGGATTTGAATTATAGCTGGCACTGTTGACTAATCAGATTTGAGAATTCAACGACATGGTGGTATAAAATCTGATGATCAGGATCATATAATCCTACCATGTATAACATATAAATTATCCAAAATATTTTAACAGTCAACAGATTTTCACAGAGTAAATGATTCTGGCATTGTTTTTATGTGTAGCAGCAAACTTTACTACCAAATGGTTTTAAAATGAAGTAATTCAAGTCAATAAGATATTTCACTTTCACATGAAGTTCATTCTTAAATAATAAGGAACGTTCCATGTTATTTTTTTTCCTGCAAAATAATGTTTTATATATATGTATATTGTTATAAACTGTTTTAGTAGACTTTACTGTATGCATAGAATGACCATTTTATTGATTTTGTCTGTGGCAAGTACTCAGTAGTGCGAATTGTGCGTGAGAAGATGCTGAGGACGGAGGCTTTCACCAACCCAGAGCAGCTGCAGGT
The DNA here is from genome assembly GCA_024331685.1 of Stegophilus panzeri. Classification (NCBI taxonomy): domain Eukaryota; kingdom Metazoa; phylum Chordata; class Actinopteri; order Siluriformes; family Trichomycteridae; genus Stegophilus; species Stegophilus panzeri. The sequence goes on from JANDJT010000102.1 coordinate 16,785,136, forward strand.
TTTTCTGAGTCAACTCTACATCTTCCTGGTGGATGAGATGCATGTTGCACTTAATAAGGTGTGGCTATGACTTTCTAAACAAGTGAATCACTCAGTTGTTCCAACTTGTGCTGTATATGTTTCCTGTACATGACTTTCAGTGAATGCAAGCTTGGCGGCATAACGGTAATAGAGCAATGGAACACTAGTTATCACTTCTTGAGAGAAGATTTAAAATCGGACAGCTTTTCTCCCTGATCTTCCTGCAGACCTTATTATTCGAAGAGCAAGAGTTCCAGCCTCAGCCCCTGCTAGACTGCAGTCAGCTCAGGCACTTTGCCAAAGAGGCCCAGCTAAATGAGGATTATCAACTAGCTGCCCAGTACTACCAAGAGGTTCATCTCATTTGTTCCAAAATCTTAGCAACAGTTGTTTTTTTTTTTTTTGTGATAGACCAAAATCAAAACTATTCTCTCTTTAAAACCCTTTATCTTTTTGTAGCAGCTGGCTCAAGATCGGAGCAATCCGTCCCACTGGTTTGATTATGGCTTGCTTTACATGTTCACTGCTGAATATACGAAAGCTGAGGAGTGTTTCCATCTGGCCGTATCTGTTGACCAAGCACACGTACCCAGGTCTGAGGAGTACATGGATTACACTGAGCTCTGAATAACACCTAGTTCTGCATTTCATTATGAAACATACACTATATGGCCAAAAGTATGTGGACACCTGACCACCACACCCATATGTGGTTTTTCCCCAAACTGTTGCCACAATGTTCGAAGCACACAATTGTGGAGGATGTCTTTATATGCTGTATCATTACAATTTCCTTTCCCTGGAACTAAGCGGTCCAGACATGTTCCAGCATGACAAAGCTCCTGTGTCCAAAGCGAGGTCCATAAAGATATGGTGTGCCAATGTTGGAGTGGAAGAATTTGAGTGGCCTGTTTGAGTGACCTAGCCCTTTTGAGTGACCTAGCCCTTTTGAGTGACCTAGCCCTTTTGAGTGACCTAGCCCTGACCTCAACCCCACTGAACACCTTTAGGATGAACTGGAACACTGACTGCATCCCAGGCCTCCTCACATGACATCAGTGTCCAACCTCACTAATATACTTGCGGCTGAATGAGCAAATCCCCACAACCATGCTCCAAAATCTAGTGGAAAGCCTTCCCAGAAGCTTGGAGGTTATTATAACAGTGAAGGGGAGGGGGGGGGTTAATCTGGAATGGGATTTTCAAAAAGCACATATGAGTGTTATGGTCAGCTGTCCACAAACCTTTGGTCATATAAGTATATGCATATGTAAAAATTAGTTGTTAAAATGCTCATTTGTGTTCACCAGCTTACTTATGTGTGGGATACTGTCAGAAATGAACGGTCACTATGAGGAAGCAGAGACCTTTTTCGAGAGGGCCACATGTATCAAATCGAGTTCCGTGGTCACCTGGACCTTATTTGGTAAGATCAAATTGAGAAATGCTGGGTTTTTTTGTTTGTTTTTTTTAATTTACTCTTCAATTTGGTCACCTGCAAATTCCCACCCACCAGCCAGTTTTTTCTTTATTATATGACAGCTACCAGCCAGGGAGCGTGAACGCTAACACATGTGCTTCTACATGAAAGCCACATGCATCTTTTCAAACTGCTCGTGAGCTGCACAAAGTAGCATAACACTTTTGGAGGAAAGCACTATCTGCCCTCTTCCACATACATGAGCTCACAGACCTCCACAATTGTCTAGTGTCACTGTGATTGACAGGGAAGACAGAGTATGCTATCCCTCCCACCTAGAGATCATGGCCAGTTTTGCTTTCTTGGCTTCTGACCAAGAAAAAGATGGCGGTGGCATTACCAGGCTTTGAGCTCATGATCTCCTGACAACAGGGCAAACGCTATGAGAAACGCTTTTTAAAGTCTTATAGAAACTATTTAAAAAAAAAAATAGACCCAGTTGTGTACAACAGCAAAGTTCTTATTGCCCAATCTACCAATTTGGTGGCCACTGAGTACATCCAGTCAAAAGTTGGTTCTATTTACTTGATTGGAGAGACACTCATAAATGTGAGACTGATAGTCAAGCCAAACATGGATTATAAGTGAAAAAATAGCATAACAATTCACGTGAACACTACAACACCAACCTTCTTTATAGTTGTTTTTATGGTATATTTGTATGTATGTATTAGATAGCATGCTACATTTTAAATAGATTACATTCTGAAATAAGGAGCTTGTGTGTAACCAGACCTGCTGTTTCTTCACAAATATTTTCATCTTGCTAATCAATAATAAACCATATATATAGTGGGTTAAACCCGTATATTGGGTTGACAGGTTAAATGTCATAAACGTTATATTATATTTGTCTGCTGCTTTTAGCATGAAGAGAAAAGTGAAGGATAATGTCTCTGTTATGAGGATATTTGTAATATTTGTCAAACAAAATAGTAGCCTAAATCTGCACTTGTGCCAGTAAAAGAACATGTCAGGGTGACCTTAAGGGCAGGATTACTATGAAGATATAGGTTTATAGTACCTACAGTATATGATACTTATATATACTGATATTAGCTAGCATTGTCCATGAGTATTAAAATCTATATACTGTGCTTAAACGACTGTCCTGCTTCCAAGCAAATAGACATGTTTCTAATAATTGTTTCTTGGCCAGGTACATAAAGATGTTTTACGGTTACCGTATCAAAAATAATATTTTGCTATATCATGCCTGGATTCATGTGAGTATAAACACAACTCAGAGAAAGCCTTTATCTTCAAATAAAAAATAGATGTGTTATATGTGCACAGGCTTGTTTTACTTGGCCCAGGAGAACTTCATCCAAGCAGAAATGGCGTTCATGGAAGCAACTAAACAGCTGAGAGCAGCCCTGGTGTGTAGCAGCCCAGAACAGGGAACAGAACCTGTGTGTGACAATCACACACATTCAGAGGATAATGAGCCAGTGGACAAACCAGGTGAATTATTTGTTATTTCTTGGTTCAGTAATTATATACTACTGATTTTATAACTACTAAATTTGCCATCATCAACACTGTTCTAGATTTATAGACTTCAGTTCTGAACTGAATGTAGTTATCTACTATTTATACAACAGTTTAATCTGATTCTTGTTGAAAATCATTGATGTTGAGGTTCTTTTCATCAAATGTGTATCAAATTCCAATTCCTGTATCAGTTTGCTAAGCAACAAAACAAAAAAAGCTGCAACAGCTGTATTGAATCAACAAAATTAGAGAAGAATTACACCATGTGTCCTACTTTAGTCAGATTTGGAAGAAGAGTGTTTTTATTTAGTGAATTAAATAAAAGTTTCCCACTAATAAAGTCTTGGCCAATTACCCCCTACCAGCCAGCTCTCCCCTATCACATGACAACTACCAACCAGGAAAGGTGAAGGCTGTCATATGCGTCCTCCGAGACATGTGAAGCCAGCCAAATGCATCTTTTCTAACTGCTGCTCAAACTGTAGCCTAAGTGGTAACTAACTATTCAGTAGCTAAAGCTCAATTTAGGCAGCAGTTTTTGTCTCTTGATGTCAAAATATATTATAAATACTATTTGTCATACATTTAATTATTCTTTCTCCAGCACAGTGGATAAACCCAATACACTTCGCTTGCTGGTAGATCAGCTTGGAAAAAGAAAAGTGACATTTCTCCCCAGTGCGCTGCAGGAACTGCATCAGAGTACTAAGATTAAGCTACAAAACGCTCTACGTTTGGAGTGACTTAACATTAAGATGTCCCAAAGCAGCTTTACAGAAATATACAGTGCCCTCCACTAATATTGGCACCCTCGGTAAATATGAGCAAAGAAGGCTGTGAAAATTTGTCTTTATTGTTTAACTTTTTAATCTTTGGTTACATTCACAAATTCACAAAAATACTCTTCTCTCATGGATATCAAACAATTACAAACAAAACACAGGTTTATCCACAAAAAAAACTTTGTTAAATATCGGTGTGCAACAATTATTGGCACCCTTTTAGTCAATACTTTGTGCTACCTCCCTTTACCAAGATAACAGAGTCTTCTCCTATAATGCCTGATGAGGCTGGAGAATACATGCCAAGGGATCTGAGACCATTCCTCCATACAGAATCTCTCCAGATCCTTGAAATTTTGAGGTCCATGCTCGTGGACTCTCCTCTTCAGTTCACCCCACAGGTTTTCTATGGGTTTCAAGTCAGGGGACTGGGATGGTCATGGAAGGACCTTGATTTTGTGGTTTGTAAACCATTTTTGTGTTGATTTTGATGTATGTTTTGGATCATTGTCCTGCTGGAAGATTCAACCACAGCCCATTTTAAGCCCATTTCTTGACACACCGTGTCTTTATGGACACGCTTTGTGAACAGGGGCATTGTCAACATGTCAACATGTTTGGACCGCTTATTTCCAGTGAAGGGTATCCTGTACAATTCTGCACTTCTAACTGTTTGGTAACAATGTGGGGGGAAGACTACATATGTTTGTGATGGTCAAGTGTCCACATACTTTTGGTCATATACTGTACTTAATGCCCTTACAGGAATTTGCCTTTAGTAGGTTCTCACCAAGGCCTCACCAGGAACTTCTTTTATTTATTTTATATAATTTAAATGCAGGGTGATGCACGTATGCTGCTAATGTAGTTGTCTGGATATTATCACCACTTCATGACCTTCTTATGGAACACACTATAGCTAATATCAGGGTAACCGTTTTGATTCTGCAGCTGTGGAAGAACTCACTGAGGGTGAGACAGAAGGACAGGTTAAACCTCAGAGCAGCCAGAAAATGAGAGCAGAAGAGGGTGACAAAAAAAGAGCTGATCCTGCACAAGCCTCCCCTCGAGATCATCAGTCTCCTACTAGAGTTGGCACCACCATCTACATGGAGACAGTGAACTTTCTACTACAGAGTTACGCATTACAGGTGATCCAAAGTCGCACAACATAATACAACACACTCTTCCCAAGGACCACTGTAAATATTTTGTCATCAGCCTATTTCAATACAGTATGATTGCAGGCAAAAAACAAGTTTATTTGAAGTGCTTGTTCTAACACGTGAATGTTTCCATAGCAACAGCTCATTTACAGGGACTTGAATAGCAGATGCACATTATCTAAGGCTAGTAATGAACAGATTTAAAATGATATTAAGCAAACAAACATACTCATCGATATTATAGAGCTCTCTGTAAGGAAATGTTCATTCAACATTTAATGAAATTAATCTCCATTGTCAGCACTTTGTAACATTCAGTATGTTTTCTGCCATGGGAGAGTCTTCAGGACAGAAGGCTTTTCACTATGCTGCCATTTTTTTGTTGCTACCTTCAAGAGAAAGAAAAAAAGAGGTGCTGGTTAGGGAGCGACTGTTTATAGTTATTGTAATGTAATAGACAGAAACTAACTTGTTTCCCAGAGGTTCGTTGTAAAATTGTAAACACATTGTAATTATTGGCAAATTGCTGTGGTATAAGCAGAATAGCCCAGCTCGGGCCAGGCTGTTATAGGAAAATAATCAACTTTGAGGTGGTAACTCCACTTTGCAGTGGCCTGCATTACATCACATGCTGTTGATTTTTTTTTCCTGTGACAGCATTCTCCAATGTGATTTATTCCTTACATAGTGTATTATATATAATTATATGCTGAGTGTATAATTATATTTGTATTCTGAGAGACATTTCTCTCTGTCTCTCTCTCTCTGTGTGTGTGTGTGTGTGTGTGTGTGTGTGTGTGTGTGTCTGTGTACGCATCCAAGATGGCGCAGAGGGCTTTGGCTCAGGAGTTGTTGTGTCCAGATGGAGGCCCAAGCACCTCGTATCATTTGGCTCTGGCCCAAGTACAGCTGCTGAGAGGAGAGTACAGCAGTGCTGAGGCAAGTCTGCAGCAGGCCCTCAGTGATAACTTTCAGGTATGTGGTGTGTCTTTTGGATCATTAACCTTAAAGCTGCACAACACGTTTTTTTCAACATTCAAGTACAAAGAGCAAAATGTTCCTGAAAATGTCCTCGCTTTGCATGAACAGTCTTTGGCCTGAAATTGGCATTTCATGTGAAACACATGCTCTTATAGTGAGTTACTGTAAGATTAGTCTTTAGAACCTGGTGAAAAATAATCAGCATTGCCTTTAAGCCATCATTTTACACTAGTCAGCACTGTGGAGAAAGTAAGGATTTGCTCATGCTCCAAAACATACAAGCTCATCGGTCAAGTATGGTAGAGGTAATGTTATGGCTTGGGCTTGTGTGGCTCACTAATCTTTATTGATGATGGAACTCATGATGGTAGCAGCAGAATACATTCAGAAGTCTACAGAAACATTCTGTCTGCCAATTTACAAAGAAATGCATCCAATCTAATTGGGAGGAACTTCATCATGCAGCAAGACAGTGACCCAAAACACACTGCCAACACAACAAAGGACTTCATTAGGCAGGAAAAGTGGAAGGTTTTAGACTGGCCAAGTCACTCACCAGACCTTAACTCAATTGTGCATGCATTTCACCTCCTGAAGAGAAGACTGAGAGGAGAAAACCCCTGAAGCTGCGGTACAAGCCTGGAAATGCAATACAAAAGAACAATGCAACAGTTTGGCGATATCAGTGGGTAACTGGCTCGATACAAGAAATATGCAAACAGATATTGAGTGTTGTTCACTTTCCAAATCTTTTGCTCACCTAAAAATTGCATCGTCTGCCACCAAAGGTGCCATATTCTAAGTTGTTAAAACTAAATCTAACACATCTAGATGTAAATATCTGGAAATTAAAGCTGAAATTCTTGATCTATCATCTCGTATTCATCTTTCGATCTCAAATACAAAGGTCTTCAGTGTATAGCAAAAACAAAAGATTTTCCCTTGCTGTTCCAATACTTTTTTCGGAGGGGATTGTATTTTTAATTTGGATATCAACATATCTGATGCCAAATATGGTTTATATTATGTTTTTTGGAAAAATAATTACTATTCAGGTTTCTCTTATCGTCTGTCCAGTTCTTCATGGAGCACTGATTATAGCATTTTGTGCTAGTAATGTGAACTTTGAATCAGTGTTTGTTACCCTGTAAGATGCTAAATGTGATGTTTTTTGTTGTCGTTGTTGTTGTTGTTCAGAACCCTGATGTGTGGGCTCTCTATGGTCACATGTACTACATGATAAAGGATTACAATCAAGCTCAAGAGTCTTATGAGAGAACGCTGGACTTTGTGACAGAGGCTTCAGACACATACCCTGTTTACCTGCGTCTAGGCTCCATCTACTTACAGAAAGGACAGGTTAGATAACACCTGTTTCACAAACTGAGCGTATTCTCCATTACACATTATACAAGGCTTTTCATGTCAGATCTGATCTATTGCCTAATCATTGAAAGGGGCTGGATTTGTGGAATAATGTTGCATTTATGTACTGTTATTAGAGAATTCAGTGATGTGGATGACTGAAGGACATTTTGAATGTGTTTGTTTACAATCCTTTGTAGTATGATAAAGCAAAGCCTACATACATGCATGCCTGCAAGTGTTCTCCCTCCTGTCTCACCTGGCTCGGGCTGGGGATTGCCTGCTACAGGGTGAGTTCATGATTGCCATCATATCTAGTAAAAAAAGACAGTGACATCACACCCATAACAAACCTATAAACACTTACTGGTAGACCAGTGCGACCTGGACTGTATACTAACTTCATTTATACAACAGCACTGTTGAATTCTCTAATATGATTGGTCGGAGGGTGTTGATTAAGTTTCTGTAAGAGATGTTTATTTAACAATAAAGCGCACTTATTATGGTTTTGAAACGTGCCTAATTTTGTTTAAAAGGTCTCATACAATAGATGTACATGCATCCAAGGTCAAAAAACACTTTAATGTGCTCATAATTTAAACTGAAGCATTACCTCCCCAGTGTCAAAAACGACTCGTTGAATGATCCGTTGTAAAGGATTCATTCTAAACTCCTCCTTTCAGAGAGCATACTCTGCTTTGATTGGTCAGATGTCCCAGTCTGTTGTGATTGGTCTACCTGTCAGCATGTTTCAAAAAGGAAACGCCCACTACCATAACAAGTTTCAGCAGCCAATCAAGACCAGAGGCGGGGCTTTTTGTTACAAACCTATGCACGTTAGTACAGGAAGTAAGTCTGGAATTACTAACTACTCGTTTCAGCTGTTCAGAATCGGTTCCTTCTTTTGGGAGTCAATAACTCTGTTTGTCGTGCGCTTTGATTTTTGAAACTTTGCAGACTTTTTACATTCACAAACAGCTCTAACACACTACATGAAAGGTAATATTTGAAAAACCATAATAGGTGCACTTTAATGAAAGGAGTCTTGGGTGTCAACACTTTGTAACGGTCAGTATGTTTTCTGCTGTTACAAAACCATAACTGTCCGGTTTCTCAGTATCATGAGAGATAAGAAAAGAAAGTCTGGTTAGCGAACAACTGTTTTATAACTGCTACAACATACACTCAATATCCACTTTATTAGGAACACTTGTATTCCTACACATTCATGTATTTATCCAGTCAGCCAACCATGTGGCAGCAGTGCAGTGCCTCAAATCATACAGTTAAAGTTCACATAAAACATCAAAATGACATGATTGTTGGTGCCACACAGACCAGGCAACATTTTTCAAATCTTCAACTGTATAGTTTCAGTGAACCTGTCCTCAGTGTAGCCTCAGTAGTGAATCCTGTTCTTGGCTGACAAGAGTGGAACCTGATGTGGTCTTCTGTTGTTGTAACCCATCTGCCTCAAAATGCTTTTCAGCTCACCATGGTTGTAAAGAGTGGCTAGTTGAGTTACTGTAGGCTCATCAACAAGACATTTTAGCCCACAGAACTGCCAATCACTGGATGTTTTGTGCACCATTCTGTGACTGCTGTTTGTGAAAATACCTGTCTGGCACTAACAACCATGCCATAGTTAAAGTCATTGAGATCCTATTTTTCCGCATTCTAATGTTTGATGTGAACATTAACTGAACCTCATGACCTGTATCTGCATGATGTTATGCACTGTGCTGCTGGCATAGGAGTGGCTAATTGGATAATTGCATGAATGACCGCATGTCCAGGTGCTCCTAATAAAGTGGTTGGTGAATGTACGTGATAAAACAAACTAATTTGTCTTGTCAACATTACATTACATTAAATATAAGTTTAAAGAATATGATGTTTTGTTCATAAGTACATTAGATATTGTAATCATTGGCAAATGTTTGTAGCATAAGAAGAATAAAAGAGTTCAGGATATGCTTTGTGACTGCATAACAGCACGTGCTCATGTACATCCTTCCTTACATAGTGCAGTAAAATGTGAGCGTGGAAAATTCTGTGGTGATTAATTGTAGTGTCAAATTTGAAAGTATGTCATGTCTTATGATGTACCTGCTTATTTTAAAATCTGACAGACATCTCACTGCTTTGTCTTACTGCACCCATACTGCATTTCTTTCTCTGTGGAATTAGTTGGGGGAGCTGACTGAGGCTGAGGACGCTCTGACTGAAGCTAATGCCCTCAATAACAGGAACCCTGAGGTCTGGGGCTACCTGTCATTGATTTGTTTAAAGGTTAGTAATAATGCCATTCTTTTCAATAATGTCTGACAATGCTGTTTATACCACAGCTCTGTTGACAAGAATCACCTTCGGGCTGGTAAACAGTAACTCTGCTTTGTGTTGGGCCACATCGCTCCACCCTGCCATGAATTATTTTCCTATAATGACATGCCAAGTCATATTTTCTTCTTTACTTGTTTAACATTAATGAATGCTCTTTCAGACTGGAAGGAAACTTGAAGCAGAGCAGTCATACAAGTATGCTGTAAAGGTTGGTCCTCTTTAAATAGCTAGTAGTACAAGTTTTTATTAAAATGATCATTTGAGTAAAAATTTAATATTTCGAAACGTAATAAACGTAAATCTACATAAAGAAATTAATTTGTACGAATGCACGGGAGTCATCTACATATAATGATCTTTGACTCCACAGTTAAATGCTTCAGAGGCGCTGCTGCAGGAGGTTACAGATGTGCAGACATGTGTTGGATTTGGAAATCCGTGTTTTTGATAGCACTTGTACACTGTACACCTATGAAAGCTTTTTAAGCAGATGTGTTCGTGTATTGTCATTTAAAGAATAAAATAAAACATCATTTAAAAAGTCAGTATTGAGTGTTTATTATTATTATTATTATTATTATTATTATTATTATTATTATTATGTTGGATGTCTGTGTGGTGTTTCTTGGGTTTCTCCCAATGTCCATGTGGGTTTCCTCCGGGTTCTCCGGTTTCCTCCCACCTCCCAAGAACATGCCAGTAGGTTGATTGGCTAAGATAAATTGTCCATAGTTGTGAATATGCATGTGTGTGAACCCAATTAAACAAATAAGCCAAAAATATTATACTTGTTCATTAATTTATTGAGAAAATGATCCAATATTACCTATCTGTGAGTGGCAAAAGTACTTTGGGCAAACATGAGCAAACCTACACCTCTCCATAGACACACATTATCTTACAGTGGTCATACAGTTGCTTCCGGACCGCTCCAATATGGTGCGATGACGTATTGATTACGAATTGCAGTAGCTTGCAAACTCATGTTTTCCTGTGCGTTTGAGAGTGCACGTGACAAATAAGCACTTCTCCTTTCTGACCGGAAGTACGGAGTAGACCTAGGTGAGTGTGTTTTACTGCTAAGATGTTTTAGTGTTAGCAGTGTTTTGCGTAGGATTTGTTTTCCACGCCTTGGGGGACTATGTGAAGGGTTTGAGGCTGATTATTGTGAGCACTGAACAGCAGTGAAGGTTACCGAGAGCCGCTATTGTTTGTAGCTGGGCTAGCGAGGGGATGATAGCTAGCTGATGATAGCTATATTTGGGATGCAGGGTGCTTTCCAGCGAGCTTAAATCAGCCGGCTGTTCCAAACGCTTCAAAGGGTGCTTCACTACTAGGCTCACTAACAGTCAGAGTTTTTACCGATAGCAGCTTTGTCGTTGCTCGCTCACTAAAGTGGAACTGCATGTGTGAAACCTAGCGTTACTGAGCGGTGACACTGCAGTATACAGATATGTATAGAAATACCCGGATGTGTAGGTGTAAATTTCAGTAGGTTCCCCTACTCTTCACTGTGAGCTCAGGGGTAAACACCAGGAGGACCTTTCTGGCACACAGGCATGACCTTGTCTATTGTGCTTTTGTTTACGTTCTCACCAGCAGTTGTGTAAACAGGTCTTTTCTTGTTTAAACCGAGTCAGCTGTTTCATTATGTGTTTGTTTTTACAGTCCCTAAGCTCAGGTCCGGGTTAAGACCTCACAGGGTTCTGGGGTTATGGCCAATTACAAGCACGACAAAATAAATAAATAAATAAGCACAACAAATATTCATTTTAACATGAACATTTTCACAGGCCTTTAAAAATACACGGCAAATGACAATTTTTTCATTGTTTCTTGAGACATCGTAATAATTCCACACCGGTGATGACACGATTGTAGCGCTAAAGTTTAACACCATCATGTATTTTACGTCATCAAATTGCGATCGGTTCATGAGATCAGACTACTGATCGAGTCGATTATTTTGGCATCGTGAGGTTTTCACACAAGTCCTAAAAGTAGGTAAAGAGAACCCAATTAAACAAATGAGACCAAAAGATTATACCTGGTCATTTATTTATTGTGGAAAATGATCCAATATTACATATCTGTGAGTGGCAAAAGTATGTGAACCTTTGCTTTCAGTGTCCGGTGTACCCCCTTGTGCAGCAGTAACTGAACTAAACTGTTGATCAGTCCTGCACAGCGGCTTGAAGGACACTAATGCACACTATGCAGCCACAACTTTTACACTGTTTAAAAATGTATAAATACATTTGCAAAGCTAGATAGATTTCCCTCCACAGGTCAGTGTTATGGGCTGTTGTGTGTACATACACAACGTCAAACATCAACGGGAATTCATCATTATTAATAGAATGATAAACCAGGAGTTTTTCGTTTGAATAAATAATAACACTGAAGTGCCTGGAGTTTGAGACTCCACTTGTGTGTCTACAGGTTTCCCAGTAGAAAAGGGACAAACATCGTGAATGTGTTTTGAAAACAGATTTAACCACTTAACCACTTCCACCCTTGTAGTGAAAAGTCATCAGAGACGGAGGCTGAAGCATGTCTGCAGTAAAGACGGAAGATTCAGAAAATGGAGCGAGCGTGGTGAACGGCGGAGAAGCTGTGTATGAGGATAAAGAGGAAAACGACAATTCCAGGTGTTGTTATGGCTTCTGACAGATAAAATAACAGTAAATGTCTTTAATAACTTAACACTACAGAAATATATAGTAGAATTACCATCGTAGTGGTACTGTAATAAGGGAAGCTGACACTGCTAATGTTATACTACACTATAAGTAATGATGGCAATATTTTTGTTGGTCATACCTATTTTGCTATATTATTAATACACAGTGAGCCAAAACTGTATTTCTACATATTGTTTTGATAAACATCTGCAAGCTAAGAACAGCCTTCTGGCCATTTAAAGATATTTTAAAGAAGTTTCCTCTAACCATGGGTGGACAAATCATAAATTCAATAGCTAATCCAGTCCCATGTTACATGAGGCCCAATTAGCTAAGCTAAAAATATGTGCTAATTATGTGCATTAATACAGAGAGGCTTTATGGAACTATTGTCTTTATCCTTTCCTGATCTCTAGTGATGATGCATCATATTTGCACCCTGAAGTTGCGTTCACACGTACAGCGATTTTATCGCTGCAAGTCACTGTACTATAAAGTTGCCAGTAGGCGTTTATTTTGATTCTTTAAGGTGACTATTTTTTGCAGCACAGCTTGAATACACACTCAGTCAAATGCCTGACTGCAGCAAAAAAATCAAGAAACAAAGTTGGAATGTGTTACATTTAAACACGTAAAATGTAAAGTTTTCTTTTATCAAAGTCTTTCTCAGGTTGCTAAACAAGCGAAGTAAAAAAACAACAGTGACCATTAGAACAGCCCACTGGACCTACTTATATCAGATAACTGCCAATGGGGGAAAACTAGTAGCCTGGACATATAAACATTTCCTAGGGCTAGCGATTTGTCCATACACATACACACACACACACACACACACACACACACACACACACACACAGAGTGCACATAGTGCTGTTTCTCTAATGTGTATGTATGAGTGGACAAACATTTATTCAGGTCAGCCTAATGAAGCTCCTTATCTTACAGCTCTGAAGATCTCTCTGAGCTGCTGGCTGCAGGAACCAAAGAAGTTCACGAGCAAGCTGAAAACACACAGTTTGTCAAAGATTTCCTTCATGGACGCATTCGCAAGGAGCTCTTTAAGGTTAGACTTGATCTAAAAGAAATCTCCAGTTGTGCAGATGTAAATGACCGCATTCTATGCCGTGAAGACCATGCAGGAACGTGGCTTAATTTCACGCAATGATCTGGCACTGGTTTTCAGGTTGTGTGTCTGTGGGGTCTGGATTTGGAACGTAGGAGTCGGTCGTTTAGCACGACTAACCGTAAAAAGCAAGCAGTTTGAAAAAGTTTAACACCTCCCATCCCAAATAGCTCTTGGTGATTTATATATTCAGTGGCAGAATCTGAGACAATATATACAGTTGTGCTCATAAATTTGCATACCCCTTGCAGAATCTGCACAATATTAATAATTTAAAAATCATAATAAGAGGGATCATTAAAATTTTTATTTCGTACTGCCCTGAATAAGCTATTTTATATATAGTCCACAAGACACAACAATAGCTGAATTTACACAAATGAATTACACAATTTCACAAGTTTACACACGCTTGATTCTTAATACTGTGTGTCGTTACCTGGATGATCCACGATTGTGTTTTGTGTTTTGTCCTGAGCAGTTAAACTGCCCACTGTTTCTCAGAAAAATCCTCCAGGTCCTGCACATTCTTTACTTTTCCAGCATCTTCTGCATATTTTCTGCAGCAGCTATATGATGTTGAGATCCGTCTTTTCACACTGAGGACAACTGAGGGACTCGTACACAACTATTACAAAAGGTGCAAAAGTTCACTGACGCTCAAGAAGGTAACACAGTCGATACATTAAGAGCCGGGGGGGTGTAAACTTTTGGACAGGATGATCGGTGTAAATTGTTATTTTGTTTAAAGATCTTATTTTTTTCATTTAGTAGAGCCCTTCAGAAGCTAAGGCAAAATAACAATTTACACCGAACAGCTTGTTCAAAAGTTTACACCCCCCTGGCTCTTAATGTATCGTGTTGCCTTCTTGAGCATCAGTGAACGTTTGCACCTTATGTAATAGCCGTGTACTCTAGCTGAGGTATGTAGCTGTAGTATGTAGTAGGTATGTAGTAGCTGTGTGGACTCATGAACAACTATCACAAAACATAAACACAGTCGTGGATCATCCAGGTAACGACACGCACCTCAAAAGTGTTTTGTCACTAACATTAGCTTAGCATGCAAGTCCTGCACCTAATGTTTACAGAGACTACATCATCCTCTGAGATAGGACATGCTTGGTGAAGAGCCGTGGAGCATCATTAACTGAGCTAATATAGAACTCTCCTCTGTCTCTGACTGACTGGCTCTCTCCCTCTCCCCCGCTCTCTCTCTGTCTGTCTGTCTATCTGTCTTGCTCTCCCTTTTTTGTATTTCTTTTTCCTCTCCATATTTTCTTTCTCCCTCTCTCCCTTGTTTTTTTCTGTCTCTTTTTCTCTCTATTCTCTCTCCCTCTCTTGGTCTGTTTCTTGCACTCTTTCTGTCTTGCTCTCCCTTGGGTTTTTTTTTTTCGGTCTGTTTCTTTTTCTCTATTCTCTCTGTCTCTCTATCCTTTCTGTCTCTTTCTTTTTCTATTTTCTCTCTTGCGCTCTCTCTCTCTCTCTCTCTTTGTCTGTCTGTCTGTCTGTCTGTCTGTCTATTACTTTAGCAATCCTTTAGAACAAAGCAAACTCCGTTATAAAACATACTCGAATGTCTGAAATATCTCTGTGCTTTCAGCTCGGAGCCGTGGCGCTCTACTACACCTATTCAGCCATGGAAGAAGAGATTGAGAAAAACAAGGATCACCCACAGTTTGCACCCCTTTACTTCCCCAATGAGCTTCATCGGCGTGAGGCCTTGGCGCGGGATCTCGAGTACTTCTACGGTGAGGACTGGCAGGGTCAGATCAGCTGCTCTCCGGCCACCCAGCGCTACATGGAGCGCATTCATGAAATCGGTCGTGAAGACCCTGTGTTGCTGGTGGCTCACGCATACACACGCTACATGGGCGACCTCTCAGGGGGTCAGGTGTTGAAGAAAGTGGCCCAGCGTGCCCTCAAGCTGCCCCCTACAGGAGAGGGAGTCTTTTTCTACCAGTTCGACAGCATCCACAGCAACAAAGCGTTCAAGCAGCTGTACCGCAGCCGAATGAATGAGCTGGAGCTTGACATCAGCACCAAGGACAGGATCGTTCAGGAGGCTGTGCGGGCTTTCCAGTTCAACATGGAGGTAGGATGCAGCAAAGAAGCTATTTACTGTCCCAAATGTTAGAATTCATGTCTGGTTAGTGTTCGTTCCCAAACATCAGCCATTATGTAATGATAGACATGGCTGATCCCAAACCAGCCAGTGGCAGAAGACTTTTCCACCAATCCATCTCAGATGTCGCTGATTTAAAAAAAAAAAAATTTTTTAACCATCTGTTAGTAAAAGTATGAGAACAAAAACCTTTTGATGTAGAATCAGAATCTGCAATCAAATCAAATCGACATACCTGCAATGATTAGACTCTGCTTCTGTGTGAACCCCGCTTCTGTCAACCTGCATCAAGCTACACATTTTATGAGACATTTAGCTTCACTTCATCTTACAAATAACTCAGTAACTCCAGGATTCCAGGATTTTGCAATTGTAGAAATTAACGCAAGATCAAGCAAGCCCCGCAATTACCGCAGATTTGGGCCGAGACATGTCACGTGACCTCATCACGACGCACATTCGGCCAGTGCCCTCTTTGATTCACGTGGCTCGAACATGAGTACAGCAAAAAGGTCTCATTTACCAACAAACATCACTGTGAAAGACCATGCAAAACAATTTTTGAAAAAAACTCTGAAAAATCTCCCATTATACCCCATTACAAAGAAATAGCAAAAATTGACTATCTGTAATTTCTGTATGTTGTGCCAAAATGACTGTTTTCCACCCACAAGTGGCGTAAGATTTGCTGTCCACAGGAGAACAGAAACATTGCCACAGTTATTAATGAATAATTTAACCCGATGTGAATACTGCTTGATTTCCACATTCCGTCTTTGCACGTTAGAAGGACACGGTGTCATCACGGCACTCTCATGCGATTAAAGTTTTATACTAAATGCCATTTATTTTCGCTCAGGATTTTGGCTGTTGCAGTAAAAATGTGCAGTCATTCAGAATGAAGACGAGCCCTTATTTAAAAACATCCACTAGGAAAATGTAGCTATAACAGTCTGCTAAAATAATGTAAAAAAGAACTGAGTGAGAATCGTGATCTCAATTAAAAGCCAAAAAAATAAATAAATTGCAAGTTCAAAATACTGAAAGTAAATAAACACTGAAAAACAAACTCCAATACTTTTGCTCACCTAAAAATCGGCTGGTCTGCCACCAAAGGTGCCACGTTCTGAGTTGTTTAGTACATCTATTAGGAAATGAAAGCTGAAATTCTGATCCATCATCTCATTTTCACATTGGATATGATTTTAATCACTTTAATATACTTGAAGTATGCACGTAAAAATACAAGTATTGGATCGGGACTCTGTCTGGGCGGACACTCGATATTAAACGACTCGTATTGGGACAGCCCTACTAGAAAGTGATGTATTGCATGGATGCAGTTTCTAGCAGGAAGACCGCTGAAGTTCAGCCGTCAGCATTCGAGCGATTTACGCAACGCAAGACGGAATATCACTGCGAGTGCGTGTACAGGGTGGAACCGAAACGTAAGATGCTAGATTCTGTGAGGCTAGTGCTGTTAGCATACATTAAAAAAAGTTCCTTCTTCCTGGCCCCGTTTCAATTCTGTGTTCAATGTAGGTTTTCCAAGAGCTGGAGGAAATGGGGAAGACGATTCAGGAAGACGTCCTGGATGGAGGTCCGATCCACGGTCACATGCAAGGAGACATTAGCAAATGTCCTTACTATGCTGCCAAAATGGGTAAGCGTGATCCAACAGCTAGTCCTGCAAAATATTTAGGAAATAAAGGCCTTGAACCACTTGCTGATTATGTGGTTCTCTCTCTCTCTCTCTTTTTGTTTGCTGTAGCTGCCAGTGGAGGATCAGCATATGTTTATCAAATGGCTGCAGCGATCTTCAGAAACCCTACAGGCCAGGTGCTGTTAGCTGCATGGATCGCAGCTCTTGCCGGATTGGTTGCCTGGTACCTCGTATGATCCGTCCGTGCGTCCATGGAACAGTAGAAGTGAAATGTTTATGCTGCTGTAGGCGCACCTTCCCCTTACCAGTATCCCAGTCTGAAGAGAAGTGCTGAAGTTGTTCTCAGATGAGCACGAAGGAGGAGCTTCCACCACCAGCCTCAGAAGAGAAGGAAGGCGGTTTGGGTCTAACGGACGAATACACATCCTTTACATTCTTCTTCTACGTGGGAAATATCGCGTCCCACTGGCGTTTCGGTTTTTGAGAGAAAGTGTTCAGAATTTTCCTCGAAATCTTTTCACATGTTCTGCGCAACGTACTGTATGTAGATAACTATTAACGCTAACACTATTCTAATACCTGCTTTGTGCTATATTAAATTCAGTTCAGAAGTCCGTTTTTGAACAACACGTTTATTCCCTGGCCCAAACCGGCACTCTCCTGGTCCTGGTTTCTGAGGTTTGTGAGGCTGTGGGGCGCCTGTTGCTCACGTGTGCACACTGTAATCGTAACGCTCTTCCCAGTCCTAGCTCGCATCAGCTAACTAGCTAGCCTTGCTCACTCTGTAGATTCATTATCGTCACTGGTCAAAGATGACATAAAGGTTGGTTTAACTCTGGTAAGCTCTGGAGGCAGAAATTGCAGGGAAGAGCCGTTTGTGTGTCTTCACAGTTAAAGTGGGACCTCACATCGCGTACTTAGCCATGTTGTTATTTAATTTTTTTAAATTAAATAAAATTGCTAGTGAAATTTTTCAGATTCCGTATGTTGTAAACGTGCACGTTTTTTTTTTTTTTTCCAAGCGCTCTGCAGTTATCACTAAACTCCACCAAACCAGAAAAAAAGGCACATTTACTGTGCTCTGACACTTACCCACAACTCCCTGCAGTTATGCTCGAGGACCTGATCACAGAGGATGGCTAGGAAGCAGCAAGCAAATGAGATGGAGTGGGAAAACTCTCGTAAATTTAGAGCTCTAGAGTGGATTTTGTTATTAGTTGAGCTCGTCGTTAAGCAGACTTCGGTAATATGATTAAAGTAGGGGGTAGTTTATATATTTAGCTCATGAACATGTGCAGAGGTCTTCAGTCTTATCCACAAAAGGCTGTAGGCTTTCATTCCAGGGAAAACAGAGGTACACTTGATAACTGAACGTATTAAACAGGTGAGATTAATCAGCCGCTCCTGCTCGGTTGAAACGAAGTCCCGCAGCCACACCAGTCCTTCGTGGATAAGATTAAAGACACTCGAACTGTAGCCTACACACGTGATTTTATACACACTGCTGAGTCAGCAACTGCAGATCATTTCAATAGCTTTATTTGCTT
This sequence comes from Stegophilus panzeri, assembly GCA_024331685.1. Classification (NCBI taxonomy): domain Eukaryota; kingdom Metazoa; phylum Chordata; class Actinopteri; order Siluriformes; family Trichomycteridae; genus Stegophilus; species Stegophilus panzeri. Next base: position 16,803,916 of record JANDJT010000102.1, read on the forward strand.
GCTGAACGGTTTATTCTTCATCTTGCACAAATCTGCTTTTAAATGGGGAAATAAAACAGTGTTATGCATGAAACAGACAACAGGACAGACTACTAGTGTGTGTTAATTAGCAACTATTCCCCACTGTTTAACCACAAGCTCGGTGTTGCAGTGTATGTTCTGTCTCTCAGTGTACAAGTGACCAAAATATAATCTGGCCATTCAGAAACAAAACACTACTACTAGCACCAAATCAGTTCTTGATGCAGTAGGCGGTTCTTTTGACAGTTTATATATATATGTGTGTGTGTGTGTGTGTGTGTGTACACATGAACGTGGTGTTAATAGGTTTTGACAGGAATTGCAATAAAAGAGCAGTATTGGGGGGGGGGGGGTTAAAAAGGCTTTTTCTTCCTAAGCGGGTAAAGTACTGCTATCAACATGCTGTGCTGTGATTTTAATACTGATTTATCAATCCCGGCTTTTAAGTGTTGGGTAACACCGTATATTACCCGCTTTTTAGATATTCAAAAACTCTTATTGAAAGGTTGATGGTTTTGTGGGATTTTTCTTCAGCTGATGATGTGCTTATGAGTAAATAATGTTCCTAAACTAATAATCGTGGCACATAAATCTAACACAGAGTTGCAGTTTTAGTGTTGAGCTTTTTTTTTGGGCCGTGCAGCTTATTTTGTTTCTAATGCTGAGGAAGTGAATTTACCAAAAATGTATTCTTTGACCAAACTGAACATTTCTATACAATTTGCAACATTAGGTAGATCTGACATGCGCGCACACACACCAATTCAGAAGCTTTTGAATCCATAGTAAGTAATATAAGGAAAAGAAGCTTAAAAGCACTCATTAAGTTCCTGTATACGGTTTGTGACAATGTACGAGTCTGGATGTTGAGAGCGTTTCTGCAGTACGAAGCTGATGTAAACAATATTAAAAATCAGAGTCAGGATTTCACTGAATAGTACATTAATGGTATATTTGCACAAATCAGTTTGTTGATGGTTTGAGTATTGAAACTTTTTCAGACCAACCCCATGGTCTGTCTCCCTCTTATGCAAGTATCTATTAATGCAGACGTGAACGTGCATTTGCGCACACACTCATATATGCATAGTAGCTTGTGTCCTGAAATGAAGATGGATTTTATAGTTGGGTTTCCTCTCCTGATAAATATGTGTGAGAAATTTGTTCACATTTTGACACCAAATTACGAGTCACTGGTTCTTCAGCTTCCCTGTACCCAAACAAAAGGTGGTCATGATAGATCATTTAACTGCTACCTATTATAATTTGGGTTATACTGTATTAGCAGAGATTGAACATTATGCAGACTAACACTATTTTTAAAGAGGCTTTGCAAAGTCCACTTGTGGCACTTTTCCACCGCACAGTACTACTCGACCAAGCTTGCTTTATGGGGACTTTCCACTGTGGATAATACCTGGTACTATACTTTTTTTAGTACCACCTCAGTCGAGGGTTCAAGTGAGCCGGGCCGATACTGAGGGAGTAAGGATTCTCCTCAACGAGTGGTTCTGTATTGTGCCTGAATAAATGTCATTTAATACATACTTTGCGTATGGTAATACTCTATCAATTTAAAGTTATGTATAATTTCTCATTACAGATAAAATTACAACAAAGGTTTCGGTCTTAGATTTTTACATCTCGCTTGTTACCAATTACCAAACAGGCGTTTATTGAAGGCACTCCTGTCGTGGCCGAATCTAACTATATATATGGACTATATATATATATATATACACACACACACACACACACGACTATACTATGCTCATATCGAGCACTATGTAGGGCAGGGGTGAGCAATCTTATCTGGTGCAGGTTTTCATTCCAACCAAGCAGAAGGCACACCTGATTCCACCTGTTTAATCAGTTGATCTTGGCTTTCAATAAACTCAGGTGTGGTTTCTGCTTGGTTGGAATGAAAACCTGCACCCACACCGAACCTTTCCGGATAAGATTGCCCACCCCCGACGTAGGGTCTAGAACGGAGTTATTTTACATCCTTAATATGGTCCATGTTCAGTGAACAGGGAAGGCATTTGGAATATGGTCTGAGTGTGTATATGTACAGGGCTTCGATAATACAACATTATTCCTGCGTGAAGGCGAGTGGAAGATGGCACAAAAATGCAGTGGAAAAGCAAGCTCAGAAAAGTAACGCGAGCCAAGTAAAGTCGAGCCGTACCGTGCAGTGGAGAAGTGGCTTTGGTGTTTGAGAAATGTTATGAAAATGTTGATGTGTGATGTAACACATGCCACTGACATGCTGACCAAACTCTTATCAAACAATAGAGAAGGTTAACACACACAGCTTGTAGTACCAAAGTGAGAGTCCATGTTCAAGAGACTAAGTGATTTATTCATTCATTTTTACATATTGCACGTTTAACTGGGGACTGTACTATAACGCAGCAGCTTAACAGTACATTTAGTTTAGGATGAGTAACGGTTTTTGCTGATGGTTCAGTCTGTATGCCCAGATGTGTTCTTTTAACTACCAACTGTGTGACTAGTTCAATCTGTTAAACTAATAAAATCTTAAATACAACACATTTGACACGTCATGTTCCTGTTTGTTAAAGGTCACCTTTAATTTAACTTAATGTACAACGCTCATAAACATTTGTGAGACTTCTGTTTAAACAGTGACCGGTTCAACATTTATAGAAAGTGGAGTAATTCCACATCATTTAAGAACAGTGCAACGTGAAATGTATTCATTGTGAATCACGTCAGGGATTTCTGTGCGTTTGTTGAGCTCTCTGAATGCCTTCCACAGACTCGAGGACACTGCACGTAACGCTAGTGAGATCATCTTCAGTGTGGATCAGCAGAGTCCTTTTAGATTTAATCGTCTTCCATAAGGCCGGTAAGGAAATAGTGGGCACGGACGTGTCACATGTTGTGTCACAGCACCTGCCCTGTGTCCTCATCCCCCACGCTGCTCTCTCAGTTTCCCGTAGATCTTTTACCTGAGGAAGTGAAGCCCAGTATGAAGAGTGCAATACCAACAGGATTTTAGATTTATCCACTTAGTTATGTTTAATGTTGTGCAACAGCCACAAAACAAGTTATCGCTTATGTTATAGCAGCTATATATTCCCTCAGCAGCCTCTTTTACTTTCTTTTGAAGTCCAGGCAAAAAAATGCAGCTTGTCATACACAGTGGGGGAAATAAGTATTGAACGTTTTTCCTGCGTCATTCCACTTTATTACACAAAACTTTATTTATGGACTTTAATGTTGTGAATTCTTTATTTTTCCAGATTTCTTGAGTTAATACCAAAGTCTGGTGAAAATTTTAAGTGAACAGCCTCATTGGAAATATTTACTGAAAAAAATGTTGACGTGTTCAATACTCATTTCCCCTACTGTAACTGACAAACTCCTCTGTCCTGTGTGTGTGTGTGTGTGTGTGTGTGAGAGAGAGTGTGTGTTCACCTGTAGTGGTTGTGGTGACTCCATTTACAGTTCCCTCCACATCTGTCTCGTCTTCTGCGTAGCTCATAATGAGGGCACGCTGTCTATCAGTTAGCATCCTACACACCAGCACAATAACGGGTTACACCATCAAAGAGATTACTCACAAGTAACTATTCCACAATCATTCCAAACTCCTTTCCCACAATAACAGCCTCCCCCCTTTCCCCTCCAAACTAATCCCACCAGCTTTTTATAGATAGGATTTCCACCGAATACTCAAAAATAACATGTTATGTAACAATGAAGTTAAAAAGTGTCGTACTTGGGGACTTTAATCTTGATGTGGATATAATGATCACCGTAACCATAGCCACTGACTCGTGGGATTCCCTTTCCGGAAAGCCTGATCCTCTGATCGGCCTGGGCACCAGCAGGGATCTGCAAAAAAAACCATTTCATCAGGTTAGACACCGTTCCAATCCACCGTAACTACAAATCTACCAAAAACACATGCATAAAGTAACTCCCTCACAGAAAGATTGACCGTCTCGTAGAGTCCTTGCGCTCGCACTGTGCCTCCCAGGATGGCCTGAGCCACCGAAATCTGAACGTCTGAGTGGATATCTGCACCATCTCGCCTGAACACAGGACTCTTCTGGACCTGAGGAGCATTAAAGCTAGACATTAGACTCAACCTGCCAAATGCTCACAGACATAAATCTAAGAGGAGCTCTGTAGGCATGCATATAGCACAGAGGAATAACACTTCAGGATGTGCTGTTATGGAAAAATAATAAATTTTCCTAAAAACAGCATGTCCAGTCCTATTTTATTCCTTACTTAGTAAGTGTTTATTAGGTTTACACCTCTCACACCATTCCCTTTCACCTTTTCAGATTCTGTCCTGAAGGGTCAGACTAACATCTAAATAAAGCAAAAACAAAAATACACCAAATCACAACTCACCCTGAATGTGATAAAGATCTCTTTATTTCCCACAGGCATCCTGACTGTCTGCCCATCCTCGATACCTGTGAAACCAACCACACAACGAGCATCAAAGCACAACACTTAGATCTCAAACAAAAACACATCCAAAACATCACTGGCCTGTTCTGCTGCTGAAACAAAGTGGCTTCACGATTTCAAAAGGTTTGCATCAACAAACTTTTGTATAATTTGCATAAATTGTAAATACGATCCGGTTGGCTGAATCCAGCTCACAATCTGGCACCAGTAGAATTTATATATTTCTGTGCTTAAACACCCACGCAGGCTCTTGATTGCAATTTTTTAAGAACTTGCATAAGTCAGCTTTGTGTGGGAAGGGGTAAAATTAATTAAGGTGTTAGGTCTGAAAAACACAACCTTTCCTAGCTTCGAGCCACAAAAAGCTGATCTTGTTGAAAACCCTCTCCAGGGCCTGTTCAATCTGAAAATGCAGATTTTCCCAATCAAGTGTGGATGGAGGTTTCTGTCACAAGGCCCCTCGTGGTCACATGATCCCAGCTCCAGCACATCCAAACTAGAAGACGAATTAGGGTTTCAGACCTGTAGATCTGTGCGTTGTTCCAAAACGAGGACTTCAATTGTTACAATGTTGTATTTTCCCCCTTGGCTCGGTTCACTTTCACAAGGCAACATTTCAAAGCGTACCAAAATGTGTCCTCTCATTGGTCAGAGTGCACACGTTTATGTACCAGGGTTCCACCATAGCAAGATGGATAGACAGCAGCTCCGCGAGATTATTGTGGCCATCTTTTTAGCCGTAGTTATAATTTATCTAAATTTCTATGTTCCACGGAGCGAGTAAAGCCCATCTCCTTGGGCCGGATGTGAAGAACCTTGTAAAGCTCGGTGTTTTAATGCGTTTTTGAAAGTTGTTCAGAAATGTGTTCATCAGAGCGAATTTCAAGGAGGAATTTTACCTCGTCTTCGGTCCAAGTTAAACCGTGCTTCATGTTGCGAGCCGTTAGCAAAACAAACCCGCTTTTTACATAACGCAGTTCCCATCGGGCGTTGCTATACAGGTTGGCTGATTTGTCTGTTTGGATTACGTTCTCATCACAGGCGAACCGCTCCAGAGTTTGTTTGCACCTCATTCAGGTGGTCTCGGGCCGATTGCCGTTTTCATCTACATCTAAACGAACCGAACCAAGGGAAAGAAAAAAAAGAAAAAAGAAAAAAAAAAAAAAAACGCACCAGGTTCTGAAACCAACACTCCAAATGAGCCTGGTGTGAAAGCGCCCTTAATTTGACTGCTGTTGTCTGTTTCTGTTCTCTGAACAACTGAACAGAGCTATGCACAATAGAAATGCTGAGTTTCTGCATGAAAGATTAAGCACTTTATATTCACTCGTGTAAAGCCGACCTCCGTACAGGTGGTAACGACAGCGAGAACACACAGACTTTGTTACATTGCTTAGCTATCCGTGCACTCTTAGCAAAAATGGCTATACAAGTTTTCCTGTACTTCTTTTCATGTAAACAATTTAGTGTGGACAATGCATGCGATTAGGGCTGGGGAGCCATGTTAGCAGTAACAGCCTTTTCTTACGACTGCAAATATTGCATGCGAATGTTCAGTTTAGCTGACGGACTCACCGGCGGGAACAGGAACCATGACGGTGCGTCTCTGCTTGCTCTGACCCGTTCCTTTACACGCTACGCATGGGGAGGTGATCACTGAGCCACGGCCACCGCACCGCCGACAGGTAGAGCGCATCACAAATGGCCCTGTGTTCACCGTCTCCTATAGGGACACAGAGACCATGTACAGGTCGGTGGACCAGGCTGAAGTACTAGCTTTCTATTCGTAGTTCAGGTTAGTGAAGTCGAGAGCATAGCTCACCATTCCTGTGCCGTTGCAGTGGTTGCAGTGCTGGACCTTAGAGCCTGGCTCATGGCCTTTACCGTCACAACGCTGACAGGCAGCCTCAACGTTCACTGTGATTTCCTTATTCACGCCTTTGGCAGCTTGTGCAAACGTCAGCTCCATCACATACTAATGAGAAACAGATGGAACAGATTGGTTACTGTTAACAGAACTGCTCAACAGAAAAATAATTACACTGTATTCTATCCCAGTACTGCAAAGGTTCTGCTTCATAACACTTCACCAAATACAGTGCCCTCTGAAAGTATTGGAACAGCTAGGCCAGTGCTTTTTTATTTGCTATACACTAATGTATATGAAAGATGAATATTAGATGATGGATCAGAATTTTCATTTCCGAACACATCTAGATGTGTTAAACAACTTTGAACATGGCACCTTTTGTTTGAACCCACCCATTTTTCATGTGATCAAAAAATATTGGAACATGGAGACTGTCAGGTGCTTCTTGTTGCCCAGGTGTGCCCTGTTATAGTGACTGTTTAAACAATAGGCTCAACCACACTCAAGCCAACCAGGACAGCCAGGAACCTTGGGGTGACTTTCGATGACAACTTGACCCTTTACAGACCCCATTTCCACAACTGCATGATCCTGTAGGTTCATTCTGTACATCATCAAGAAAATTAGACCCTATATTCACTGAACAGGCTACACAGCTACTAGTCCAGGCTCTTGTCATATCAAAACTGGACTAATGCACCGCACTACTCTTGGGCCTCCCAGCCAGGTCCATCAAACCCCTTCAGATAATTCAGAATGCAGCAGCACGCCTAGTCTTCAACCAGCCCTAAAGAACCCATGTCACACCCCTCTTCATCTCCCTCCACTGGCTTCCTGTAGCTGCCTGCATCAAATTCAAGGCCTTGTTGCTCATGTACAAGATCTTGTCTGGAACAGCACCCTCCTACCTCAACACTCTCCTGAGGCTTACGTTCCCTCACGCAATCCGCGATCGATTAATGACCGAGGCTTAGTAGTTCCTACTCAGCGTGGCTCAAGATCCCTTTCCAGAACCTTCACACCATCTGTCCTTCAGTGGTGGAATGAACTTCCAACCTCAATCCGGACAGCCAAAAAAAAAAAAAAAAAAAAAAAAATCTGCACTTACACGTCTCTTACACCTCTACTCTGCACACTTCGCTTCTCTAGAACTCAATTAAAAATCTTGTATTGTTCTCCGCTTGACCACTTTTCTCTCAGTCGTGTATATACACATCCTAGGGCAAATGTTGATAATGTAGTGGAGTTCATCAGTCAAGTAATCCACCGATATCAATCAGATGCTCCACATTTCTTAATGGGGGATTTTAATAAATGTACATAGGACACTCTCTAAACCTTCAACAATGCATGGACTGCCCCACACATCACGATAAAATAGTAGACTTATGTTATGGGACTGTAACGGATGCATATAGATCTTTCCCCAGGCCCCCTATTGGGAGTGCTGATCATAACGCTGTTGCACTGATAATGATGAATTGGCTAAGGTTGTAAGCGCCTATATTTATTTTGTGAAGAACTAGTGATAACTAAAAATAATGTAAAAATTAACCCGAACAATAAGCCTTGGGTGACAAAATCTGTATTTAAAAAAAATTAAATAAATAAATGAGAGTTTGCTATCAAGGTACAAGTTCAGAAAAGAAACAAGTAAATAGGGAGGTGAAACAGGAAATTAGGTGAGCAAAGCTAAAATATAAGACTTCAGTAGAAGAGAATCTCACTAATGGTGGTATTCAGTCAGTTTGGAGAGGAATAAAAGCTATGGCAGAGAATAAAAAACAAGGAATCAGCAGAAATGAGTTGTTAATTCTATGACTGAAAATAGAGAAATGGCAAATAGGCTGAATTATGTTTATTTGAGATCTGATAAACAGAATTTGGGTGATGAATGCATTTTATGGAACGTGTTGAAAACAAGGTAGGTCCTGTTATTACTTCTAGCAGCTATCTCTCTCTCTCTCTCAAAGTTTATACTGAGAAACCGGAAAGCGCATAGTTGTGTGTCCTGAACACTCTTCCGTGGTGGCCTTTATGACCATTACAAAATTCAGACAACAGAGGAAACGTTAAACATATCTGTAGAGAAATCTTCACAGTGATTAGATAGTTGTTTTTTTTTTGTTTTTTTTTCCATAATTTCTTATTAGCCTTAGATTATGTGGAGCATCTGCCATACACATCCCTGTGTATGAGCTGTTACTAAAGAAATGCTAACGTGTTAGGAAAAGTATAATAACAAGCCTGCGTTACAGAAAACTGATCAATGCCTTCTGACCAATCAGATTCAAGAATTCAACAGTGCTGTGGTATAACCTGGAGAAATAAATGAGTTTCCTCAATTTCCATTTATCGATCATCTATTCTTTTTGTGATCCACATCAGCTCCCTGTTCATCACTGTTTAAACTCACTGACCTCCTGTGGCTGATCAAAGATGCCGCTGAAGTCCCCGAATCCTCGAGCGCCAGAAAATTCCCCGAAGATCTTGCGGAAGAGTTCCTCAGGGTCCACGCTGGTGCCACTGCTCCAGTACTGCTGCTGACCTGCTCCGGCTCCGCTCGCCTCGAACCCAGCTGCGCCGTACGTATCATACTGCTTCCTCTTTATCTCATCACTCAGCACCTAGAACAAGACCAGGCACAGAAGATGCAAATATGTTTCTCACAGCGGCACGTTCATGCCCTAAATGATCAAACACTGTGTGACGTTAGCACGCTTTAAAGTGATACCTCATAGGCTTCAGCCAACTGTGCAAATTTCTCCTTGGCCTGTGGGTCATCTTTGTTTGTGTCTGGATGATATTTCTTTGCCATCTGAAAAAAAGGAAACAAAATGCCATCATACTGTGGTGACAAAAATAAATAAATAAAACTTTCAAAACTGTTTTACACCATGGTGGTTTATGTTCATAATGATCACTGAATTGAACAATCAAGAAACTTTATTTCATTTGAAAAAAAGTGTTGTTAATAAGCATAACTCTTGTGACTGGTTAAGAAAATCAGTGTGTACTTCTTTAAATCGGCATCACAATGAAATTTAGGATTCAAACTAAACTTCTGTAAACTAAGGTTTCTGTAAAAATTCTACAATAACATTAAAGTCATATTCTAGCATTTTAAAGCGAAGCTTCTGCAACAGACTGTGCAATTACCACACACAATCAACATGATGCAAAATTTCAAAATCAAAATTTCAACATGATGCACTGGGAAAAGATTGCTTACACGAAACACACTTATGTAAATCTTAAGTGCAGGAATTAAACGTTTATATTGAGGAACGGCTGAGTGCGTCACAGAATCTACTCTGGGGAAAGAAAGACTTTGTGGTTGGAACACCAATGTACTTATTTAAAAATATAAATAAGTGTAAAAAAAAAAAAAAAAAAAAAAAGGAATTAAAATAAATAAATAAATTAATTAATTAATTAATTTAAAAAAAAAAAAAAAATGCCACAGCCATGAGGATTTTCACCACAGACACCACAAAATCTCTAACTCTTTCACTGCATTGCTCCAGTGATCGAGAAATAGCTTTCTTTTTTCTACTCATTCTTTACTGTTGAGTGCGTCTTTGCATTTTTTTTTTTTTTCCCCCCTTGCGGCAATAACAACAATTAATGTTTAATTTTTCTAACAGACCCCACAGATTTTTTTTTAGTATAGGCCTTGTATTGGTGACTCTACTTTCTGCAAAGGCTGAAGAAAGCCCATATCCCACCCCTCATCCTCACCACCTTCTACAGAGGAACTACAGAGAGCATCCTGAGCAGCTGCATCACTATCTGGTATGGAAATTGCACCGTATCGTATCGCAAGACCCTGCAGCGGATAGTGAGGGCAGCCGAGACGGTCACTGGGGTCTCTCCTCCCTCCATCATAGACATTTACACCACACGCTGCAACCGCAAAGCTACCGGCATTGTGGATGACCCCACACACCCTTCACACACACTCTTCACTCTCCTGCCATCTGGAAAAGGTACCGAAGCATTAGAGCCCTCACGGCCAGACTGTGTAACAGCTTCTTCCCCCAAGCCATCAGACTCCTCAATACTCAGAGACTGGACTGATATACACACACACACACACACACAGAACACCACTCCACTCCCATTGCAATATTTGCACATTTCTAGATCAACTGTATTGCATTTTTGCTGCTACTGTACTTATAAAAATATCACATTTAATTTCTTGTCACTATCATACACTTTACCTGGCTGCTACTGCAATAGCTCCTATGTCCATACATGGTATAATCTAATCTGTTGAATACTATGTCACAGTATGTTATGTTTATATTCACAGAATTTTTAAATTATATTGTTATTCTTTTGCACCACTCTTGGACAAGAGGCACAACTGGTTTGCTGTTGTTAAGCACACACTAAGCTTTCTTTGGGGCTATTATACTTAAAGGGGTCATATGATGCCATTTTAAAAAGCTCATCATTTTGTTTATTGGGGGTAATACAATAGGTTAACATGCTTTAATGTTGAAAAAAAACTCCATTATTTTTCACATACTGTTAGATGGAATAAATCCTTTGTGGGAGACTACAAGCTTTGTACCTTCGCAGATTTACATGCACAAACAGATCCACTACACACTATAGGAAAAGGAAAACATTAAAAAGCATCACATGACCCCTTTAAACTTAATATAATTATCTCATGTGTGGTGAGAAAGCACCACACAACTCATGAATCAATGTCTCGTGTGCAGTCAGCGTGAACTGAACAGCCTGGACCGCACAAATCATTAGAAGAGAGAGCTCTTATGCAGCACTCAATGAAAACTATGAAAGGTAATAAAATTCAACCTTAAAGCATATCCATGGAAAGATGCAACAGCTTATGCTTTAAGATGTTTATTGTTTGCCTTCATGGCTTTGTGTCTATGCTAATCACACCCAGGCTACAGATGAAGAGGACAGAGATTTGGAGTCTTACTTGGTAATAAGCTTTCTTGATCTCTTTCTGGGATGCTGTGCGTGGTACCCCCAGAATCTGGTAAAAATCCTGTTTATTTCTTGCAATGGCACTAATGTGGAAAGACAGCCTGGGCAGGACATGATGAGGGTTTCCACCTGCACACACACCAGAAAACCATTATAATTGAAAATAGGCTGGATTTCACAGCTCCTGGAAATAAACATGACATAAGCTGGATTTGTCATTATATAAATCTGTTGATTCAGAGATTAAATCTCTACATGGCCTGAGTGTATTAACAGAGCATCTCTTTCTCTCTATCAGGAGATAGATTCTCTCTTTCTATCCGCTCAGGTCTGCACTGCTTTATTCTGCACAGTGAACTTCTGCAGCCAACAACACATTTCCTTATAAACAAGCACATCATTGTTCACGTAAATCTTCCTGACAGATCACAACACAGGACTTCAAACAATCTATGAGCGTATGATATTACAAACGAGCCGGGTCCTGCATGACTGTTCTTCCTCTCAAACTGTTAGCATGCTGCTAAACCCAGGCCTCACTACTCACCTAAAAGGCTAGTCATTGTCACCGCTTTCTTCGTGCCTTCTCCACCTCGGCTGCCCGCCGACTTAAACACGCCGGCCCCCACTCTCGCCAAAGCTCCACGAGCTCCGTGAGGCCTGGAGGCAAAAGTGCTACAAGTGCGGACATTAAAGGACACCCAGCGTGCTGCACACCGAGCTGCGGAGGACGCCATCACTACAATGACACACACAGAGTAATGCGACAAACTGCGCAGGCGCCGTGCACATCCGAACGCTAAGAGTTGTCTGCTTCTTCTTCTTCTTCTTGTAAATTGGCGGTTGGTAAACCAGCTTTTGGTGCATTACCGCCACCTACTGAACTGGAGTGTGATGCGTCAACGCTTACGTGGAGAAAAACAAACAAATAAAAAACCCTTATAATAAGGATTAAATTAAATACAGTTAAATACCTTATATTCTTGTATAATTTCGTGTTTCTTTTAGATATCTTATCAAAATTATTCTAATATTTTAATCCCCTTGCTGTTTACTCAGTAGATGTTCTAAAATCCTATTCTATTCTATTCTATTCAATTCTATTCTATTCTATTCTATTCTTCTTTCTGTACTTTTGTTTCCAGTATTTGTCGTTGTCTTTTGTATGCTGTACACTGCAATATAATATGTTCATATTTCATTCATTCCACACCTCCTAACCCCATTAGGAGGTTTTATTTTTATTTCATTCCACACCTCCTAACCCCATTAGGAGGTTTTATTTTTATTTTATGCAGATTTCCATTCAATGCTGTATGACCTATTCTGAGTCTTGTTGTTATTGCTATTAATAAATCAGAAAAAAAGGAAAATAACAGAATTATGTTATTATAGAGCCTGTTATAGTGCAAGTCAACAAAAAAAATCATTTGAGAATTATGTTACACTTCTTGAGTTAAATATTAATCAGAAGCTGTAAAATCATCAGGATACATAGTATGACAAAAGTGGACAGCATGAAATATATTTATGACTTTAAAGCAAAATAGTCCTCAAATAAACACGTATATTTTGTCGTAGTAAAATATTCTGTCAATCAATCTCTGTGAGCGGGATCATTGATCAGTGACGTGGAGCCAGGTTCGATCCTGGGCAGAGAACTTCATTCAAGCAAATAAACACAAGTCAGTAGTAATGTGAACTAACTTCAGCGTTTCAGTCCAGTCCAACAAAACAAAATGAATCGAGTGTATAGCTTCTCAGTAATGCATGAGCCCAACATGATTGGAAACGTAAAAATAGGAAAAGAAGGTTTCCCAAACTGTCTGTGCGTTTGTGCATAATAACTACATTATGTAACATCTGTTGTTTGTTAATTCTTTCAACAGCAATAAAACCAGCCTCCATGGGGCAGTGGTGGCTCAATGCTTAAGGCTCTGGGTTACTGATCAGAAGGTCAGGGGTTCAAGGCCCTCAACCCTCTCTGCTCCAGGGGCACTGCATCATGGCTGATCTTGTACTCTAACCCCAACCTCCTAACAAGCTGGGAGATGCAAAAAAATAATTTCACTGTGCTGTAATGTATATGTGACAAATAAAGGCTTCTTTTTCATATAATCGAAATCCACTTTTTTTTTTATCATTTAAAGGTTAATTTTTAAACCACGGTGTAGACTAACATGCTCCTTATGACCTTAGCGAGATCTCAGGGCCGTGTGCACATAGTCTCAGGCTTTGAGCAGAGAAAGATGATCTGGTTCAGAGTTTAACTCACCTCACTATCAAGACAATAGGACATCTTAGTAAGAAGCAATACTGTTTAATAATCAATGACAGGGACCAAAGTGGAGTTTCTGCTGCCATCCCAAATCTGATTATTTTTCACTAACAGCACACCCCAACCTGCTTTTCTTTTATACCACAGCAATTTGCCAGCAATTACATTTTTATTTAATAAAGAATGACATTAAAAAAAAAAAAAAAATTAGTTCATACTGTGCATTCAGGTCCTTATGGGAAGTTCGTATTTACGAGTTGGGAAGTTATAATTACGACGTCAGGTGCGTTCAAATCACTTTGGTCTGAGTAAGATGGCGGTGAACCTTCTCCTAATTAACTACACAAAATAAATAAATAAATAAATAAATAAATAAAAAATACAGCAATGTTTTTTAACTCTACTTCTAGAAAATGAAGAAGAATGCGCATCAGGTGTGTTTTGCTTTTTTATGTATTTAAAAAAAAAAATCTATTTATTAAGCCACTGTAAACGTTATTGTTATGGTTATATCAATTGTACAGTGCTCTCGTATTTTGTCCAGGCAATTAACTTGTTTTACTGTAAATAAAAAAAGCCTCACAAAGACATGTCACTGCTAAACACCCAGAAGTAGTATGTGGTGTAGTGTGGTTTATATTTTACTTTTATTATCTCTCTCTCTTTCTCCCTCTTCCTCTGCCATGTTCCTCAGAAATCAGCTTCTGAGTCGATTAACGTTCAATTTCAACAAATTTACTGTCAACTACAGACGTTGCATCCATTGATTCCACTACGTTTTCTTACTGACACACTCCCAACTCGGAAACTTGGAGCTCAAAGAAAATCCTGAGTTTCCCCCCTCATAATTACAACTTTGCGGTGGCATTCAACTCATAAGCCCGATCTTTCCAACATGACTTGAACGCACTATTAGTCATGTTTAATGTTGTGGAACATCCATGAAACAGGTAAGTTCCTGTCATCACTTATGTTTTGGCAGCTATAAACAGTCACATCCTTCAAAATCCTCTCTTTTTTTCTCTCTCTAGAAGTTAATAAGACAAAATATGCAACTTGTCTTGTTACAGTGAAACCACAAACTCAAACTCTGCTGTTCTGAAGACTTTCCTGTGTCAGAAAACACAAAGGAACAGCCTTATCTCTGATTGGTACAAAATGCTGGACACTAAAGAGTCCTACCATAAGTGTTAAATAAACATCTTACTTTTGTTAGCCCACAAGTGTGGTCCGTTTATATGCTATATACAAGACTGTTTCTGCACCATCTGGGACCCAAAGTTACATCATACTTGGAAATATATAAATATAAAAATCCTGCGTTCTGTGTCTACCACTAGAAACTGCCCTGGCTATGTATCTGGAGAAGAATCCAGGGAGTGAGTGCAGTGTATTCAAGAAATAATTGACATTTCAGGAAAAAAAGTTCTTCATCACGCACTACACTTGTGGGTAGGGTTCTTACTGTATCATGGTTAGTCACAGTGTATGATCAGATGGTTACTTCAGCATAAACTTGTTCAAAAATACAGATTAAAATGCATTTCCTTCTATTATTGACTGTTTATTTATTTTTTTTATTTAGTCAAGCTCCTTACTCCAGTGATTCTCATCCCTTTTGTATAAAGAAAAAAAAAAAAAAAAAGAAAAAATCATACAACAACCTCAGTTTCTCTGTACAGGGTAAAAACCTTTGTCTGTGTAATCCGTTACTGTTGTAAACACATTACATGGCTACCTCTGCTGCTACTCTATCCTGCTCAGAACTTTATCGTACATGTCAGCCATCAAACCCACAGAAAAGCAAGGCATTGCTGGTCATAACTAAACCAAACAATTATCTAAGCAGCCTTATGCAGGTTTAT
>JANDJT010000102.1:16819475-16852740 GCA_024331685.1 Stegophilus panzeri
AAAGGAAACTCTCAATTGGTTTCAGAGAAAAAAAAATCAAGGCGTTAGAATGGCCCAGTCAATCACCTGACTTGAATTTCAATTAGCGTGTTCAATACTTTTTTCCTGTGCCATTCCACTTTATTACACATAATTTTATTTAAGGACTTTAATGTTGTGAATTCTTTATATTTCCGCATTTCTTGAGTTAATACTGATGTCTGGTGAAAATTTCATGTGATTAGCCTCCTTGGAAATATATTTACTGAAAAAAATGTTGACGCGTCCAATACTTATTTCCCCCAACTGTACATTATCTAGCATGTAGCAGAATGTTGACTCATTCAGTTGCCTGATCAAGTTTAAGAGTCAAGGCTCAAGGCTCAGATTTAAACATTGACAGTACAAACACTTACTGACATGAACAAACACATACAGTCATATGAAAAAACAAGTATACCCCATGGAAATTGTTGACATATTTGGACAAGCAAACATTTGATCCTGAAAATAAGGATATTTTCAAAAAATATTTCACAATTTTCTTTGAAACAGTCCCTATTAATAAGGGTGATACACTCTATAAATGACACATAAAATTGACATTTTGTAGTAATTTTCACAATTTAAATGAACAAAAAACAGATCAGTTACATGGAAAAAGAAAGTATACCCCTACATTTATCACACCTTCAAATCCATAAAATTAGAATCAGGTGTTGAAGATTGGGTGCCAGCAATTAGAACCTACCTAGGGAGTGCAGGTGGAACCTGTCTTATTTATACCCCTCTCATATCTAGTGTCTGGTGTTCCCTTTGTTATTGAGGTGTGTGGTGTCTTCATGCCAAGATCTAAAGATTTTTGTAAGGCCTTCAAAAAAAGGTTGAGGATGCCTATGAGTCTGGCATGGGATTTAAAAAGATGTCGAAATTATTTGAAATATATCATTCCACTATAAGGAAAATAATCTACAAATGGTGCAGATTTCAAATGACTGCCAGTTTGTCCAGGAATGGGGTTGCTTCACTGCCTCAGGGACTGGAGAGCTTGCTTTCATTGATTCAACTATAAATTCTGCATCATATCAAAGAGTGCCTGAAGATAATGTGAGGCCATCTGTCCAAAAGTAGAACTTGAACCGAAAGTGGACCTTTCAACAGGATCATGTTCCTAAGTACACTAGCAAATCCACTAAGGAATGGCTCAAAAAGAATAAATTGAGGGTGATGGAATGGCAGTGATTGCAATGGCAAAGTAAAAGTGACGTGCTCTTGAATTTTACAGTGGCAGAGTAAAAGTGATGTGCTATTAAAGAAGGCAGAACAGTAAATATAAGTACAATAAATACTAAATGGTAAATCTGAATAGTAAGGACCAAAAAGGGCACTTAAAACAATAAATAAATAAAAAGAATTATTACTTTAATGCACATAACCAAATGTATTTTTACAGTATTTAAACATGTAATTATTTATTAAATAAATCGCGTATATTTAAAGCAGTACTACTCGTTGTCTGTTGTGTTTTTAACTATTTTAATGACTTCTTCACGGTTAATTGGAATGTCACGCTCGACTGAGGGTAGCAGTAGGTCAGAGAGCCTCTCTTCATCACATAGACTTCGAAGTCTGGATTTCACAATTTTTTACTTTGAAAATGACCGTTCAACTGTAGATGTGAAGACAGATAATGTGGCATATATTTTTAGGAGTTGAGAAAGAGAGGGGAAAACAGTCTCAATCACATTGTCTTTTAGGCACTTGAGTATTTCCTGGACATTGCTTTTTGGGAAGGAGTAGGATGCATGAAACACTTTAAGTTCTGTGAAGTCCTGGGAGATGACATTACTAAATATTATTTTACCAAACAAAACAGTGAAAATCAGGAAGGTAATCATGTTGAATTCATGTTCAATTTTGCTGATGTTGTAAACATTGTTTGTATTATATGGATGAAAATGCTAGCTATCATGAAATTAAAGATATGAATGCCCTACACGTTAGAGAGTTGAACTTAGAACTTGGACTTAGATTTCATTTCACTTAGATGCATTTCCCCAAAACATACCATAAAACATAAAACCATTAAAAAGTGTCATGAAATAGATAACTAATACTCTCGGGTAACTAATACATGAATAAGCACATTAGGACGTGCTAAACTATGCTACTGTTGAATGGTTTTTGGATAAAAACAAATTGAATGTCATTGTTAGAAATGTGGCAGCAGTCACGTTACACCTTTATTATAATTAATTAAGCATAATACCCATGCTGCTGCATTCGCAACATTTACAAGAGCATGGTACTATAAATTTAAATTTTCCGTATAACCTGTAGCCCGTGACCCTGAAAAGGATTAAGCGGTATAGAAGATGGATGGATGGATGGATGGATGGATGGATGGATGGTATTACCTGTAGCTCATGAACTAATTCAAGTACTCACGGTTAAGAGACTGCTGCATAGCGCTGTAATGGAAGCTCAGCCTACCGCTCCACCTCTGCCTAATGCTTCCGACAAAAACCTCATTATCATGCATTCATGAACTATTCATTACAAGGTTGATAATATTTTATTTTGTACTTATTATTATTGTTAGTAGCAATGGTAGAATTGTTATTATGAACTGTTATTATGTGCAGACAACTCCACGTGCGCTTGGGGTCAGAGCCACGATAGACTGACTCCACTCTTTCCCTGAAAATGGAAAAAACCTTTTGAAGATCATACCTGGACTTATTGTAGGCAGTCAGATCCCAAGAGTTGAAGGCTACATGAAACATTTGCCAGTCTGTGGATTCAAAGCAGTTCTGCAGTCTGGAGATGGCATCCATCTGTGAACTGCTCTAAGAACAGTTTTTTTCTGTTTGAGGCATTGTCTGTAGGCAGGTAACAATAGGATATTGTTTAATCAGCCTCAGGATTTGCAATTTCTAGTCCATTGGTGTTGTACAGTTCATCCAATGTGTTCGTTTTGTCCATGTGATGCAGGATGTAGAATCTCTTTGATGTTTGCATACCATGAAATTAAATAATCACCAAAACTATGGCACTGTTTTGTGCTACGTTTCTGCTGATTTGTGCTGCAAAAATTAACATTTGTGCTGGTTTGGTGTTTGAGCTATTTAACATTTTTTTTTGTCTGTGTGACATCACTCTCCACCCCATATCGCTCAAATCGCTCCTGTGGCTACTCTAGGCTGCTGCGGGCTGAACACAGATGCACAGGAGGCAGGAGTGGGGAACAAAAGTGCTCTCTTAATTCAAAACATGTGGGAATGGGGAAGGTGAGGAAGTGGGGACTCCATGTGAAGGAGGAGGCCGTCGCAGTCTTCCAGGCATGGGGAACAGTGTCAAGGCAGGACCCAGGGAGCGTGTGAGTTGACCTTGAGTGCCAGCTGAGGGCACAGCGTGGCCAGGGAGTGTCATCTTCTTCACTGTCAGTGTCTGCATCTGCAGGGGATAAAGAAAAGCGCATCAGTTGAATCTAGACAGGAGAACGTGCTCACCTCTGTGTTGGCTATGCCCTTTTATATTCTCCTGGCTCCTTCAGGAGGGTGAAGAGCGGCAGCTCCAATCATTGGCCGCCAGCCGTGTGTGCTTCTGCTGCCCCACCTTGCAGCCATGTGCTCCTGTGCTGTCCACAACAAACAGGGTGCTGAAGCGGAGCTGTCCGTTCAGCACCCGGCGGCAGTTGCGCCAGGAGCACGACAGTCTTGGTGCATATGGGCTGCAGGCCTGTCGTCACAGTACCCCCCTCAGCTCTGAGCCTACTGCCGGTGGAATCTGGGCCCATAAGGCATGCCTTTGGGAGAGGCCATCTGCATTCCCATGGTGGACCCCCGCTTGGTGCTGGACCTGGAAAGAGAAGTACTGCAACAAGTGAAACCATCTGGTTACCCTGGCATTGGTGCCCTTTGCTCTGGCCATCCACTGCAAAGGAGCGTGTTTGGTCACCAGTGTGAAGTGACGACCTGTCAGGTAATAATGCAGCTTTTCTACGGCCCACTTTATTGTGAGGGCTTCTCTCTCCACAGCTGCATACTTCTTCTCGGAGGAGGTTAGCTTTCTGCTGACATACAGGACCGGGTGCTCTTCTCCATCAAAGGTCTGAGACAGGACGGCTCCCAGCCCTGTCTCAGGGACATCGGTGTGGACCGTGAAGGTCAGGTCGTAATCAGGATTCCGCAGGACGGAATTTCTCTGGGGGTGTTGGAGCCTTGCTTCCCTATGGCCTTGCGTTCTTCGGGCAGCAGAGCTCTTAAGAACCGGTCTATAACCACCCACTCAATGACCTTGGTGGCGGTGTGTCATTCAGGTTGAAGCCACCTCTTAGAGGTGTGGAGCAATGTGTCCATTTGAGCTCGAGGGGTGGCTCTGGGGTGGTAGGACCATCAGTGGAACTCTGCCACTGTGTTGGTGGGAGACAGGCCGCAGAAAACCAGGATTTCGCCTTTGAGGATCTCATAGTTGGCGGCCTTGGCCGGTGGAAGCACATAGTAGGCAAGTTGTGCCTCCTCCGAGAGAAATGGAGGGAGTATATTGACCCAGTCATCTTCCTCGCACTCGTCACACAGGGCAACTCGCTCAAAGGTCTGTACAAAGGGCCTCGGCATCCTCCTCACTGCAGAGCTTGGTGAGCAGTTGCTGGGCATCTCGGCAGGGGTCAAGAAGAGGGACGGTGGTGGTGGAGTGGGGTTTCTTCAGCTCCAGCAGCTAATGCGTGGCAACACGTAGGCTCTGGGCCAACTCCTGGGTCAATGCCTGCTGCTGGATGTTCTCTATGCTGCAAGAGGAGGCAGGAGTGGGGAACAAAAGTGCTCTTTTAATTCAAAAAAAGAAAAGTGCATCAGCTGAATCTAGACAGGAGAACATGCTCACCTATCTGTGTTGGCTGCACCCTTTTATATTCTCCTGGCTCCTCCTAAAACATTCTTGTTATATCTAAGGAAGGGAAATAGTTACAGTGTATGTTTTAACGGCACAAACCGATCACAAATGAACGGTGCCAATTTGGAGTGATTTGAGCAACATGGGGTGGAGAGTGATGTCACACAGACAAAAAATATGTTTAATAGCTCACACACCAAACCAGCATAAATATTCATTTTTGCGGCACAAATCAGCACAAACATACGACAAACAAATGGCATAGTTTTGGTTATTTAATTTCATGGGGTGCCAACTTCACGGAGATGACTGTAGACTAGGCTACTGTAAGGACTAAACTAAATTCCCAGGAAAGGTAGAAAGGGCACACTTTAATCGTAAGCAGTTCAAGCTCCGGTGTGTAGTGCATAGCTAAGACTGTGACGTCCGTGCCCCAATGAGTGTTTATCATAAAGCAAACACCTCCACCTCTGCTCTTATTGGAGTTTAATATTCTGGCTTGACGAAAAACTGAGTATCCTGCCGGTGTGATGGCCATGTCAGGCACTGCTGTGTGTAACCACATCTAACAGAAAGCCAGCAAGCAGCAGTTCTGTATATCCCACTGAAAAATGTGATTCTCATATTAAGTTTGTAAACTTTGTTATCCAGTAACTGAATGTTGGCTAACAAGATTCTGTTAGCCAACTAACACTAATACTGTTAGTTCTGTAGGATCAGACGGTGGTCCAATCATAGTTGATAACTCTGGGAGATTACTGATAAAACTCTGTGCAGTAGCTAATGTGAATATATGTTTGATACTGTATCGTGGCAAGGTGCATATGTTATGATTAAGACACATTTTAAATGAGATGAGATAATGATCTAAGATAGCTTCATTGTGGAAATGTTACTATATGTTCTATATTTGATCCGAACATTAACCCAGTCACCATTACAGTATGAGTACATTAGCTATTACGTTCTGATTAACCCCTACTAAATCTAGAATGGAGACAACCACTGTTCTCAGAGGGTCTTCTGGGATATCAAAATGAATATTAAAGTCTCCAACAATTAATGTTTTGTCTAAAGAGATTAAATTTGCAAATTCACAAAAGGAATGCAGAATATGGCCCTGGGATTCTATAAATAATAATTAGTAGAATCGACTGAGTGCACTTATTTTTTGTGGCTACATATCATATGTTAGTGTAAAGAACTTCAAACATGTTGAATTTATGACTAAGTTTTTGTGTGACATCTAGATTATCATTATAAATAACTGCGACCCCTCCTCCTCTGCAAGTTAGATGGGGATAATGTATATAACTGTATCCAGGAGGACTAGCTTCATTTGCTACATACTCACATGGTTTAATCCACGTTTCTGTTAAACACAGTACATTAAACTCCTGATTAGTAATAGTTTCATTAATAAGCGCTTTAGCTGACAAGACAAGCGCTTTAGCTGACAAGACAAGCGCTTTTTAATATTTAACAGTCCTAGCTTCAGATCAAAAGTGTTGGCTGTGCATTCAGTATGATTTCATTTTATGTTAATTAGGTTACTAAAACATGCTTTCTGATTATTTCTACATTTTTGTTTCGCTTGGGGAACAGACACATTCTCAATATAGTGGAACGTAAGTGACGACTCAGTGCAGCCATCAGAGGTCGGTTTAGCCTGCTTGTCTACTCCCTGGCCTTGGATCTGGATGGTCACCGATTAACTAGGCCTGTTCTGAGACTAAGTGCTATGCTTCAAGAAATGAGAGCAACACCTTCCTAAGTGGGATGGATACCATCCCACCCTTACTGGCCAACCTTGCCCTCAAAACTATTCCAATCATCTATAAAGCCCGCATTGTTTTCAGAGCACCACCTGGACATCCAGCAGTTCAACAGCCATAACCTTCTGTAAGCTACATCACCACGCCATATTGGGATAGGACCAGAGCATACTACTGCATCGGACATCACCTTCACTAATTTTCACACCGCTCCAATGTTACTCTTAGTAACCTCTCATTGATCCATGTAAAAAATCTTTGAAAACCTATGCTTGCCTAAGACCCTAAGATTACCTGCTATGTCTGGCGCCCTGGCTCCCAGTATACACCTAACTAGTGCTGCTGGTGCTCCTCAAGGCCTAGCTAATTTCACATGCCTTTAGATAGTCTCCTATAACCAGAGCTCTTTCAGGTTTCTCAGCGGGGGCTTCACTGAGAAGAACAAACCTGTTGGACACATGAAGCAGAGAGGCCTCAAACACACATGCACACACATATGCATACACACACGCACACACACATACACGCACACACATACGCACACACACATACGCGCGCACACACACACACACATACACGCACACACATACGCACACACGCACGCGCACACACACACACACACACACACACACACACACACACACACGTATATGTAGAAAGTTGGCACTTCTTGCAGCTATGGAACACCAAGCATGTGTTAAAGGAAAAAAAATATGGAGTTCTGAAAGTTTATATGTTCTAATGTGTGCCATATTTGACACTAAATACCACAGAAAGCATCAGAAGAGCCATATATGGCCATTTCAGAGTTGGTGAAAAAGTTAGAAGAACCATTTTGCTTTTCAACATAAAACATTTTATAGTGCTTTTGTTGTCTAATTTGGTAATAACCACAACCTGTTGATTTTGACATTCAGTAAATCTGAATGCTATCCTTTTAATCAGTGATGAGTTGAAGTCCTTTAATCATGTTCTAATAATTTGCATTTGTGTACGCATTCAGGAATGTGTTATTTATTTATCATCATATATTTTAAACCCAGATATGCACTGCTGTTTAATTTAGATTGAGCTATACATCTGCGTGAGTAATGTGTGTGTTTTCTGTAGATGGTGTGGGAAAGCGGGTGTGTGGTGATCGTCATGTTGACTCCTCTGACAGAAAGTGGAGTTAAACAGTGTTACCACTACTGGCCAGATGAGGGCTCCAACCTCTACCATATATATGAGGTACTAAACATGTAACCTCACATAAAAAAGAAAGTATATATGCACAGAGAACTCTCTCTATCTATCTATCTATCTATCTATCTATATATATATATGCGCGCTGAGAACTCTACCCAATCCCCCCAGCCCCCCCCCAGAAACTACACATAGTTGAGACAGCAGTAGTAATTTGAATTAAAAATTTAAATAGTGTTTGTTTTTGGAGAGTGTATTTTATGCTGGTGTGCGTGTGTCTCTCTGTAGGTTAACCTGGTGTCAGAACATGTGTGGTGTGAGGATTTCCTGGTTCGTAGTTTTTACTTGAAGAACATGCAGACCAATGAAAGTCGCACAGTCACCCAGTTCCATTACCACACATGGCTCAACCAGCATACACCTGAGACCAGCCAGTCTCTGCTCGACTTCCGCAGGTAACCATGAGCACTGTGTGTGTGTGTGTGTGTGTGTGTGTGTGTGTGTGTGTGTGTGTGTGTGTGTGTACACACATTTGCATCTGCATGCATTTGTATTGTTTCATTTATTGAAATAAAGGGAACTTTGATGACACCACCACCCCTTTATCTACTTTTGTTAATATTACTCCAGCTGTTTTGTATAACTGTTAGTTGTAACTTTTTTATCCTGTCTCCTTCCTACTTTCCCTTCATTCTTCTCGTTCACTTTCTCACTGCATTCTCCTGCTCATTCAATCAATCTCTCTATGTCTGTCACTCTTACTTAATTTCAGGGTGCTTTACTGGCATAGAAATTAAGGCTATTATATTAAATATGGCAAATATTATACATTTATATGTTCAAAGCTTGATTTAAGTTTTAGAACAATCACTAATAGAAATCCCAGGAAATAGTACACTCTAACACCGTATACAATTGTATATAATTAAAAATTGTAGAATGAATGTTGTAAAGATTGCCTACCAACAGGTTGGGTAATTTTGCGCTTTTATCAGCCAAAATATTTGTGCTTCCCAGTGTAGCTGGATATGTTACGGTGTTAAGGCATTTATTTTCTTTACTTAACAAGAGTTTCAAGCCACACTAGTCATGTTAGAAGAGCATCAAACTTGAGCATTTGTGTTGTGCTTGTCGCAAATTTCCCCTCTGAATGCACATTCCAGTGCCAAGTGTCTTTGTTATTGTTTTGGTGCTTTCTCCTTTATTATTTCTGGTTTTCCCTAATTAGTATGTGTATTTATACAGGTGCGTCTCCTTTTTTTTTCCTCCCTTAATTTAATTCAAAAGGGGAGCTTTCATATATTCTAGATTCATTACACATAAAGTGAAATATTTCGAGCCTTTTGTTTTAATCTTGATGATTACAGCTTACAGCTAATGGAAATCAAAACTCCAGTATCTCAAAATATTAGAGTAAAGAATTTATAATACAGAAATGTTGACCTTCTGAAATGTATGTTGATTTATGCACTCAATACTCGGTCGGGATTCCTTTTTGGCGTGGCAATGCTGAGGTGTTATGGAAGCCCAGGTTGCTTTGATAGCGGCCTTCAGCTCGTCTGTATTGTTGGGTCATGTGTCTCTTATTTTCCTCTTGACAATACCGGTTCAGGTCAGGCGAGTTGGCCAGCCAATCAAGCACAGTAATACCATGGTCAGCAAACCAGTTACTAGTAGTTTTGGCACTGTGGGCAAGTGCCAAGTCCTGCTGGAAAATGAAATCAGCATCTCCATAAAGCTTGTCAGCAAATGGAAGCATGAAGTGCTCTAAAATAGACACTGCATTGACTTTCGACTTGAGAAAACACAGTGGACCAACACCAGCAGATGACATGGCATCCCAAATCATCAGTGACAAACTTCACACTGGACATCAAGCAACTTGGATTCTGTGCCTCTCCACTCTTCCTCCAAACTCTGGGACCTTGATTTCCAAATGAAATGCAAAATTTACTTTCATCTTCCCCATGATTGTGGTTGTGTGTACTGAACCAGACTGAGAAATTAAAGGCTCAGGAAACCTTTGTAGGTGTTTTGAGTTAATTATCTGATTAGAGCTCTTCTCAGGTCGAAATTTCTGTATTATAAATTCTATATTCTAATATTTTGAGATACTGGATTTTTTTATTTGAGCTGTAAGCCGTAATCATCAAGATTAAAACAAAAAAAAGGCTTGAAATATTTTACTTTATGTGTAATGAATCTAGAATATATGAAAGTTCCACTTTTTGAATTAAATTACAGGACAAAATTAACTTTTCCTTAATATTCAAGTTTTTTGAGATGCACCTGAATGTATGTATGTATGTATGTATGTATGTATGTATGTATGTATATGTATGTGTGTGTGTGTGTGTGTGTGTGTATTGCTGCCTTTCCGCTCACATTCATTTATAGCAACACTGTGATAAATGGAAGTCATTCTCAGAAACATTTTCTAAGGAAGAAGAACGAACTGTGAAAGTTTTATACTCAGTTATCATACCGTGAAATTTTCAAACCCTAACTGTTGTGGGCAAACAAAACTAAGCTAGTACAATTAGGCAGGGAAAGTGAAGAAAGTGAAAGGTCAGTCATAGAGTGCTGGCTGAATGTAAGTGAAGGTTTAGTTGTGCCTTCACTACATAAAACAGGACACCGATGAAGCTCAGCCAATCAGCGTTCAGGATTTCTCCCATTCTGCTTCACTAAAGCTGAGAGTGACAACACAGCGCCACCCGGAAGGTACGAGACGATCAGTGAGGAGCCGAGAATGAACCGCTTCAAGACTTCCAAATTTAAGAACACCACTCCGAAGATCTCGAAGAAAGATGTGAGTAACGTATCTGTTGAAAGCATGAAACCAGCCGTGTGTTTTATCTACTGAATAAAAAAAAAAGCTGGTCGCGGTTTCGAGCAGAAGCTGCGGCTGAATCTCAAACGCCCCGTTTATCCCCTCGGAAGTGTACTACACAGAGAACGAAATGGATGCCATGTAGACCCTATGTAGTGCACTACTTGTTTAAAAGGCGAGCCGTTTGGGATTTAGCCGGAGTGTTTCTGAAAGGAGCGCCTGCAATAATGTGTGGAGGATGTCTTGACGTCTGACTTCCTCCTATATCGCCAAACTTAACTATATTTGGCCGTTTCACACAGCCATGCAGGCCTTTGCTCAGAATGGTAAACATTTCAGGATGTTGATTTTATTTCTGAGTAGTTTAATGCAGGGAAGATCGTTGCCGGGTTTTCAGTTCAGTTCGGTTTTATATTTGTGCAGCGCTTTTAACACATTGCACATTGTCACAAAGCAGCTTTACAGAAAAAGATCAATTCCGGATATACATTTTGCATGGATAAATGTATTACTGCAACTAGCCCAGTTTTCAGTGTGTACAGGATCAGACTCACTTTCTGCCATGCAATGATCCCTGTGTTGTGCTGGATTACATTACTGACCTGATCAGAGCCCTGATTGTTGGATTTCTATTATTTTGTTGATCTTATCTTCTGTTTGGATTTGTATAATTGATGAAACCTGTATTGTGCGATTTGTTTCTTTTCTGTATTAGTAACTGCTGCTGCTCTTTGTCAGGACTGACAGTGGATCAGATCACTGTTCTGCTATTTGCTGTAAGGCAAATGACTTGATTTTTAATCTGTATGCCTTTTTGCATAAACACTCTTAACATGCGGTCACATTTGGGGATAAACTGGGATTATTAGGTAATAATGTGGGAAGTAGCATTTATGTGGTGTTCTACAGTTGTGCCTAAAAGTTTACACACGCCTTGTAGAATTTACAAAATCTTAAAGTGCACATATTATGGTTTTGAAACGTGCTTAATTTTGTTTTAAAGGTCTCATACGATAGATTTACATGCATCCAAGGTCAAAAAACACTTTTAATGTGCTCATAATTTAAACTGCTCCCCGCCCACATTTCTACATTTCTAAACTAATCTCCTTAATGGAAAACAACTTTACTGCTAAATATGAAAGAATTCTACATTTGTAATGGACAATGAGTTCTCCCTTTGATTATCAGCATCATCCAAATCAGTCTCTGTCTCATCTCCTGGGGTAAAAGCCACTCATGGCCTTTAAAAGCAAGCCTCGTCCTCGTCTTTCGCTCCACTGATATCTGCTGGCTCTTGCATCAGTGGGGTAATACTTGCTGAGTAATTCTTTTAGTTCTGCTCTGTTTACTTATTTTGTTTATTACTGCATTTTTATTAGGTCATTTAAAAACTTTGTTCAGTGTTGTGTGTGTGTGTGTGTGTGTGTGTGTGTGTGTGTACAACAGTGAAATCAAATCAGATTTTCCAGAATTCAGCTATGGCGACAGTTGGACAAGCTTTTAAAGTTGCCAAATGAACCCATTTTTTTTTAAATGTTCAAATTTACATGTACAACAATTTTAAAAGTTGCATTGAGTGAAGAAATATATTTTACACATTAAAACAAGTGATGGTATTTCTTATTACTGTTATATTGTGATACTGTCATCTTGGATTAATTGAATGGACTATTTGAATCGAACAAACGTCGTCATGAGAAACCTCGTGTGCAGTAGCGGTGTGCTTTAGGACAGGTTGTTCCAAATCTGTCGCATGTCAGTCAAAATTATGTATTCACTACAAAATTCATTATGGGTCTGAAAACATCTCCCAAGAGATCCGATATTGGTCCAACGTATCAGGAAGCAATCCGGGGTCCTGATATTGGTAACAGGTTAGTAGATCCCTACTCGGATCCAGCTTTGGCCATTTATCTTTGAGCTGAATACCGTTTACTATTCATGACCACTAGTCACCATGGACTAATGTTTGTTTCAATGTTTAAATGTCAAAAAGTTTCTCAATGGCCAATTATAAATTTGGGTTGGAGTATCAGTGTTTAATGATCTGGTACACTTGGTTTAACATTTCACTTATGAGGAAATATAGGGATGACCTATCCCACTTTCCATAACAGTACCAGAAATTTACTGGCTGATAACCGATATTGATACAATACTGATGTTCTCTCAATCTGACTCTGCAAGCTTCTTTTCCCCAAGTTATGTAACATATCACAGGTGCAAAGGAGAATGAAATAAAATTGTTCCATGGATTGTACTGGTTAAATATGTCCAGTCTGATCTGCTAGCTTTTCAGTCCTGTGACTGTCCTAAAACCTTTACTCAGTATTTAGAAAGGTAGCCTGCACAGTTATACTCTATCTATGATACTCAAACTGAACAGCATTTAGGAGTCTGTTAATTAATTAATTAATTTATTACACAAAGTCAGAGCATTAGCAGTGTTCACTTGTGTAATTTCAGAAAAACAGTACTTCGTCAGTTCGAAGAAGTGCGGTTCGCTAGCTTATGATTGGAGAGAGACATGGGATCTTATGGTAGCTGTCTTATGCTGGGAGAGAGCTGGTTGCTCATAGGGAATTGGCAGATTGGGGAGAAAAATAGGGAGGGGGAAAAATAAGTCAAGTTAAGACTGAAAGCGAGGTTGTATCTTTCAAGCAAAGAGCTCAAAACACTCCAGTCATTCCAGGTTCTTATTGAAGGAAAACAGAAAATGTCTCTTTTTTTGGCATATCTTTTGCATTTCAGCAGTGTTAAAATGCAGAGCTCCTATGTAGAATAGTGTCAAATTTGGCAAGCCTCATACAGTCTCATTTTTGGTATTTTCTCTCTCACCCCTCAAACCCGCACCCCACACAGTACAAAATCAGTCATGAATTTGTCATCTATGGAGCTGCATTCACAAGTGATTACTTGTAACAGGAAATATCTCCATTTATTTAATATTTAATTTCCAGTTTATTTATTGGCAGATGCTCTTCTCCAAAACGACTTACACGTGGCTTTAGCAGTCCTGGGTCTGTTTGTGTTGTGGTTTGTAGTTAAATTCCCTACAGAGTAGGAGGCAACACTGTCTGTCTCTGTGCCCTTCTAATCCCATTAAACTGACTCACACTGACGGATTTACAGATGTAGGAAGAATTTGAATGCGGGCATCAGGAGGCGATGCTTTTATTTATATTAAAAAAATTAAGTTGGGGGACGCGTTCTGTAGGAGAAATGTGTGTCGCCAAATTCAGATTCAGCACTTGAGTACTCTCACCCCCTGCCTTTCTCATTTTGTCAACATTCTAAAAAGGGTTTTAACAGCCTTGATGTGCATGACAGGGAGGCTATTATATTTGTTGAAGTTTCTGCAGATTCAAAAAGGTCTTTGTGTGTGTGTGAGCAGAGGTTAGTTTCAGCTCAGTTAGTGTGTTTCCTTTTCCTCCTTCCTGTTTGCAGTGGTGTAACTTCTTATTTTTGCTCTCTGAATTTTGTGTTTTAATCAGAGAGAGAGACTTGTTTCTCTCAGTTTGGATTCTGTGCTGCCGTTTGATTTAAGTTGGTCATGTGATATTATGCGATTTTTATATGATGATTTAAAAGCATGTTAAATAATATTAATATACCGAACAATCCAGAAAACCACAGTCTGTTTTGCTCACTTGTAACGATATACAGCATATAGAAATATGAATACAGTCAGCTCCATGAATGGAAATCAGCAAAAATGAATATACAAGCATAACATTAAAACCACTTATAGGTCCCCCTTGTGCCACTGAAACAGTGCTGACTCGTCGAGGCATGGACTCCACAAAACCTCTGAAGGTGTGCTGTGGTATCTGACACTAAGCACTTAGCAGCAGATCCTTAACATCCTGTAAGTGGCCAGGTGGGGTCTCCATGGATCGGACTTGTTTGTCCAGCACATCCCACAGATGCTTGATCGGATTTAGATCTTGGGAATTTGGAGGTCAAGTCAACACGGAGGTCATGTCATGTTCCTCAAACCATTCCTGAACAATTTTTGCAGTGTGACAGAGCACATTATCCTGCTGAAAGAGGCCAATGCCATTAAGACATGTACTTGGTCTGCAACAATGTTTAGGTAGGCGGTACGTGTCAAAGTAACATCCACATGAATGCCAGGACCCAAGGTTGGCCAATGGTCCAATGCCAGCCCTATACTTTTTATTCTGACACCTTTCTATTATAGCCAGCCAACTTTTCTATGTGATCGGACCAGACAGGCTAGCCTTCACTTCCCATGCGCATCAGTGAGTTTTGGGTGCCCATAACCATGTTGCCAGTTGACCTGTTGTCCTTCCTTGGCTCACTTTTGGTAGGTACTAACCACTGCATATTAGGAACACCTCTCAAGACGTGGAGATGCTCTGACCCAGTCGTCTAGCCATCACAATTCGGCCCTTGTCAAAGTTGCTCAGATCCTTACGCTTGCCCATTTTTTTTCCTGCTTCCAACACATCAACTTTGAGAACTGTCTGTTCACCTGCTGCCTAATATATCCAACCCCATAACAGGTGCCATTGTACCGAGGTAATCAATGTTATTCACGTCACCTGGCAGTGTTTTTTCGTTTATTTATTTTCTTTATTTTATTTTTTTTATGGCTGATCAGTGTGTAAAACAAATTACATGCAGTAAGTGATATTTTGAGCTTAAACATACAGTATGGGGACATTATATAAATTTTATTGCAACAGCATTTTTAAGTATTGCGTTTCTTTCTGCAAAACAGTGGTATAAAAATAATTTTAATATTAATTAAATATTAATATTTCATAAAGCCTCTCCTGGTGAAAATAATAACACTGAACTATTTCCTGTAATCTCTAACAAGGTTGGAGACACTTGTACGGGGATCTTAGACTCCTGCATAATTAACCACCAAGCAGAGGCAACCAGGGGTGCTGAGGGTCCCTGAGCCACTCTTTGCAAAATATCTTCACCACCATATTTTGCTCTGGGTTTGGGTGATTTTTATTGTATGCAGTACCATATGTTTCCAACACACTGATGCTTCATCCCCCAAAAGGTCAATTTTAGTGTTAATTTGACATCCCCACAATTCCAGTTCCAGTGATGCTTGGTAATGCTTTTTGGCAGTATGTTTTGTAGGTTGTTCTCAATGGGTCCATCACCATCATCCACTTTGTGTGTGGGTAGTGTGTTTATGGGTCCAAGCAAATTAAAGTTTTCAGATCTTTAAAACTCTTTTTATTTATTTATTTTTATTTTTTTATATTAAGATTGTTCTTAATGTGCTTTAACCACATTTAATGATTTTATTATTTTTAACAGTATTTTCATATCAGTTACCTAAGTTGTTCAGGTCAACAACCGTCTGTCTCTTTGGTTTTCTCCATTGTGATGTATGACGAAGGGATTTTACATATGTGCAATTTCTTATCTGTGACGAGATACAAGAGAGTTTCTGGAGGTTGAGAGCAAAAAAAAAAAAGAAGACTTTTAAGGATTACAATTTGCACCAATATTAAGAATTCTTTAAGTATTTATTTAAACATAAACAAGAAAATTGTGTTATTTTAAAAAAGGATATACAGTTGATATTGATAATATTGTTTTTAACGAAACTTAATGAAATCTCATCTCATAAAGAAAGAGGCTATTTGCCAGAGAAAGACTGGGTTTATGAGCACCTCTGGTTTTTATTGTCCTGTAAGTGACAAACCCATCACCATTTTCACAGTGTTTTAAGATGTGCCTTACATATATTGACTCTGAGCTGATTTAGTTGGTGTAATTTAATTGTAAGAGCATTTTATTTACTGATTGTTTCGAATAGGTTTTTGCATTTAAATTTTTTTTTTTCATTTTGAGATAAACTTTGTGTTGATGTTCCCTTCAGGAGTGGATCTCAAATGTGCGAGGAAGCTCCCTCAACTCTCAGGGCAACCAGATTAAATCCAGCTGTAGCCTTCTGGCATTCAACACTGAGCAGAGTGGTAAGTTCCTATTTCTGTTTCTTTATCAGTTTAATACTACCAGCAAACACAGTAGGAAACAGATTATAGTCCCCTCCAAAGATAGTGGAACAGCAAGACCAATTCTATTGTTTTCACTATACATTGAGGACATTTGGGTTTTAGATCCAAAGATGAATGAAACGATGGATCAAAATTTCAGCTTTCATTTCCTGATATTTACATCTAGATGCACTAAACAACTTGGCACAAACATGGCACCTTTGGTGGCAGACCACCCAATATTTAGGTGAACAAAAGAATAGGAACAGATGGTCTTAAAATAAATAACACTCAATATTTGGTTGCATATCCCTTGTTTGAAATAACTGCATCACTCCGGTAACCCACTGACATCACCAAATTGTTGCATTGTTCTTTTGTGTTGCATTCCCAGGCTTTTACTGCAACTTCTTTCAGTTGTTGTTTGTTTTGGGGGGTTTGCCTCTTCAGTCTCCTCTTCAGGAGGTGAAATGCATGCTCAGCTGGGTTAAGGTTTGGTGATTGACTTGGTCAGTCTAAAACTTTCCACTTGTCCTGCCTAATGAAGACCTTTGTTGTGTTGGCAGTGTGTTTTGGGTCATTGTCTTGCTGCATGATGAAGTTCCTTCCAATTAGATTGGATGCATTTCTTTGTAAATTGGAAAACAGATTTTTCTGTACACTTCTGAATTCATTCTGCTGCAACCATCATGAGTTACATCATCAATAAAGATTAGTGAGCCCATACCAGAAGCAGCCATGCAAGTGCAAGCCAAGACATTATCTCCACCAATGCTTGACTGATGGATCATGAGCAGATCCTTTCTTTCTTTTTTTTTTTTTTTTTTTTTTTTTCTTGGTTCCAGATCATTTGTGGCTCATCTCTATATTTCTTTGCGAATTCCAATCTGGATTTCTTACTGCTCATAAGTGGTTTGCATCTTGTAGTATGGCCTCTATATTTCTGCACTTGAAGTGTTCTTTGAATGATGGATTGTGATACCTTCACCCCTGCCCTGTGAAGGTTGTTTGTCACTAACTATTGTGTTTGGGTTTTCTTCACAGCTCTCACAATGTTTGTAATCAACTGCTGTTGTTTTCCTTGGCCGACCCGTTCCATGTCTGGTTGTTAGTGCGTCAGTGGTTTCTTTCTTTTTCAGGATATTCCAAATTGTTGTATTGGCTATGACCAATGCTTGTGCAATGGCTCTGATAGATTTTCCCTCTTTTCTCAGCTTCAAAATGGCTTGTTTTTCTCCCTTAAACAGCTCACTGGTCCTCATGTTGTTTATCCTGTTTTAACAACAAATGCAATCTTCACAGGTGAAACCCAGAGCTCAAACCAAGAGTAGACATTCCAAGCTGACACATGTCATCAGTGTATAGCAAAAACAAAAGAATTAGCCTTGCCATTCTAATATATATATATATATATATATATATTTTTTTTTGTATGGAACTGCACTTTTTAATGTGTCTGATAATTAAGGGTCTTTTCCTTTCTCACCTTTTCTTCCTCTGCCTCTCCTTTTAAGGTGGTGGAATGGTGGGGCTTTGCTCACTTGATCCTGGACTTGATGGCAAATGGACAGTAACTCAAATTCCATGTCATGCTGGTAAGACACATGCTTGTAAAACATCTATGTACTTTTTTTGTAACTGCAAAACTATCTCTATTTTCTATTTAATTTAACCAGCTATACCCAAATATACAGTATTGTCATATTTGATTCTAACATTATACAGAGTCTGGTCTTTAGACTAGTAAGGGCTGTAAAAAAACTTTCACTCCTGGGGTGCAGTCAGCGTTCCAGTTCTTCCCAAAGGTGTTCAGTGGGGTTGATGTCAAGGCTCTGTTGTGCTAATAAGGTTTGGGTCCACTTGAATGACTGCAAATCAATACAAAGTCTGATCACCTTTATCTTATGATTACACATTTCTGTCCTGATGTGAGTGGTCTCTTCCAGGATGAGTCAGTACATTTACATGGACAACAATAATCCAATATTAACCCGATTAAGACAATACTCTGATTAAGAAACTACCATGTAAACAGCATTTTTTTTTATTACCTTAATCCGATTAAAGTCATACTCGAAGTACACACAAATCGAATTAAGACATGTGGAGTATTCCTATTTTAGTTGCATTATCGAAGTGCATTACAGACATGTACACACCTTAATCACACTATTAAGTTGTGTGGGAGTTTTTGCCGCATTTTGTGACAGGACATGTACACACATGGTAGTGCTCAAGCGTTTGAGGGCAAACGAGAGCATGGCTGTGTCCGAAACCGCGTACTTACCTGCTATATAGTAGGTGAAATACATGTATTTCGGCTACTATATAGTAGGTAAGTATGCGGTTTCGGACGCAGCCCACAGCTTCAAGCAATTGTTTATTTGCACGTATAGCATGAAAAATAATTAACCGCACTTGAGGCTTTCATAAAATTAAAAATCAAACACCCAAAACTGTATACGGTACCATAAGGAAGACGAACTGTATGTTGATACGTGAAATTCTGGAGGGAACGTCGGATGGCGTGGCACGGTGACGTAATGACGTGTGACGTTAATCGATCTATGTTCTATAACATGTAAAACGGGAACATGAGTTGCTTATAGAATATTCCTTTCATGTAAACACCTTAATCACAATATTGTCTTATTCAGAATAAGGTCAGTAATTAGATTTTTGCTGTCCATGTAAACGTAGTCAGTGTCTCCATCCACAAGGCACAATGATTCACTGAATGGTTTGATGAGAATCAAACCATTGATGAAAATTATGTAAAAAATCTATTGTGGCATTCACAGTAACCACATCTCTCACCATTGAACCGCTCTGGCAGATTTTGGGCTGGCTTGTTAGACAGCACTCAACCACCATCATGAAAACATGCATTGTGGATATATTTCTGTATATACAGTACATTATTTCCTTTTCTACTTCTCTTAGACCAGGTGACTGATCTGGATTTCTCCCCATTTGATGACTATCTCTTGGCCACCTGCTCAGCTGATGAGACGGTAATGTCTTGCTGCTTTCCTTTTTTTGTTTCATTTTATGTATTGAAATTTACACACTGAGTGCAAGCACTCACATTGGTACAATAAAGACAGAAATAACAGAAACAAATGGCAAGGAAATAAAAACATTAAGCAATACAGTAAAAAACATGCAGTATTATCACTAAACTCTTAAAATGAATAGGGCAATAAGGACATTTTTAGTTCGTATAAATTATAGTTAGTATAATGGGGCTTTTCCACCACACGGTACGGTACGACTTGACTCTACTCGACTTTGCTCGCTTGGTTATCCCAGTTTGTGAGGGCCAGCATTGAAGCTGAAACATGATGAGCACAATCATCTGCATTATTTAACTATTAATCAATTGAATTTTATTTTATTTTTATCACTTTTACCAATAGAAGTTGTTACAAAGCAGAGTTACTCAAATCAGGATGTAGAATTGGATCCCTAATGAGAGAGCCAGAGTTGACAAAGACCAAGGAAATCTCTCTGAGACCAAGTCTGTGGTATCCAGTTAGGTTAAGTCATGAAGCAGGAAGGTGCATCTTAGACATAGACTGTATTGGGGAAGTCTTTAAGGTGTCCAGATACGATTATCATCAGCTTTAACAGATGAGTCATAAGGGCAGCAAGCACCAGTTGAAGAAGCAGGATGAACAGAGCTGGAGAAGTATCTGGATGAATCAGGCAGGTCCAGAAGGTGAGACAATAAAAGTGTGTCAGGATCTGGCAGTGATGCCACACCAGACAGCAACGGGACAGACAGACAGATAGATTAAATTATTAGGTATACTCTTGACCCATAGTGGTTTAAGAGGGTGTACATTGTGATAAGAATGGAAGCAGGGACTCCGGCAGGTCTAAGTAGGACCGCATATCTAAAATGGTGAGTGAGTAGGTAACACAGGCATCAAGACTCCAACCAATCTACTGTCCACAAACCTGAGTGATCACTGGAGAGACAGGGACAATAGCAACAAAACGTCTCAGTTTACCGTTAACATTTAATAAAGACCCTGCACCTTTTGATCGAAGCAGGCGTGGTGGATCATAATTTGCCAAATGTTTGCTCAGGTACTGTAGTGTGAGACCATTCATTAAGCATTGGTTAACAGGCCGTTAGTTTTTCTGCATCAACATTATATTTCTAAGTTTAGCAATGTTTGAGATGTAAAAAACATTTAACACTGTCCTAGTAAGTTATTTTCAAGAGCCTCAAACAAGAGACTGGTGTCAATAATTACACCAAGTTCTTTTACTACAACACATACTGTAACTGAATGGCCAGCAAAAATTACTGTATAATCTGAAATCTTACTTCCTGTGGCCCTATTAGTCAGGTAATACTAGCAAAGAAATTTAACCCTGATCAGAGGCCAGTAATAGGTAATTTACTACTTTAACCATTGCCGTCTCAGTACTATGATGAAGCCAAGCTGGTGAACTATAACCTTTTCTGGGATCTTGGATATGAAGATGTTTGATATTAACCTATAGTCTCAGGCTTTTAAACACTGGTAATTTGAAGGATTTGGTTACATAGGCAGTGCTAAGGCAGGACTTAGAGGTTTGATCTTCTAGTAGCATTCATTTAAGAAAATGCATAAATATCAGATCTAATGGATTCAGGCGATTGCATGGGTGTAAAGAATGCTAATCACTCCACAAGTCAATTGTCTTGACTTATTGCTAGTAGGCATATGCAGAAATCTAGAGGCCATACCACAAGATGCAAACCACTCATAAGCATTAAGTATCAGAAAACCAGATTGGAATTCGTACAGAAATATAGAGACGAGCCACAAAAATTCTGGAACCAAGATTAACCTCTACCAAAGTGATGGAAAGGCCAAAGTGTAGAGAAAGAAAGGATCTGCTCATGATCCAAAACATACAAGCTCATCAGTCAAGCATTGGTGGAGGTAGTGTCATGCCTTGGGCTTGCATGGCTACTTCTCGAACAGACTCACTAATCTTTATTGATGAGGTAACTCATGATGGTAGCAGCAGAATGAATTTAGAAGTTTACAGAAAAAAAATCTGCCTTCCAATTTACTAAGAAATGCATCCAATCTAATTGGGAGGACCTTTATCATGCAGCAAGACAATGACCCAAAACACACTGTCAACACAACAAAGGACTTCATCAGGGGGACAAAGTGGAAGGTTTTAGACCGGCCAACTCAAATACCAGACCTTAACCTAACTGAGCATGCATTTCACCTCCTGAAGAGGAAATTGAAGGGAAAAACACCCCAAAACAAACAACAGTTATTTCAAACATAGGATATGCAACCAAATATTAAGTGTTATTTATTGTAATTTACTTTAAGACTATCTGGTCCTATATATTCATTGCTCACCTAAACATTGGCTGGTCTGCCACCAAAGGTGGCATATTTTAACACATATATTGTAGATGTAAATATCAGGAAATGAAAGCTGAAATTCTGATCTCTCGTCTCATATTCATCTTTTGAGCTCAAACCCAAATGGCGTTAACGTGTAGCAAAAACAATAGAATTGCCTTTGCGGTTCCAATATTTTTGGAGGTGATTGTATGATTTTTCACCTACATGCAGGAATTTAACCCATAACATAGGAGTTGCTAGAGATTCCATCAGTAAGTTGAGCTAGGGGAGGAGATGCAGTTATGCCGAAACATATTTGCTGCAATTGGTGAACCTCCAACTCACTGGCTCCTGAAACTACTTTCCTGAATGCAGTCTGCAGTGTAGGCTGTACACCCTTTCACAGTTTTTCTTGTCTTGACAAGCTGGTTCACAGAGTCTCACAAGCCTCGCATGCCATTGAACAATGTTGAACGCATCAGAATTTGAACAATTTAACACTACATGCAGATTTCTGTAAAGCAGTTTTGTGACAGTTTCTGTGGTCACAAAAGCACTACACACATAAAATTGAATTGAATTAACACCGCTATGAAGATGATTTTATTTGGCTAATGTGATGAAGGTTGATTTTTATCTCAACAAACAAGAAAACTCGGCAGGTTACATAAGCTCACTTTAGATATTTTCTGGGGGACTGCAGTTGGGTTAAACTCCCACCTGATCCCCTAGGCCACAGGTTACTAATGTCTTTGTTGTGTGTTAGTGTGCATTCTGTTGGAATATCATAAAAAGCACATACTTTGTTTATTTCAAATTGTATGTTGACTAATCTAGCTGTACTCATAGATAGAACTACAGTATGAATACAAACATATGAGCATTATAAGATTACAATAAACCAAATATATTATTGTTAAACATCTCTAGACATTTTTACTTATTTTAAGCTTGAAATGTTCTTATTCTGTTGGCAGATAAATGAGGTAATTTCTAATATCTGTAAATAGAACCAGATTATATGAAACATGAAATGAGGAAAAAATGTCTAGCTGTAGGTTTATTATATATATAATAATCTTATATTTGCTTTATTCTAATCTTATAAATAGGGAATAAGAGACATACATTTGACTATATTCAAGATGTGTTCACTTGATCAGATGTCATTGTTTGCAGCGATGGTATCGGACCAGTTCAGTTAACTTGCTGGATTAATATTAATTTCTTTTTTTTTTTTTCCTCTTAACCTCATTTTCCTTGGTTTGAGTTTATGTAGTACATTTTGTCCAAAGCTAAACATGTTAGTAAAAGAGAAGTTCACTGACAGCAAAGATGAACAAGAAAAATATAACGGCAGTAAAGAAAACACCAAGGCATCAGTAAATCAATAAGACATTAACATATAATCACTTTTCTCTCTGTCACTGAAGGTAAAGGTATGGCGTGTGTGTGATCCAGGTGAGGAGCAGCCTGTAAGTGCTAATATATCATTAAGTCCTGGGGACGGACGACTGGAGCTGCTGCTTTTCCATCCCACTGCTGCCGGCTTGCTGGCAGTCGGCTCAGGCAGAGGTGTCCAAGTCTGGGACACCAGCAGAGACAAAGCCCTTGCAGGTACACTCCCCCTGCCCCCCACCCCACACACACACCTACACACACACACATTTGGCTAGTCACAGTCTCAAGCCTCAATAAGTTAATTTACATGTTTCCATTAATAAAAATAGTCAAGTTTACAGCAGCACATGATCATTGTGTCTTCGTCATCTATGTTCTGGACTGTCTTGTTTCTGTTCTGTCTATATGTGTAATTTGTCCTTGTTTTGATTGGCGTAGCCTCTGGTTGTTTCCAGGGCTGAATGTACAGACCTCTGGGGTCTAAGCTGGAGCAGGTGAGGTAAAAGATTGAAGCCAAGTGGCTGTTTGATCCTGGCACCATGATGGCTGCCGCTCACTGCTGCCACCTACTGGCCCTCCATCTCTCACCGCAGTTTTTCTCTTTTGACACCATTCCTCAAAACACGTGTGGAACTCTTGCTTTGTATGCATTTTGTTTTTGTCACATGATGCATCCTTACAGGCTTTTGTTTTGATATTTAGCGATTTAAAAGTTGAGCGCAAAGTCGAAGCGTCACTCAAGTGTTTGAGCGATTTCACTGGTTTTGAGTGTGCTTGGGACTTGTGCTTGGCTGTGCCCTCTCAGTCTAGATCTTAATAATGAGACATGGTTTGCCATAGTATGTTTTAACTCACCATCCATAACACACATTTGCCAGGCTGTGTTCACCATGCGCCTTCATTCCTGCTGTTCCATGTTTGTGTGTGTGTCTTTGTGATGTGTCCTGTGTGAAGTGTGTGTGCACATTTTCTACTAGCTGTGACATCTATAAAGCAAACTGGTTTGACTTTTCTCATACACTGATAGTGGCTGAGCAACTGACATGATTTGGATATGGCGCTTTTATGGGTAATGGAAAGTTCTATCTTGACAGTGATTACTACAGCTAGATTAAAGTCAACATACAGTCTAAAATACGGAAACACCATAAATTCCTTAAACCACAGCATTTGCTGGGGCAGTAGAAGTTAAATTCAGTAACATCACATGACCAGTTTATTCCTCTTAATATGAAGTTTGTACAATTCTATAACGTGTACATTATGAAGAAATATCTGGCATTAAATCAAGCATTCTAGCCAAGACCACAAAAGGAAACACTAAACTCTGAACCTGTTTGTGTTGGTTGAACCATCATTAGTGTACGTGAAAAATCATGTCCGTTTCAGTTTGTTCTAACTAGTGTGTTCCTTTTATTTGCTAAACCTGTGTGTGTGTGTGTGTGTGTGTGTGTGTGTGTGCGTGCGTGTGTGTGACAGTTTTGGAGCAGCATAAAGAGCAGTTGCAGAGTCTGGCCTGGAAAGAGGACGGCTCCCTGTTGGCCTCCTCCTGCAAGGTGAGTCTATGTCTTTGTAAAGATGAAGTCCAAAGTGTTGTGAAGTTTACTTTATCTTTGGTACTGATAATTATCCAATGTAGCAGTAGCATCACAATACCCAATACCAATGTGATACTATGACGTACAAAACATCATCTACTGTTAATCACTCCGGGCCTAATTATTTCAACAAGCAGTTGTGATCAGCCACAATGATGTAAAAGCGACTTTACAGTAGCTAGGTGAAAACAAGTTTCCAGTAAAAGGGATGCATTCAGCAGGTTTATTATCCGAGATGAAAAGAAAAAAAAAAAAAAAAAAAATGAATAGGAGACACAATACATTTCAACAAATGCTGCGTTAGGCACGCTTGAGTCTCAGGTTGCTGAAATAACAGTTCTTTTTCATATCCTCGAAAATGGATTAAAATTTGAGCACAAAATTAAACCTTTTAAAAAAATAAAAGTAATTATTGTGGAGGAAAGGATGGAGGAAAGGATGACGGTTATGGATGTGTGCTGTTTTTCCTATAAAGCTGTTTAAGGTAAAAATCAGGTCTCGCTGTATTATGAATGACACCATTTTGTTTCTCTGTTTTTCATATTTTGATTGTTTAAGAGCGTATGTGCACATATGTTACTGAATAGTACAACTGCTTGCAACGTTGTTGTATTGCCAATATATATATTGAACATTTGATATTTTGTGAAACAGTATAGTGCAGAAAGGCTATCAGAACAGTACAGAGGATATGGAAAACAGGACAGGACAGCATATGGTTTGTTGATGGAGTCAGTAATAATTAACTAGCTCCATTTCCTAAAGTTTGCTTCAAAAGGGTAATTTTACATTGTTGTTGGGTTTTTTTTATATATTTTTTTTTTATGTACGCATACCAGTTACAGTATCTAAAGTGCTATCGCACTATATTGCCAGTAGAGCTCACTAGAGCATCTTTTTTCCAGGCTGCTCAAACCAGTCCTCTGGGTAGATGGTCTATAGCAGGTCAGCATAGCAGTATGTATATGAGATGATTGCCCGTTCCTGTTCCGCACAGAGGAATGGTGATTTGTCATTTCCTAAGTATTGTATTTGAATAGGGCAGAGCTGAATAAAGTGTTAAAATAATTTTTAAACATCTGGAACCAGCATCACTTTGAACCTGCTTTCTATCAGTTAGAATAATACAATGATTTTGGGGAACTCTAATTAAAAATATAATAACAATAAAATACTGTAAGACAGAAAACTGCCCAGAGGTGTGTGAAGTTAAATATGACACTAGTGGGATTGCAGCTATACTCCATGTGTATACATACTTTTGTGTTTCTGTGCAAACTTTTGAACACCGTGTTTTTTAAAGCATTACTGCAATCGGTATACTGATTGATAATGGTATACAATAAAGTTGTGAGTTAAATGACCTCTTCCTGTGAAACTAGGCAGATATTTGTCATAGTAAGAGATGAAAGTCACTAACTAAAGGGCTAACTGAGATAAAGTGATAAATATTTCCCTTAATTGTCTTAAAAGACTATAATAAGAAGAGCCCTGTTTTTAAAGGTAATTAATTAGCACTGTTAATTAGACTTTAATTAGCACTGCTGATACTTAATGAGCATGATAAAAGTGTAGAGCTTGCAGCTTGTCTCCACTTTACCCTGTGTCCTGCTTGTGCCCGGTCCCACGTCACCTTCGCCATGCCCCTGTGGAGAATTCTCTTTAATCAGGCCTTCACCTCACCTCATTTGTTGACAACCCATAGAATTATGACCTCTTTTAATGTAGAAGAAATATGGAGTAGCAGGTTTCACCCGGTCCAGTCAGTGATTTTAGTGCTTCGTGAGTGACAGCACGTGACCTACACATACAGCAGCCTTGCATTAATCTCAACGTTTTCTGGAAGGAAATAATAAATGAACCTTTCCATGAGGCCATTAATGCAGGTAAAGCAGAGAAAATAAGTGGACGTGGGAGTTTAAGGGTAAAGGTGGAATTCTGAGAACAGTTTTGGCTAGAGATATGACTTTTTGTCAGAAAATGCACTTTGCTTCTTTCTCAGCCCTGGTATTGTCAGTGCCATAAATTTACATGTACAATACTACACTGGCTAATAAACAGCCAGTTAGAAAAGAATTCCACCCCCTTAAAGTCTGATGTATTGCAACTGTCATATGGACATTTTATCAGCATTTTTTAGGGAAGGGTGAAACGTAAATGTTTTTCAGTTATTTTTCATGGGCTTTTTTTTTTTTCCCAACTGAAAAGTACTGGAATATGCAGTCATTGTCTTGCTGTGTGCAAAATGAATTTAAAAAGTATACTTGCCTTGTAATTTTACAGTATCCTACTGACATATATATATATATATAACACACACACACACACACACACACACACACACATACATACATACATACATACATACGTACATACATACATACATACATATACACTCTACCGGTCAAAAGTTTGGAGACACTTGACTGAAATGTTTCTCATGATCTTAAAAACCTTTTGATCTGAAGGTGTATGATTAAAATGTTTGAAATCGGTGTTGTAGACAAAAATATGAGTGTGTCAATATATTCATTTCTTTCATTCGAAAGCTAACATTTTTTTTTACAAAAATATTTTTTTAAACGGATAACTTGGAGCGAAATATTCCGAAAAACAGCCAGTAAGTGTCCAGCATAGGTGGGAACTCCTTTTAATACTTTTTTAAAAAAGCATCTCGGGGGGGATTCCTCAAGAAATTGGTTGAGAAAATGGCAAGAAGACGTTTATGGAAATTCGAGGCAAAAAGGGTGTCTACTTTGAAGATGCTAAAATATAAAATTATTTAGATTTATTTTATATCACAACATAATTCCCATAGTTCCATGTGTTATTCCAGAGTTTTATAAATATAAATATAATAAAATAAAATATTATAAAGCCACCTCCAGGGTTGGGGCTTCAAATCCAGGCTCCGCCCTGCGTGCACGGAGTTTGCATGTTCTCCTCATGCTTTGGGGGGTTCCTCTGGGTACACCAGTTTCCTACTCCAGTCGAAAGACATATGTTGTAGGCTCATTGGCATCTCTAAATTGTCTGTAGTGTGTCAA
Source organism: Stegophilus panzeri (assembly GCA_024331685.1). Classification (NCBI taxonomy): domain Eukaryota; kingdom Metazoa; phylum Chordata; class Actinopteri; order Siluriformes; family Trichomycteridae; genus Stegophilus; species Stegophilus panzeri. The sequence continues at coordinate 16,847,558 of JANDJT010000102.1, forward strand.
TGTGTCACAAAATTAAAAAAAAATATATTATATAGAGATGTATATCTTTCATCTCTCTCTCTCTCTCTCTCTATATATATATATATAATATATAATATAATATAAAATCTCTTATAAAATCCTAAAACATATAAAAAAAATAATATATTTATCACTAGCTTTTCTGAGTAGCTACCTACAGTAGCTAATTTGTATTATGATAGCTAATATCTATTTTAATGATGTTAGCAGAGGCTAGCTGTTAGCTAGCTACATCAATATTAGCTCACCTGTTAGGTGTTGTCTTGGATAACAGTCTTGGTGGATGATGTAACGAGTTGCATCATTATCAGCGCATCTATCTTTTTTTAAAGGAAAGTTGGTTATGACCATTGTTTATAATGATTTAATAGAAGTCGCTGTTGTCAGGTTTATGGATTATTTATTTAACATTGGGGTGTTAGCTAGCTAACTAAAGGCTACCATGTTTCCTGTATAGCTGTAAACGCCTGATTTAAACTTGTTACACTTACCCTGATTCGTCACGAGTGTGGATGTAACAACAATACAAATACGTTACTTTGAATGAACAGATAATGTTCATAATGTTTACCTGTATTATTAAATTATAGTCACAGCAGCTTTACAGCAGTTAGTCAGGTCTTTTGATACAGTATAATTTGCCAGTACTGTAAATATTGACCCAGAATGTATAAAACATGTACAACATGTATAAAATATCATACTGTGTATAATATTAGGAAAACCTAATTTACAGTTCAGGTTAAGAATCAAGTTCTGAGTTAATGATGACTAGTTTTGGAAAAGAATGCGACTATAACCCCAAGGACTTTGGATATATTTCTTTAACTTAATAATTGTGATTTGAATGCAAACATTTTGCACAATTTGAAAATTGGCCTAAAAATGCTCAGCAAAAATTTCATCTACTTGTAGTAATTTATTATTATTTTTAAATAATGCTGCTGGATAATTATTACTGTAATTAATTCTTGATAAAAAAAAAAAAAAAAAATCATGAGTTTTGCATGAAATTTCAATGCAGATGTTCAGTTCGAATTTGCAAATGCGGGGCTTGCCATAGCCAGATATAAAACCATCGAGGCGTCTAGAAGCATCTGCATACCAGCTCTCCTTCATTCAATGGCCAGACGTTAGCAGCAGAAGCATCACTGCAGGCTGTTTTACATTAAGCAAACCACTTCATAATGCTGTAGCACTGTTCTGTGTTCGATTAGAGATGTTAGGAGATATGAGTTAATTGTAGGGCAGATAACTTCATTACTGCAGTGCAGAAACCGTCTGTAACTGACTGAACTAACGTTTGAACCCTGCGCTGGTGGAGGAGGTGACGTGTGGCATTGGGAAGTCAAAACGACTGGAATGAGCGGAAAGAAAAAAGGAATAGAAAAACAGGAAAGCGATAGAAACATGACACTAGATCACAGACCAGCTCCAGAGGTTCTGCCCTTTGCCGTGCTGGATTGTAATTGAACTGAATAGACCCTTCAGTGTCCCTCAAATCCCGCTTATTAAAGTAAATCAGCGCCGCCAACATGTGTCTTTAATTTTGGGCAGTTTTGCCCCTTTTCGGTAAACACACTGAGCAGATAAATTGGGTGCAGGCCAGAAAAAACGGCTCATGACAGGCTTCATTTGGAGGCGTGGAGACGCATATTTTTTTAATGACATGGGCCATGTGCATAAAGAGCACCTTTTGTATGCACACTGCAGTTTGTTTTTGGACATGGACTGAGGAGAGGATACGGCTCAAATAAGCTCATGGATGATTGTGTGTTTGTTAGTCTTTCTTGTTTGACTGGGAAAAGGGGATAAACATATTTTATAGTCCTTCTGAGAGTTTGAGTGACAGATATGCAGAGAGAGCTTTTTATATATCCTACCAATAATTTATTATATAATGAACCATTTAATTACCAGTATATATCAAGAAAGCTGTGCATTCCTGTATAAACTATAAAGGTAATGCATTTCTTTACTATCTGTTCTATAGATTACTCCCTTAAACTGTACTTACTCTTGTAACTACAAAACTTTTTTTTTTTTTTTTTTTTTTTTTAATTAGTTTCAGTGGAATTGCTGAATAATTTATAGTAGTTATTAAATAACTGAGTAATAAGTCAGGAGTTGAACTGAATGCACTACTACATAGTATTGATTAAGGCAGTATTTCGATTTACCTAATGTCAGGAATGTAAGATGTTTAAAAGATTTATCTTCTGTTTTGGTGCTGGCAAACCGTGTTTCTTCAGAAACGATAAAACTTGCTCATCTCGCTTGAGAAGAATCTGTTACCATCCACCAGGATGATGAAGATGAGACATGGGTGGATCTGCCAGCAGGACACCGATCCAAAGCATACAGCAAAGGAAACTCTCAGTTGGTTTCAGAGAAAAAAAATCAAGGTGTTAGAATGGGCCAGTGAATCACCTGACTTGAATCCAATTGAACAAGATTTAAAGACCATATGTTTAGAAGAATGGGCCAAAATCACACCTGAATACTGCGGCGGATTAATTTCTTCATACAGGAAGCGTCTTGAAGCTGTCATTACAAACAAAGGCTTCTCCACTAAGTATTAAATAAATTTCAGTTAGCGTGTTCAATACTTTTTTCCTGTGTCATTCCACTTTATTACACATAACTTCATTTATGGACTTTAATGTTGTGAATTCTTTATATTTATGGATGTCTTGAGTTAATACCAAAGTCTGGTGAAAATTTCATGTGAATAACCTCATTGGAAATATATTTACTGAAAAGCATGTTGACGCATTCAATACTTATTTCCCCTAGTGTACATGTGTACCTTCAATTTAGTTTCTATTTTATTTGTTTGGTGATTTTAACAATAGACATTGTCACAAATCTGCACTAAATAAATTCCAATATAGAAAAGCATCCTGAGACGACACGAAGAAGAAACCTTTAGCAGAACCAGACTCAAAAGGAAACCCATCCTCTTCTGGGACACATGGGGTAGTTCAGTTAGAACGGATGTTCAGTTTGAGCATTTTGTGAATAAGAGCTTTGACAGTCTTTATGATTACAGCAGCAGTTCTGTACAAGTCCACAGACTATCCACTGAAGCACAAGGATAGTAAAACAAACATGTATATGTGTCAGCTAGGCTCTTTTTGACAGTATGTGCACCCAATCACTTTTCACCCCTTAACCTCACTACCTTAAATTCCGTATCCATGAATTTTAACTGTCTTTTCCTCTTTGGTCTGTTTTGGAGTGAAAGAGGTTAACAGGGTCCGTTGTTATGCTGATTAAATGTGTGTTGATTGTAATGAAACCTGCTTTGTAGGCCTGTAGAGCTGCACTCATTGCTTGTTTATTAGGCTCTACAGTCCTCACTGAGATGCCCGCCTCATACTGGAGCTCCACAGACTGAGCTCTCTCCTCCCTGAGGCTACACAGCTCGTGGGTGGGCTGCCCAGTTTCCGGAAAGACCTTCTCTTTTGCCACGCTTCTCTATAGACATCAAGTCAAACTCCATTTGCTCTCAGCCATAACAGCCTAGCAAAACACGACTCCCATCAAGTTTACTCGGCCATAAAAAAGCCGTGGTGAGGATGAAAATAGAAGAGTGTCCTTACCCATTTAAACTGATTTTTGTCTTGCCTGTGTTTATACTGTGCTTCTTTGAATAATTTTGCCTGGTTTTCCTCTAGCTGAGTCATGCACGATTTCAATCTCTTCTCTATTCTTCTCTCTGCTGATCTTTCATGCTGTATTTGAAAAGCGTAATCGGACCAGAAGGATTGTTTCAGTGGTTGATAAGTGAGTTTGGAGTTTTTGCTTATCCAGGCTGGTCTGAGAGTTTGTCATCATAGGCAAGATCAATTCAACTGGGCAGACACAATTTTGTGTGAGTTTGTGTGTGCGTGTGTGTGTACAGCAACCCTCAGAGACACTTACTCACTTACTATGCAGACACACTGCAGCACCCTGCTTGGGAAGGCATTGTTGAGGGAAGGGAGTGTCAGGGTTCATAGTGTGTTTTTATATTTAAATTTCAGGGTAAGTTAGATATGACAATTAAACATGACCGATAATAGAAATAAAGACTGTAAATAAATAGGTGTATTTTCCTATTTTCACTTGCATCAGCTCAACTTTTATGAGTTCTTCTGCCTCTCTCTCTCTCACCCACACATTCTCAGCTCTTCATAGCTCAATTAAACTCGTTAGTGATAATACCACATAAATACCACTTGTTTGTTTATTATTTCCGCTTTATATTCATTGTTGACTGCAATTGCAAATTCACATGAAGTTAATATTTACTTTATAATTACTATCTTTTACTTACTTACTCTTTAAGTAATATTTCTTTTAAATAACCTTTTTTAAACTGTTTCAGCTTCATTACAATTTGTTAAACATATGCTCTGTAGAGTGCCTGGACATATGAATGATTTGCCTCAAATAAATTATATTTCCTCAGGTTGTATTAGTAAAGTTAATCTGGATACGGCATGGCATATAGGGTAAATAACAGCCAAGCATTAGTAGGGGTGGAGAATATTTCACCTGCCCCATCTGGCTTTTCTCTCTCATTAGTTTGTTGTACACCATCCCCCCCCCCCCGCATTCATGGCATTCATGGCACAATCTAATTGGACATTGTTCTCTCGAAACATATTAATAAATGAAATGCAAATTTTTTTGGGGTAAGATGACCTATAATTGGGGACTCGACAGTATAGCTGGGTGCTGTGCAAAAGTATCACCTATTTGTGGGAAACACTGCTATTCTTCTGTTATTTTCTTGGTGTGAGTATTGTGTAAAAAAAAAAAAAAAGAAATCATACAAAATCTGTTTTTCTAAAATTATTAGTTTTTTTTTTTTTTGTTTTGTTTTTTTTATTCATTTTCATTTGTGTGTAAGTGTTGCAATATTGTTTTATCAGTCTGATCAGGAGTTTTTTTGTGATCGTTGTGGCCAAAGATGCTTGATTTTGTTGTGGATTTGTAAAGAATTTTTGATGCAATTTGCAGATTTTTTTGTGGAAAATGACTTGCATTGGTGACATTGTGATTGCACAAAACAGTCTTTCACAGGACATTTGGATCATTGGACATTTTCACTTAGGGGTGTACTCACTTTTGTTGCCAGCGGTTTAGACATTAATGGCTGTGTGTTGAGTTAT
>JANDJT010000102.1:16877354-16897456 GCA_024331685.1 Stegophilus panzeri
TTTTTTTTTTAAGCAATGGCGTGCACTCTGAAAGAAATAAAGAGACAGGTCGTTTAGATGAATAAGCAATCAGGTTGAGTTCAAAGAACGTAGAGGTTAATTATTAAGGCCTTTTTGATGTCATCATGACCTTGCCTTGAGTGGGGGTCAGCTCTAATGTGTGTGTGTTTATACACCCTTCAAATACATGAAGAAGTGTGCCTATAACTTTGTGCGTTGGAATGACCCTCCACATATAAAGGATGATAACTCGAATGACTGCTTTCACAGCTGTGTGGTGTCATTCCTGGGGCCCTACGTTAAGCTTTGGCTACGTCTGGCAAACATTTTTTTTTTCTTTTTTTTTTCCAAGTGGCTAAGAATGATCGTGTTTGGGTGGAAAAAGTAAGGAGTCTTTAGGTAGAGATGGATTGGATATATTTCAGAGAACAGCATCAGAAAGGTGGAAGTCTTTATTTTTTTAAAGAAATAAATATTAGGTATGTGCTACTGAAACAAAAGAACAAAATGTCTGGTTTGTGTTTCATTTTCTCCTGTGTTTTTCCCCTTGGCTCTCTCTTTTGTAGTTCTTCTGATCAGCCCCTAATTGAAAAGATGTAGTAGAAATGTGGGGTTAGGGAAAGAGAATGATTCCCCTTTGTAGAAAATGAAGCACTAAAACAGGTTTGCATCAAGTGCTTTAATCGCAAATTGAAAATGGAAACACATGTTCTGTTTCAAATAGATTAAAGGAAAAGGCCAAAATTAGAAGAAAAGAGTAGAAGAGGGGGATTGCAGTGTGCAGGAAAGGTTCAGAGAGGCAGACAAAAAAGAAGCAGGGCACTGTTGTGCTGGACATTGGGCCAGATTACACATCAGGTTAATTTCCTCCTGCTCACCTTACCAACCTATGTAGGGTTGGAAATAAACTCCTTTGAATCAGATTCGATCAGTTTAATTAGTCCTATTCTGGCATAAGGCTGTGCTGAAGCTATGCAGGAGAGGTTCACATTACTGCTGGAACAGCAACCACAGCCAAATTCCCCCCAAATCTAAGAATGACGAACATGCCGAGCCATTGAAGAAAGCAGGTTCGTAGGTCTCAGCCAAGCCGCTTTTGATGGAGCGTAGCGGGGAGACGAGGGGATGCGGCTGGAAAAGTCATGAGCAAAGCAAGATGGTTACGCAGGAAGGAAAATATGAACTTGCACCAAAGCCCTAAATAGCTGAGGCCTACATTTTCCTATTCTTTCTACCATGGCACTCACAAGGAGGAAAGCAGGCCTAAAGCAGGAGCAGGGGGGATGATTATTCCCATATGTGCATATAGACACCTGATATTTCTCCCAGTGGGTGGATCAGCATTCCCTGTCAGACACAGATGCACTCTCCGTCTGTTTAACCTCTGTACAAAATGAGGTGCAGAAAGGTGCTAGTCCATTTTGTTGCCAGGAGCTGTTTTATTTATTTATTTATTAATTAGGGCTGTATCATTTATTTCTGACCAGTTATAAGATGCTAAAATTTAGCTAATGTAATCTAACCTCCATCTGGTGTTCAAAAAAGGTTTATTTAAATAAACACATATGGACACACATTCTTACTCATCTGTACAGGAAGCACTGATGTCATCTGCAGCACGGTCCCACAGCCTACATGGGAGTGAGTATTTATTTGCCAAGCTGTGTGATAGATGCGCCCGTCCTCTCCTCCCCACCTTCCTACCATAGCTGCACATGCTGATTACATCATCAATAAGGACCTGCATCAGCCCTATAGCCTGATGGAATAATCCAATCAAAAGAGACGTGACCTCACTTCCTCCCACTGTGAAATCTCCAGAACACTATAGGTTGAGACATATTCCACACATTACTGTGCAATACTAGTGTTTATTAGATTTAGATCTGCACAAGACTACTTTCTAGTTTTCAGCAAGAACGGCTCTGCCAGATGTTGTTACACTCAGAGCCTAGGCCTCCACGTGCCTTTGTCACCGAATTACACAATAACAGCATCGCGTCAACTTCTCTTTAGTCAAGGTAGATTTGTATTCGCAGGCAAAGATATCTCGCTTGAAAATCAGCCTGAGGTTGTTGATCAGCAACTCCTTCAACCTCTTTTGCTCTGGTCACACCCCTTCTTTCCTCATAGACACTCACACGTAATTACTAGGAGAGAAGGGCCGGGGGTTCAACCACAGAAAGACATTCCATGGTACTTCCTTGTCGGTAGAAGAAAGAGTATTTTGGCCGTTTTTACACCTCAGAAACTTGACAGACAAGACCAGTGAGTACTTTAATTCCCACAGGCTGAAATGTTTACAGCTTACACATCTTGTATCACTTCACTATTGACACCCCATGACAAAACCATAAATACAAGGAGAGTTATTAGGGAACAGAGAAACGTTGTCTGTCACACTGGAGGGAAAATAAATAATAATGAAGGGCTAGTTTTCGAGGTGATTGCTCTGGAGCTGAAGAGAGAATGGTTCTCCTGCAAACTGCAGTGACTTTGAGTGTTTGCAAAATAGTTTTTCTGACTGATTTACTGCCATTGGTGAGTCACTGGGTCATGTGTAGGTCTGCTCATGTCCAAACCAGAGGGTGAGAGTTTGTTTAGACAGACTGTTTAGTGCCAGACTGTCTTCAGTCATTGTTTGCAAGAGCAACTGTGACCTAAACTTTGAGGTCACATGAGATGAGATGAGATGAGATTTACCAACTGGTTACAGTAGTTCTATACATTTAACTTAATTAAAATGGCAAATTTTACAGAGGACCCCAACGACGCCACATCCAACATGTTAATCGAACTGCCCGTTACACCAGACACTGGCAGTGTGCACAATGGCTTCTAGGTAAAAAAAAAACCCAACCCTGATATTCATGCTGTATTGTGCAGACTATGCCTATAACCATAACAGTACATGGGCAGTATCTCAGTCTGTAGCCTATGGCAGCAGCGTATGCCATGGCATCAGTTAAAATCCAAGCTTTGTGAAAGTTCTAACTTCTACAGAACACAGAAGTGAAAATCTCATGGGATTAACAAACCGATCATATAAAGTTTTATAAATATTCACAGTAATGTCCACTAAGGCTGGATAAGATGACGATATAACATTGATATTGCGCTAAATTGTGTAACAGTGTGCTTTTCTGAGATATCGTGGATCTTGTGATCATTTTTTCCCACCATGTAATTAAAAGACAATAATTACAATTCCTTTTCCAGTGTTAAGTATTTTTAGATATAAAAAAGAAAATTTTATAAATTAGTTGATTAACAATAAACAAATGAATGTATATTGAAATGAATGCTTCGTATCCTGATGTGCTCAGGCCACAATAACTTTGGAAACATTAATCACTGACTAAACTGACAAGACCGACCATTTGCAAGTTTAAAAAATTTGTATTATTAATTTTGAATGCTGGGTTCAGTGCCCTTTTGTGCATCTGATGAAGGTAGCGATCTAATTTGGATGTAACAGCCGAATCATCTCCTGATTTTGATACGCCGCGGTGTGTTGCACAAGCCCAGTCCTCTCATTAGACATGCTGAGTGCAGAGTATCGGCAGTTGTAGACTCTTACACACAGAAATTCATAAAATCTTTGTTAAATGTGTAAATATAAAGAACCCATGTGTTTTCCCTCTTTTATCTATAACAATTAAATGATGTGCGCTGTGTTTTTTTATGTTTTGTGTTTTTTGTTTTTAATATTTTAATCTTATATAAGAAAATTAACTAGTATTTATTTACAGTAAAGGGGGCAAGGTGGCTTAGTGCTTAGCACGTTTGCCTCACACCTCTATGGTTGGGGAGTTGAATCCCACCTCTCCCCTGTGTGCGTGTAGTTTGCATGTTTTCCCCGTGCTTTGGGGGTTTCCTCTGGGTTTCCTCTCCTAGTCCAAAGACATGCGCTGTAGGCTGATTGGCAAGTCAAAATTTTCCGTAGTGTGTGAATGTGTGTGCAGGCTCCAGCCTCCCCCCGTGACCCTGCGTAGGATAAGCGGTATGGAATATGGATGGATAGATTTACAGTAATGCAGTGACTCAGTACCACTAGGAATTATTGGAGGAACGTTGCAAGAATTTTGAGAACTAAGATGACTTGAGTTCATAGATGGAAATAGAAAGGAGGGATTCTTCGTAATTGTGTTTTCTGTTTCATGTTTAGCTCTTCCTCTTTTTTCTGGTTTGATCTATTACGCTTTTGAGGCTCTGTCTGATCACACAATTAACCCTCATCACTAGCTTGTTATCTCCTGAACTACTTGTAGCTAAAAGCTGCACTCTGTAGATTCACTTTCATAGTTAAGATGCTGGACTGCACACCACAGACACATGGATATGTGTCTTGTATTCCAGATTTGGAAATATTTGGATTGCTTCCATGAATACATTACTGTCTGGTTGCCAACAAATCGGCTGTAATCCCATTGGCTTCCCAGTGGCTTTGATTAAAAGAATGATACGCTACAGCCCTTAGAGAAGCACATATTAAGTGACATTTTGATGAGGTCGGCTCGGTTTAGAGGTTTATGTGCAGGGTGTGTGCGGATTTGAAACATTCCTCCTCATGTTCTTTGGACCCAGAAACGCACAGAGCAAGTGAGACTCAAACAGGCTGTAATTTAATGGCTTTAATGAAAACAGCTCATATTGTCCAGCATGATGCCCTTGTGTTACTGCCTGTAATTGAGGCTGGTTGAAGCAGTGGATCAGAGTGAATCTCCATGTCTAAAGTGTGGCGTGTGGCATCATTCCTCCAGAGAGAGGGAGAGGAGAGATAAAATTCCATTCTTCTGAAATAAGTTCCAACTGGTTCCAAAGTGTGATGTCCACCTCCCCACCCAAACTCCCTCTCGACCCCGAATAAACAAAGAGCATCGCAGTTCTCGCCTTCGTCCTTCAACTAATCTCGCCAGTACTCTGCCTTGCAATCACAGAGATGTATGATTTTCAACAGCCATGGTTTGTCAAATAATCAAATAAATAGTGTGAAAAATATATTTCTATTGTAGAACAAAATATGGCTAAATAGGAGTGGCATTTGCCAAACAAGGTAATATTGATATATTTGAGCTGTATATGTAATGTAACTGCCATTAAAAAAACTTTTTTTTTTGACACTGAGATATTTACTGGTCAGTGCACTTGCACAAATATTACAGTTTACCTTTTTTAAAAAAGTATTTTTAGTGATTTTTTCATTTAGATTTGATATTTTATGTTTAGTAGATGTAGATAGGAGGACAGAAGTTTCAGGAACTATTCATTTGATATTTCAAGAGAGAATGCAGAACACTGCAACATCTTTGTAATGGGGACTTGCTCTGTTTCTGCCAGCAACCACACTAAATTACCCCCACACGCAAATCACAAGTCATACAATAACAAAAAGTCACACAAATACTGCACAGAAAAAGCAATATTTAACAACAAAAAAAGCAATATTGAAAAAAAAACAAAAAAACGTGTCTGCTTTTTCAGTGTTTCTGAGTCAGTATTTCTGGTTTCTTTTATGTGTTCTTGTTAATTTGAGTATATTATTTTAGATCAGCTTTTTTGTACTTTTTTTGTTTTGTTTTGTTTTTGTTAACTAGAAAAATCTTGATGTGCAGAAAATGAAAAACGTGGCCATAAACTGGAAGAAAATAATTTGTATTTATATATTATTAATGTACATATATTCTTCATAGTGGAGAATGGATACCTGGATTGTATATGATATACAGTTATATATCTTGTACAAAAGCATTGTCTCTCCCATTTAAAGAGTGTCTTTGTGAGGATTTTGTGGTACAAGTTCTTGCACTGAGAACATCATGAAAAATATTTTGTCTTGTGCCAGCCTGCACAGCTAAAATCTTCTTTTATACATGACTGGCTCCACATTTGCAGGTATTCCTGCAGGATGACATGCCCTGTGTTCTGTTCAGTTCGGTTGAGTGCAGACTCGAGCATTCAGTCCAAGTATGAAAATGCCAATATCACCACTTTAAAGTTTCAACTGCTGTACGGTCTTGGTGAAATTCGGCAGTCGTTTCTTTGTGTTAACGTTAAATACAAAATAACGTTGTGAGCAGTAGTGCAAAGCCTTAACCCTGGGCTGGCACTGAATATACTAGCCACAATATTACTCACTGAAATATACCAGCATGCACTTTCAAATGTATGTATATTCACTGTTTGGAAAAGGCAAGCCCTGCTTTGCCATCATTTAACTTCAAGCCTCTTTTGGTGGACAGCACACATGGTCTTTTCTGTTCCCCTGTCATTTTTTTCCCTCTCTTTCTTTCCTTACATATATTAACCCCGCTCCAAAGTGTCAGCAGCAGTAGATCAGCTTGTTCTTATTATCCAGCGCTGCTGCCATGTCATGCGTTCTTCCTCCCCCTAGTTCTGGGTCAGTGACGGCCTGCCCATAAAACTGACAGCCCTAATTTTGAGAGATGAGGCCAGCAAACCTCATGTTACATGGAAACACCATGGCGCCTGTGGAACCATGGGTCCTATTGGGCCCTGGTGTTTTTCATACAGCAAATACTCATATTCAGGCATTTGCCTTTGGTTTGGCAAGCTAATTAGCCCTCCAGAATTCAGGACCTTTCCTGGCAATAAACTATCGTCGCGCTCGTAGCACAGAATATTTCCCGACATCAGCCAGTATTTGTCCCACATCCAGTAAATGGCAGAAAATCTGAAAATGGTGATCAAGCATGAAAGGTCACATCAGGAGAATGGAGAGTGGTAAACAGAGGTGATTTATTTCTTTGCCTCTTCCATTGACATTATTCCTTAATTCCTGGAGCGCTTTGACATCTTTTGGAGAAAGTTGAGGATTTGCTAATGATGCATGCTGAAAGCTCACTGTAGCCATACAGACACATGACCTTGCTCATGTTCTCTTTGGTCATAGATTTTCTTAGAGAGATGCAGTTTCTTGTTACTGTGTTTTCTAGGCTGTAGTTAGCCCTTTCAGGGGCCTGAGTTACTGGGTGAACAGGTTTATTCTTCTTATAGTGTATTTTTCTTGTAGATGTACAGTTACATTTACGGCATTTATCCAGAGCGACTTACATTTATCTAATTTATACAGCTGAGCAGTTCAGTGCTGGGATTTGAACGCATGACCTTCCATCAGTAGTCCAATATCTTAACCACTGCGCTACCACTGCCCAATGGTACTTGGGACTGAAAGCAATACAGGTGGCCTTATGTACATCAGTAAATGTCCACACATAGAAGAACATGGTAGAGTACAGTTACTGAGGTTTCCATAGATGTTATGTTGAGAGCATATTAATAATATGATGCTTGCAAGTTGGCCAGATCTGAGTCCAGTGCATGGCCTAAACTGTTGTTTAAACTGTATAGTAACTGTACCATTCTTTTCTCATTCCTTCAAGAGATCAGTGGCTCTTTCCACATTAACACACACACACATACACACACTATGTACAACTATGTCTGCATTCAGATTTTTTCGGCCATTGCGATTATGGATGATGTCAGAGTAATTAATTTGTCTTTTAGTGGCTCAAAAACCACATTTTTAGTCACAGTAATGTCCTTTACTGCCTCTCGAGTATTTCAGTCTTTCAAACCTGAGTTAAAGAACAAAAATCACTTGCTTTATCATCGTTCACTCAGATTTCATCACTATTGTGGTTGCTACCATCATCAATCATGAATCATTAATCATGGTTTTGCTTCTTGTTCCATGTGATTTTCATCTGTATATTTTCTCTCAGTATTTTCAATTATACAATTTTGTTATCCAATTTAATTTGCTCAGCCTGTTTTTTTTTTGTGTGCCTGATTTTTGTTTTTAACTAACTAGCTAAGCTCTATGTGAAGCTCGACTTCTTTCTAATGTTGTTGTTGTAATGTTGTTTAGAACACACTTTAACACAACAGTGTTTTAAAGTGTTTTCTCCCTGAAGAAATTTTTTATTAAAAAAAAACAACCTCAAAATGGCCAAGAGCCATCTGTTTTCATTTTTCAACATTTGAGGCTAGAAAGCATTCTAAAACACATTTTCCCTTCATTTGAGACGCTTACAGAACTGTCGATGACGCTTTCTCTCCTGCTTTTTCTATTGTGTTAAGTGATACACAGAATGAATTAAAACAGCAAACAAATAATCATGCATAAAGTCTTATTACAATTCACTGCACAGTTTGATTATAACAGATTTATAGCATAAAAATTAATGTTGGTCATTTTCTCTCTACAGTGTGCTCAGGTTCTTTATAGCAACAAGGATTCTCGTGTTCTCTGGGTGAAAGATGATTATATCCTCACTACTGGATTCAATCAGGTAAGATATACATATATGAGAGAGATACTGCAGTATAGCCAAGAGCCTATAAATATTGTGTGTGTGTGTGTGGTTCAGAATCGGCAACAGGAGGTGCGGCTGTGGGATTACAGGAAGCTGAACTCCTCTCTGAGCTCCGTGTCTTTAGCCACCTCCAATGGGTGAGTTTCAACACAAAACAGATACACTATCCACTTCTCTATGATATCGGAGCTGGTGTGTGCCATCATGTCCACCGGATCTTTGTAAAATGAATATGAAATATATCGTGAAACATGTCTCAGCAAAATAAGCAAATACTCTAAAAATGGCACACAATAAAAATACCAAACTGAAAGGAGCCTCAAGCAAACACACACAGTAATGGAAAGACTGGAACACACGCAAGTTATGTTTAGTTATGTTTGATTAGTGCACTTGTAGCACAGAATATCTCCCATCATCTGCCGGTATTTGTCTCTGATCCATTAATGACAGAAAATCTGAAAATTGGAATCGAGCACAAAACGTCACACCAGTAGAATGGAGTGGAAAACAGAGTTGATTTATATCTTTGCCTCTTCCATTGCCTTTATTTCTTAATGCCTAGCTCTTTGACAACAGTACACTTTCATTACTCTTTAAAGCATGTAGTGATGGTGCCTGCGTGAGTGTACTGAGTTATACATCTCGCAGTGATTTCTAAAGTACCCCACAATTACGTCCTGGATTCATTTTCAGATGAAGGTATGTTTACTTTTCAAAGAATATTATTTCATTATTATTAAGTTTTATTCTGGCTATACATTTTTGCTTATGCACAAACTTTGCATAAACACAACTAGAGCTACAAAAATGCTTATTTTAGTAGGCAACAAATAAATGTGGCTTGTAAACGAGAAAATGTGACTTGTAAATGAGACAAGCTCTAACAAACATTTTTGTTTATTGTTTTTAGTAATACGATCAATTTTTGATAAAAAAAAAAATACTAAACTATTGCGATCAACAGCTTAATATTTAACATTTTGTTACTCTGGCTTTATTCTGAGTCTTGGCGTTAGGGCTAATCTGATGATTATTCTCTGTACAAATACAAATAAACAATTTTAATGACAAAGAATTTGATTTCAACAATACACAAGAAACCTGAAATTTCTTGATTAAACGAATCTTATAAGGAACCATTTTTCCAGCTCTGTTGTTCTCTAAGCTAAAAGCCTGTATGTTTTTTGTGTGTATTTTTTTTTTTTTTTTTTAAACTTCCTCAACAGTGTTGAACTGGCTGAAAACAGTTTTGCGCACAGTGCTGTGTGCTGCGATAGTAACATCACTCCTGTGCTGTCACATTCTTCCTAGGAATACAGGCCTATGCACTCTTACATATTATAACAGTTCTGTTGTTAGTTAAGTAAATGATGTGTCGGGTATCATTGGTAAAACAACACTCAGCCCTCTTCAAAATTCTTTTCCATTGGCATGCCCTTGAATTTGCTTTTCTTAAATGTGATGGGCTTCCATCCTGCTGTAATTTGTCTGCATAGTGAGTTAGGCTGTGCCTCTGAGAGTTGCTGTAAACACACACACACACACACACACACACACACACACGGGAGAAGTGAAGTGGGAAGCAATACTGTGGACAGAAATGTGGTGTTTATACAGTAATGTTGTGGCACTGCTATGGTAGCAGTTGTGTGGTTCTGCTAAGGCGGAGTGTGCTGCTCACTGAGGCTCCACTCGCACATGGAGGTGTCTAAGGAAAGGGAGGGGAAATACAAAGGGTCTTCACACAGGGAACATGGAGTTGTAGATTCTTTAACATGGTCTTTACCAACGTGTAGAGGTATTTACTGAGCAAAGTTCTTGGTTGGAATGGGACTACTTTGACCTCCTTTGTTTGGCTGAGAAATTGGTGTTTACATTAAACGACTCCAAATGGCCTCCGCTGGCAGCCCACCAACCCACGTTTTACCTCTCTCATTTCCTCTGGGTTTTTGGTAGGCAGTTAGCTAACCTCATGTAACACCGTGAAATCCCCCTCATAAATTGCCCCTGAACACTGAGCACTATTGTTAAAATCATACAGATAGGCCTTGTTAACTTCTGAAATTTTGATGAGTTTTCACCAGTGCTGATGTTCCTGCCGACAGACGCATTGTGCCAGAACTAAACAAACACTATCACAAAGTACTAAAAATGGACGTATGCTTAGCCTGACGAGCAACGTGTTCTTTCTTTGGCACTAAGCTTGGCATTGTGCCAGTGCAGTAGCCACAGGATGAGGAATGTTGCAGCTTGCACAGCTGACTGTGGACCTTGTGTCAGAGTGCTGGGGTTAGAGTGACGAGTGTACCATGTGCTTGTTTGTCTATAAATGAGGAGAGCTGCATAATCTGTTGACAAGCTTTGTGACCTTCTGTTATCCGCACATTAACATCGTAACCTTACTATGCGTATGCTATGCTTATTGTTTCCATTGAAACATGTTGGATTATTTTGTGTAGATCAGTGATTGAAAATCATCTTTTGATTTGTGGTTCTAATAGTTCTAAAAGTGTAAAACTCTGAGGTGGGTGTGAATACATATGCAGGCCATTGTAGGTGGTTCCAATGGACTTCAGAATTGGTGTGCTGATAATCTTTTGTAAAAAAAAAACATCTAAAAATAAATAAATCCTGCGCTGCTCTTGTCTGACATGAGTGTGTGAAAAGGCTTGGATGTGTACAAGTCGGTGCATTGTTTACATGATTTTTGCTTACTAACCAGATACTTAGATTCTTAGATACTAACCAGACTCAAATAATGTTTCCAATGTGGGGAGAAAGGAGCACAGCTGATAACCAATATGTTGACCAGTGTATTGGTGATTAATTAATTAATTTATTTTTGTGTGCGATTTATTTGTTGTTGAGGCAAACACGATGTGCTACATAAAAAAACTTGATCAGCAGAGGATAGATTATAGCTACACAGTTGTCACAGCTTGTTCATTTCCCTGTCTGTATTAATGCACCTAACTAGTTAACTATATTGGATATAAAAAATGTACATACCCCTGTTAAACTTGCAGGTTTGTGTGAAAACACACATCAGATATTTTCCACCTTTCATGTGATATACTGTAGCAACCAACAAAATTCACGTAAAAACAAAAACAAAACAAATAGAAATGTTTTAGCCAAAAAAAGAAAATGAAAAAACATACAATATTCTGTTTGCATAAGGGTGCACACCCTTTTATAATGGGGCATGTGACTGTGTTCAAAATGAACCAATCACATTTAAACACTTGTTCAAAAGTAATTATCATACACCTGTAATCAACAAAGTGATTCTGATTAAATCCAAGTCAAGATCAGCTGCTGAAGCCATGGTCCTGTTACGAATCTCCGGAAGGAACTAGGGACTTCAATTCCCAGCAGCCACTGCACCGCTGCATTACGGTCACATGACCACCCACACCTGACTCTCATCCTGGTTAACGAGCACCTGTGTGTATTTAAATCATAGTTTGTACAGTACTCAGTGTCTGGCTTTATTTGTCTGATGTCGTGTGATGCGCTCTCATCTCCCAGGTCTTTGTTTATGGTTGTTTCCCTGTTCACGTATGCTTAGTGTTTCTTTTGTGTTTTGTTAAATCTCTTGCACCTGCATTTGCATGTGCATCTGTCTCCGCCGTCTCCATTCGTGACAGAAAGCCAGACCACAAATGGATGCAGCCCCCTTTCCTGCTCCACGGAAGACATCGTCCCCTTCCGGCCTTGCGGAGAACTTTGTTCCCCCCTCTGACCTCGCAGAGAGTGTCGCTTCCCCCTCTAACTCCGTGGTTAACGTCGGGATCCACCTTGAGCTTCATTCCCCCTGCTGGCTGCGCCTTGGCAATCGCTCTGCGCCCAAGACAGGCCAGGGATATCGCGTCATCTCTCTGCGGTTAACAGAGCACCCCCCCACCCCTTACGCGCAGCTCCCGAAGCATGTAAAAGTTTGAGATACCCAGACCAGAGGTCCTTAAATGACTCAAAGTTACCCTGAGTGTCATCTCTCGCAGGGCCATAACGAGGACGCTTGTCGTGTTTTCTAGGGTACAGATGCGGCCCCTATATGTATGAACCAGAGTCGGACACTGATGAAGGAGAGACTCCGGCAGAAGTAACAACTATGAGAATGAACCAGGATGTTTCTGAATGGTTACTCTGTGAATACAATCAGAGAAAGTGGAAACTTTAGCCGCATTAGCCGTGGAATCTGCTAACAAGCTCATTGATAAAGCTGTCTGTTGTAAAATGATTCGCACAAAACATAAAGTTTTCATTATTGTGCATAATAAAGGTGCATTTATGAATTATACAGACAGTAAGTGTTTTTGGGTTAAAAATAAAAATGCTGACATAGCTCTGGTCTCTGTGAATTCAATCAGAGACTGTGGTAACACAGTGGAATGTTAGCCGTGGAATCTACTAACAAGCTCATTCGGAAAGGCGATTTGCAAACATTCACAAAATATAAAGTGCGGTACTTCTGTCTTCTGGATATGAAGCTGGATCATGGACAGTTGGTACTGATCCATGCTTGAGAATCAACTTTTTCAGCAAGTTCTGCTTTATATTCATCCTCATTTACAAAGCAGTGTGGTGTAAAATGATGCGCACAAACATACACAAATTTAGCTGTTTTTTGGGGCACATTTCTTTCAAAAATAAAACTTCTCCACTGTGTCTTCAGTGGCTCTGATGCCGGGAGGACATAAAGTTAATTTTTACAGCCAACAAAAGAACGCTTATGAAGCTGAGATATTCTTCTGTAGCTGCTCCAGCGTGGAGAACATGGAGGATTGTGTGCAGCTCACTCAGGAGAAGATCTTTGCTACTAGGGCAGAGTCCGTCACCAGTCGTGGGCGGGCCCTGTTCCAACGTGACGTCACGTTGGAGAGAAAACAAAAACGATTCATTTTGAGACACTGTTTATGACTTATGGGGAATATAAAAAAAGGAGTAGGTGGATTTTTACCGTTGTAGGGTGGTTGTGTACACACACTGCCGACACACAGTTATGTTCAAACACCACGTGTTTAGAGAAGCCACATACCTCAGGCTCTTGCAAATGAGAGCAGGCCCTAATCATCCAACCCCCCAACCACCCCCCACCCCCCTTCCAAAACAGTTACGTCCCACGGTCTGCCAGGGCATTGTTTCATTCGGGTTTGTATGAATAACCATAGGAACCGTTGCTTTTGCATTGTTTTGCAACTATATTATGGGGTTGCGCATTCATTTTGGATGCTGAGTTCAAACGAATTTTACTATGCCTTTAATTCTTCACTCAGTGTAAGACAATGAAAAAATAAATAAATAAAATTCCTGATTTCTGCCAGACTTGATTTGAAACTGTTTATTAAAATATCATGTGTCTTGAACAATGCATGTTGTAGTAGAGCAGGATTTTATATGATTGCCTCAAATCCAGCTTGTGGTTCTCTTTTCACATGTTTCAAGTGTTTTTTGAGCATCGCTCCCCCATCTAACTAGTCTGTGTTTTAGTCTGTCATATAATAACGTTTTAGTCCCTTTTGTCTGAGTAGGTTCTTAATATACCACTCTCTGTCGCATTAAGCCTTTGGATACCAGCTAGCTTAAGTAAGTCTGACCAGAACTTCTATTTTGGCGATTTAGTCATTGTAATGCCATTTATTGTAATTATTGACTGACTAATGACTGACTGAATAATTACAAAAATGGTGCAAAAAAGACTTTGTGAGAGGTTATTTATTTAAGCAAATTTTTTTCATGGGCTGACATTGTTGGCGTCTACATTCTCTCTTATCTGATTTTTCCCTGTCATCTTCTCTGCCTCCACCCATACACTACCTAATTGCTGCCTCCCATACATATCATTCTAATGAGTTTAATTGGACCATCTTGCATGGTTGCAATCAGAGAACGTTACAATTTGTTTCAATTGCAACCAGCTTTTTCAGCCAGTGCAGCTACATCATACCATTTCCTGCCTGTGTCCTGTTAAAGGGCTGTCTACTCTCACTTCCACCTTCAGGAGAACTGAGCACGGGGCGCATTAGTTATTTAGGAACTGTCATTAGACAGTACATTAAACCTTATATAGGCATTTAGGGTGCAGATGCAGCATCACTAAAGAGTCGATTTAGTAGAAAGCTCAATACCCTCACTAATTGTCTGCAATATCTATAATTGTCTGCAATATCTACTAAATGTGCCCCAGATTATCAATGGGATTCAGACCTGGACTTTGATTTAGCCATTGTAGAACATTGACATTTTTTTAAAAACCACTCCTGCATTGCTTTTGCCTTGTGTTTGAGACCATTGTCCTGCTGGCAGGTGAAGTTTCTCCCAGGTTTAGTTTTTTGAAGACTGAAACAGGTTCTCTTATTATATCTCCTGTATTCTCCCTTCAATTTTGACAAGAAGCCCAGGTTCTGAGGATGAAAAGTGTCCCCAGAGCATGATGCTGCCACCACGACATTTCACTGTGGGGATGGCATTAATTAAGTTAGGGACTGCATTAGGTTTGCACCACACCTAACAATTGAAACTTGCCTAAATACAGGATCTTGATCCTGGTCTTATCACACATCTTCACTGGGTCATTCTTCTTGAGCAATGGCTTGTTTCTAGCCAAAGTACATTGCAGCATCACTTTTTATCAGTGTCACAAATGACTCGCTCAAGGATCCGTTCACTCTAAACTCCTCCTTTCAGAGAGACTACTCTGCTCTGATTGGTCAGGTGTCCCAGTCTCTTTTGATTGGTCTACCGCATGTTGTGATTACAGCACGTGTCGGAAAGGAAACGTCCACTACCATATCTAAATTTCAGCTCAGTAGTAATGTCATCGGTTTTATTTTATCAATTTGAGCCTGAGTCCGATAGTGATACATCGGAAGATCAACCCGAACCACCGTCGCAAGCATGTCGAGATCATGATGTTTCTCAGTGGTAAGTTTATATGTAGTTGGGCAATAACGTGAGTTAGCTGGTTAGCAGAGGCTAACAGCTAACAGGATAACAGCTGTGCACTGGCTGTACACGTATACAACACAAAACTATGCATTTGGAACACTCTGTAAAAAATATATACATAAATAATGAATCGTACTTACAGATCCAGAGGTGCTTACAGATCCCATCTTTAATTAATAATTGTTTCACAAATCCCGCGTTGACTTAAGCTAGATCGGAGAAGCAGTCGTCAGTGAAATGACTTGAACACAAATGAAGGTCGGAGTTGAACTTCTGTGGTATCGTTTTAAAATTAATTTTAACCACTGACGCTTTTACATCCTCATCCTTTGTGAGTCCATGCAAAGTGGTTTTGCTTTTGCAGCGCAGAAAACAATGTCTTCTAGACATGAACGCTTTCAGGACACAACCTCAACTGTAATGTTCGAGGGCAGGTCAAAGTACACGTTGTTTGCGATCAGCCAGTGAAGACCAGAAGCAGGTTTTTGTTACCAACCTATGTAGGTTACTACAGGAAGTAAGTCTGGAATTACTAACTACTCGTTTCAGGTGTTCATAATTGGTTCTTTCTTTTGGAGTCAATAACTCTGTTTGTTGTGCACTTTGATTTTTGTGATTTTGCAGACATTTTACATTCACAAACAGCTCTATAACACACCACATGAAAGG
This sequence comes from Stegophilus panzeri, assembly GCA_024331685.1. NCBI lineage: Eukaryota > Metazoa > Chordata > Actinopteri > Siluriformes > Trichomycteridae > Stegophilus > Stegophilus panzeri. Next base: position 16,893,320 of record JANDJT010000102.1, read on the forward strand.
TAATATCTGAAAAAAGTATAATAGGTGCACTTTAATATTTCACAGGTGAAGGCCAATTATTTGTTAGATAATGTCTTTAATCTGGAGCTTCCAGAACCTAGGGAGGGTTGAATACTTATGAAAGCAGCATTTTTCAGTTTTTGACTTTCTTTTCAAATACTTGCTGGCCAATAATTCATTTTGACTTTGAAAATTCACTGTAAGACACCAGGAGTTTGCAATAAAACATAAGAATATGCCAATTTGTCAACTTTGATACAGAGACATCAGATAAATTCCAGGGGTGAATACTTTTGCACTATGTAATTACCATCATTAATTAATGCTTCATTGCTTCATCAATGTAGCATTTTTCATATTAGTATGTCCTCTTAAAAAGGGTTCTTCTGTGAGTCCTTTATATATTAAGGGTTCTTAGCATCCTAAAGGGTTCTTGTTTGCAACCCTTTGTGAAAAGGAAACACTCTGTTTTAGGGTTCTACATAGATCTTTAAGTTTTTTCCACTAGGGGCAAACGAAGAACCTTTAAAGGTTCTAGATTTTTACCTTTTCTCTAAGGCATCCTTCACAAATGCAGAGTTTAGTCTGTTTGAATCAAACACTGTTGCTTTTTCTCCACCTGTCCTGTATTAGGGCCTAAGTGGGCCTTTAGGGTGCGGATGCAGTGTGACTAAATCGTAAATTCGGTAGGAAGCTCACTACCTTCACTAATTGTCTGCAATTACAGAAAATATCACTAAATGAGTTGAAAATGTACAACCAAATGCTCCCATATAGCTTTTTCCAAAAACTCTATCCAAACTTCTAAATATCCTAAATTTGTTTCAGCTTTACCAACTGCTGATTCAGCAGGAGCCCACTGAAATCCTTCCTTACCATTTCACTAACTGTAGGAGATGAAAAATGGCTTTATCAAGGCCAAGCCAAGTTTTTGTCTGAAAGCAGTCTAGTGTGGGCTGGGATCTAGGAGCTGGCTGGTAATGTCCATCCATCCATCCATCCATTCTATACTGCTTATCTTTCAGGGTCATGGGGAACCTGGAGCCTATCCCAGGAGGCATGGGGCACAAGGCGGGGTACACCCTGAACATGGTGTCAGTCCATCACAGGGCACAATCACATACACATTCACACACCCATTCATACACTACGGACACTGTGGACATGCCAATCAGCCTACCATGCATGTCTTTGGACTGGGGGAGGAAACTGGAGTATCCAAAGGAAACCCCTGCAGCACGGGGAGAACATGCAAACTCCGCACACACAGGGCCATGGGGGGAATCGAACCCCCAACCCTGGCAGTGTGAGGCAATCGTGCTAACCCCTATTATTACTATTTGGTTTAGCAAAGATTTTGGGCCAGACTTAGGCTCAGCCATCCAGTGTAATCATCCCAAGCCCTCCTTCATCAGTTTGATCGCATGCACCTTCTGTACATAGATCCAATCCCTCTCTTCCCCAATCAGAAGCTGCATCAGAACCAGATGCAGTGGTCCCTCCCCTGGAATAAGGGCAGGTGTTTCGGGTACTAGCTGAGCTCAGTGCATGGATTTACATGTGGTGTGCGTTTGGTCGAGGATACAATAGTCCCATATTATACTCTCAAGGTCAAGGATTTTCCTTAGTCTAACCATCACAGCTTTGATAGATTATTGAAGAGCAGTGCTGCTTGGAGTGGCAGTAACTTGCTGGTCAGATGAGGGTATCTGAATGCCATTTTGGTTTTAAGCTTTCAGTCAGGTTAATCATAGGCTTCATGACAGTATGACGCAAAATTTGGAGCTCTGGAAATCTCAGATGTTATTTTTATATGAGTCAACAACCCATCAAATATCCACCTGATGATCATTTGTCACGCTGCAATTAGAACACATATCCAACACAAGACCATGGGATTGCAGACTGAAACACTCACAAATGTCCAATGGATGTTTTTCACCTAATTTTGCCAAACTAATGTGGAAATATATGAAAGGTGGTAGTAATTGCTGTGGAGTTTTTATATTTTTATTTCACCTGGATAGTTTTCCACTGATTAGTTGTTTCTCTTACGTGGCATTTTAAATATTCATTGTATTGTACTCCCCATTACTTATTCAATGCTTCATTTTGTGTATAATTTTTTTCATATAAATGTTTTCAAGGGTGATTTAACGAGTTCTTTGTAAATTAAAGGTTCTTTTCATATTAAAGGGTTCTAGTTTACAACCTCTGATAAGGAAACCCTCTGTTGTAAGTGCATAGAATTTGAACCAGTTCTCCCAGAGGGACAACCAAAGAACCCTTAAAGGTTCCAGATTTGATCTTTTTGTGTACTTCAACATAAGCAGAATTTAGTCTGTTTAAATTGGTAGGTGAGAATGCAACAATCACAGTAAGATGTAGACACCGGTAAAGAGTGGTACCCTAAAGACGCGTACCCTTCAGCCTATTTTTTCCACTTTTAGGTTTATTTAAATGTGGGCAGTGTGAAACCAAACCAAATCAAATTGCAAACTACCCAAAACATTTTGCTCTGATTTCCAAACGTTGTAATGTGAAAGTGCCCTGAGCGTTAAATCAGGACTGTCCATTACTCTGTCTGGTGGCACTGTTACATTTCAAATTTGCATTAGGAATAGCCATGCAATGAGAGCATCAGTCTATACTGTGGCTTCTTCTAGTAGATGTATAATCAGGCTTAAATGGCCATGTGCTGAACCCATCTGTGTAATGATGATGGCTCTGAAAGACTCTTTTCTTTGACTATTGGTATTCAGTAGCTACGCAGGACTCTGTGTGTGTGTGTGTGTGTGTGTTGGGGGGGATGGCAGGGGTAAATTTGGCAATCCAGGCAAAATGTGAGTGGATCTAGCCCAACCATTATTCAGAACACATGGATGAAATGCAATGTGATCGGCCTCCCAGCTCCATTTCTCCATCCATTAAAACAGAGATGATATGGTGAAATTCTCCATATCCTTCTCTCCATCTTCCTCATCTTTCTCTCACCCAAAGAGCTCTTTGTGTGTTAGTGCTGTTACTGTCATTCTCATTCTTGAGCCAGAGGGTCTGTGGTTTGGAGCTCCTGTGTGTAAATGAAGGTTTGTGACTAGGGCCAGCGTGTTGAATGGCAGTCCTCGCTCTGCGCTTATAAAGTGAAAAAACCTGTTTCCCATTAAGGTTACCGCTTTCCTGTGCTGCCAGGGTTCCAGTGGCCCACATACTGCAGCCAACCAGCAGTGGCAGGTCACCATACACATATACACACATGCAGCCAATTACTGCTCTCAATTCCTACTCACTTCCTTTAAATTGCACAGTTAACTTGAAGCAGTGGAAAAGCAAGATATATATATTTTTTTATTTAATTAGGAAAACCTGGAGAACGTTACATTTTTAAGTAAGATAATTAAATCTGTTAATTGGTTTTGTTCTTACCGCTGCAAAATGTCAGATGCAAGAAGAACAGCTGCAAGAAAGGTTATAAATAAAGGCCTTGCCATTGAGACATTATGCAAAACCCACTTAATAGGTTCCCAAATTTGATGACTGTGGCAAAAATCAGTTCTGTCTGTTTATCCAGTAAAGTTGAAACAGTAGAACTATATTTTAATTCAAAGCTGGATGCTCACAGTTATAGCTAACTACATGCATGGTAGGACACTGCTTAAGTAACTTCTTTACTATACTTGAATATTATTTTGGGATATTTATACTTCACTTGAATATTAGTGAAAGTACTCATTACAAATATTGAAGGTCTCTTCTCTCTTCCAGCCAATGACTGTATGCTACACATCAATTAATTGGGCTGTTTAGCTTTCAGTCATCGATTAGTCAGTGTAAAAAAACGATTAAGAATCGTCACTGGCTGTATTCTTCTCATACTGGTTAGTGCTCTAGCTATCCTTGTGCATCTGATGATGACAAAGCCACCAGACTGCAGAGTGGAACCTGAGGATGAGCACCCCTGGCCATACCTCAGTCAGTACGTTTACATGGACAACAATAATCCGATATTAACTAGATTAAGACGATACTCTGATTAAGAAACTACCATGTAAACAGCAATTAGTGATGACCTTAATCCGGCTAAAGTCATACTCGAAGTAAACACAAATCGAATTAAGACGTGTGGAGTATTCCTGTTTT
>JANDJT010000102.1:16904580-16936333 GCA_024331685.1 Stegophilus panzeri
ATTTCTTCATACAGGAAGTGTCTTGAAGCTGTCATTACAAACAAAGGCTTCTCCACTAAGTATTAAATAAATTTCAGCTAGTGTGTTCAATGCTTTTTTCCTGTATCATTCCTATTTATTACACATAACTTCATTTATGGACTTTAATGTTGTGGATTCTTTATATTTCCAGATTTCTTGAGTTAATACCAAAGTCTGGTGAAAATTTCATGTAAATAACCTCATTGGAAATATATTTACTGAAAAAAATGTTGACGCGTCCAATACTTATTTCCCCTACTGTACATTGTTTTGGTTGCTAGATCACAGTAAAGGTGAATATCTGACATGGTTTATCTTGGTTTAATATTTTCCCCCACAAAAACCTTCCATTTTAACAGGGGTGTGTACAGTTGTATATCTACTGTACAAATAAATAGAATTTAGAGTTTTCAGTTTTACCTCAGGAGAATCATACTACTCTCTGAGCCTGACAACAGCAGTGCTTAAACCAGACTGCTCAAGCAATGCATCTTCGAGCCCCTCTCAACTACACAGAGAGAGATGGAAAAGAGAATGAAAGGGGAGGGGAGATAAAAATGTTTCTTTTTCCATTTGCCAAGCCCCGCATACACACACACACACACACACACACACACACACACACACACACACCACCCATCCATTTTTAAACCACCTTTTGGCAGCAGCACCAATCAAAATGTACAGCTCTCTGTGTCAGCAAGGGAGCTCTGGCAGGAGTTGGCACGGTCTGGTCTCATGTTGACCTTTCTGCGGTTCCTTTTTAATTACATTTCTTCAGAGGTTAAAAAAATGCGCTGATGGATTTAGAAGCTGTTGTGGGTTAGGGGCCGGATGGTACAGGGCCCACAGTGTGCTGGTGTGTGATGGGAGATGAGGGGTACCACACGTGGAACGGCTGCTGTTCAGCCTGATCAGCATTTTTCTCCATGGGCGCACACTGGCACGCGGCCTTGGCATTGGGAGACAAGGCGCATGGCCACGATTGTGTTTATGTGGTGCCAGAGCACTACACTGGATAGCCTTATTACAGGGAAGAGGAAAATCTGTGCACACGGCCGGGCCAAACCACTGTAGCTTCAAGTCCTGAGAGACAAAACTAGATCACAAGAAATATGGCTAGATTCAAAGTTAATGCTTTTTCCTCTGTACTTTAAGAATTTTGTACTTCTTTATGGACTGAATTCAGTTTACCGATGGACACGTTGAGACTGAATGTCAGGATGCAAAAATTTGCAGCCCCGTGGTTTTTGGGTGAAAACTTCTGTACTTCTGTTTTACAGTTTATCTAAAAACAAAAAATACAATTACAATATGTTAAAAATAAAATGTGCTGTCCCATCCTGCAGCAAGACAGCTGGGAGAGGGATAAGACGTTTCAAGAAAAACAAGTATATTTTATTACAACTGAGAGGGTTCAAAAGCTATTCAGAAGTTGCAAATTATTAGTGAATATTGATATCACATTCAGAAAAGTAAGCACACATTTTTTGAATGTATGTTGGAGTTTTTTTCTAATCTTAATATCTTAAGATACACTAGTAGACCATTTACTTGTGAAAACTAACACCCCAAAGACTTTGTTGCTGCAAATTACGTTCTTCTTACATTCTACTTTTTTCCTTCATTTTGTCCCAAGGGTATGCAAACTTTTGTAGTCAACAGTATTGCCTTAAATTAAAAAATTTGTCAAAGTAGCTGGCAAATTAATACATCACCCATGTGACACATTACCTAACATTCAAATTTTTATTCACATTAGTGCCAGTTTGATGTTGTGCTGACTGATGAATTACATGAATGTATAAATTAAATGAATTCATTTATTAAATAAATAATTTATTAATATATCTTCAGAAACTGCTTTATCCTGCTTGGGTTCACAGGGGTGAGGCGAGAATGCACCCTGAATGGGACACCAGGCCATCACAGGGCACCACACACTTTCTTAAATGATAGATAAAAAAAAAATTCTTACAGTATGTATTGAACTGATATGATTCATTCATACACTTTGATTTGCATATTATTATACCCCAGCTTATTCAGGCCTGTTTTTGGCCACCTTGGCCCTGTCCAACATTGTTACTCCTGAACATCTTGACAGCTCAAGATATAAACTTCAGTTTAATTGGCTTGACAACAGCTAATAAAGGATTAAGTGTTTCCTGAGTTGCCATTCAGTTAAACAATGCTGCAGCATCTTGTCAATGTCCAGGCGTTTCCTGCAATCAAAGTGAGTGAGAGAACATGCAGGGCTCTGTGAAACCTTCAGGCCCATGTGGCTCATGTCTGATAATAATGCCTGTTTGTTCTAAGGGGGCTGGCTTCCCATTCTGGCTGGGGCAAAGGACAGGGGATGAGGTCACAGGTCATGAAGTGGTGGGTCATGCAAGCAGTTTGCTGAATTTGGGTTTCTTTGTGTTTAATGATTAGTGATTTGATGATTAGTGATTCCTTTTTACATTTACATTTCTTCATTTAGCAGATGCTTTTATCCAAAGTGACTTACAAATGAGGAAATACAAGCAAAGTGATATATCAAGCGGAGAACAATACAAGTAGTGCTACCATACAAGATCTTTTAATTGAGTTCTAGAAAAGCAAAGTGCACAGAGTAGAGGTGTAAGAGCCAGAGCAAGTTTTTTTTAAAGGATAATGTGGGGTTGGCATTTTAGGGGTTAGTTAGGTGTTCACGGAAGAGGTGGGTCTTTAGCTGTTTTTTTGAAGATAGTGACAAATTCTGCTGTCCGGATTGAGGTTGGAAGTTCATTCCACCACTGAGGGACAGTTAGTGTGAGTTTAGAAATGCTGTATTGCTGTATTTTGTAATGAGATTGTTTACAGAACTAGTAGATGAATGAGAGCTTTGGCACCAGGGGAAGAGAAATAAAGCACTCGCTCATCTTAGACACCACAATGGTGGTGATGAACAACTACCTGGAACTTGATGTTGGAAAGTTAATGAACCTGGTGCGTTCCATTTATGTAAAGAAGCTGCACATCTGCTTTCTACCAATATTTTCTCTTCTCGTCATGTTCTTCACCTACGGTACAATAAAATGTTCCCTGCCAGCTCCACAGACCTGAGCCCAAAGTGTCAGCCAAGCGAGTTCTGTCCCGTTTGCCTTTGTGGGTGCATATGTCAGCATATGTCCTGTACTTGATCCAAACTAATCTTACAACAACCAGCCCCATATTACACATGTAAACCTATAATCCAGGTTCTAAACCTAGGAACCAGGATTTTTGGATGGAATTGAGCATTCTTGCATTATTGATTTCACCCCATCTAGGTGAGAGAACCTTGAAACCCTATTTGTGTGTTGGAAAGTTTAGGCCGCAAGTGCTTATGTGGGACGTTCATAAGAGCCAATACTCGTAAAACATTCCAGAAGATGGGACTCATTTTTTCTCTAACAGTCTCCCATTTGGTTTGTTGCTCTTTTTCAGTGATGGTTACCATTAAATTCTCTCCTCCTAGATACCATCCTAGTCAGCAAAGTGCAGGTTAGGAACAACAATAGTGGAGCAGGAGATACAATGAGCACATGTTGACATGTACACTGTGAGAGAGATTAGGCAGGAATTAGTCTTATCTGTCTTTGCCAGTTTAAGCTAATTAGTTGCAGATGTGTTTTGGGGAGATCTGCTTCAGTGCCAGGTTTGGGTTTAATGGTAGGCACATTTTTTTCTCAACAGCTGTTCTATCACACTCTGACCTCTCTCTACCCTTCCCTGTCTGCAATGCTACTCTCTATTATTAATGCCAGATTTCACACTTCCATAGGATTTCCAGATTTCCAAATTTCCATACGATGTAAACAGAATAAATCCTCATGACCACTTTTTTTTGTTGCCCATGCTTGTTGCTTTTTTGTCCAGAAATAAAAAGTTTTAAGCGTGCTCCATGGCAACAAATCTATTCAACACTTTCTCTACTTTAATATTCAGTGCATTTACTCTGAAGAGTGCTGTTTTATTACAAACAAGCTTTTGCACCTAATGCTTTACTATTCTCCTTGCTCTTTTGCACCATTTATATAAACCATTCAACAAATATTAATCTTCATAAAGTCATGATTCACCGCTACAAGCATTTTACATTTTTGCTGTACACTAAAATATGTGGGTTTGAGATCAAAAGATGCATATAATAATAATTCCTTAGATTTATATAGCGCTTTTCTAGGCACTCAAAGCACTTTACATTGTATGGGGGGAATCTCCCCAACCACCACCAATGTGTAGCCTCTACATGGATGATGCGATGGCAGCCATAGTGCAGCAGAACGCCTACCACACACCAGCTATTGGTGAAGAGGAGAGCGATGTAGCCAATTCAGGGATGGAAATGATAAGGGCCATGATAGATAAGGCCAGTGGGGGAATTTTTAATGATCACAGAGAGTCAGGACCTTGGTTTAACATCTCATCTGTGTTGTATTTACAGCATAGTGTCCCCGTCACTATACTGGGGCAACAGGACCCCCAGAGACCACAGGGTGAGCACAGCCTCCCTACTACCACTTCCAGCAGCAACCTTAGTTTTCCCCAAGAGGTCTCCCATCCAGGTACTGGCCAGGCTCAAACCTGCTTAACTTCAGTGGGAAACCAGGCAAGAGCTGCAAAGTGATATGAGATGAGAATTGAGGGTTTCTGCTTTTATTTCCTGGTATTTACATCAAAAAGTATAGGAACAGATAAATCTTGAAGTAAATTAAAGTAAATAACACCAACCAATAACAACCAAATGTTTGGTTGCATATCCATTACTTGCAGTTACTGCATCAAACCTGTGATCCATTGACATCACCAAATTGTTGGTTTCTTCTTTTGTGATGCCTGTCCATGCTTTTACAGCAGCCTCTTTGAATTGTTGTTTGTTTTTGATGTTGTTGTTGTTGTTGTTGTTGTTTTTCTGGGGGGCTTGTTCTCCCTTCAGTTTCCTCCTAATTCATGCTTAATTTGGTGGGTTAAGGTCTGGTGATTGACTTGGCCAGTAAAAAACCTTCCACTTTTTCACCCTGATGAAGTCCTTTGTTGAGTTGGCAGTGTGTTTTGGATCATTGTCTTGCTGCATGATAAAGTTCATCCTGATTAATTTGGATGCATTTCTCTGTAAACTGGAAGACAAGGTGTTCCTGTAAACTTCTGAATTCATTCTGCTCCTACAATCATGAGTTACATCATCAATAAAGATTAGTGAGTCTGTTCCAGAAGCAGCCATGCAAGCCCAAGCCATGACACTACCTCCACCATGTTTCACAGATGAGCTTGTATGTTTTGGATCATGAGCAGATCCTTTCTTTCTCCACACTTTGGCCTTTCCATCACTTTGATAGAGGTTAATCTTGGTTCCAGAACTTTTGTGGCTCGTCTCTGTATTTCTTTGTGAATTCCAGTCTGGTTTTCCTATTCTTACTGCTGTTGAGTGGTTTGCATCTTGTGGTATGGCCTCTATATTTCTGCTCTCAAAGTCTTCTTTCGAATGGTGTATTATGATACCTTCACCCCTAACCTGTGGAGGTTGTTGGTGATGTCACTGACTGTTGTTTTTGAGGTTTTTTTCACAGCTCTCACAATGTTTCTGTCATAAGCTGCTGTTGTTTTCCTTGGCCAACCCATTCGGTGTCTGTTACTCAGTACACCAGTGGTTTCTTTCTTTTTCAGGACATTCCAGATTGTTGTATTGGCTATGCCCAATGTTTGTGCAATGTCTCTGATCGATATTCCTTCATTTCTCAAAATGGCTTGCTTCTCTCCTATAGACAGCTCTCTGATCTTTATGATCGCTTATACTTTTTAACAACAAATGCAGTCTTCACAAGTGAAACTGAAGGCTAAAACCAAGAGTAAATGTTAAGAGCTTTTTATTGTTTAAATAATCAATCTAACAGGACACACATGGGAACCAAGAAACTCTTGTCAGTCATGTGTTCCAATATTTTTGCTTATATACAGATTGGATGGTCTATTACAAAATGTGATATGTTCTATGTCGTTTAACACATCTACATCTAAACGTTGCTAATAGACAAGTGCTAATAGATATCCATATGGGCAAATGTTTTTCTGCAGCCTTACTTGCTGTATGAACATTTTCAGTGGAGGAGGAGGAGCAGACATGACAGTCAATCACCGTGATGCCAGATTGGGATAGTTTGAAATACTCCGCAGCTGCCATAGCTTCTTTAAAAGCAACTCATTTGATCTAAATGTAATCAATTTCCGCAAAATGCCAAAGTTTATGTGGAGACAATGTGTCTATGGTGTATAGAGCCATTTCTGTTGTAAGATATATTACAAAGATTGAGAGAAGGAGAGGGAGATTATGGAGTAAATCATGTCCATACATCAGAAATAGATGTGAAATACTTGTTTCCCACTAAGAAAAGGCTAAGAAAAAGAATAATTGTTTCTATTTTCCAGTGCCCAGAATTTTTCTCTAGTTTCAGGTATTTTGTGTGGTTTTTGAGGTGTAGTTGAGTTGGAAATGTAGCTGAAACCTGGTTAATGATACTATCTTGAACACAGTTGAAGGTATGTCTAAATCTGCTCAAAATGAGCTGCTAGACTGTATGCTGGATGACTGTATGTGGTCGACTTTTGACTACCTATTATAGGGTTTCTCTAAATATTCACAAAAAGGTAGCCTAAAGCATAAGGCAAATGTCAACAGCCTCTCCACTTCATTTTGTTTGAGGTGATGCTATTAATATAGACTTGCCCCACCGAAATCTTAGGCCATGAGCCGCTGCTGAATCCCAGCACTGCCAAGCTGATGATGTTGGACTCTTGAGCAAGGCACTTAATCCCTTCTGCTTCAGAAGCACTGCACCATGGCTAATCCAGCACGCTGTCTTTATTGTACTGGACATGTGTGTATGTATAATGACAATATAGGCTCTCTTGAGGCTTGTGTGCTCTAAAGTCCTGCAGTGGAATACAAATATTTTTGTCTTTTGTGCAGCTCCACACACAAAACAGCCATTTTTACTCATATCACCATAGCAACAACATGGTACTCACAAACTTATACCCAAGGCATGGTGTGTAGAGCAGGAATAGTATCGATCACTCTTTGGAGGAAATTTCAACAGATATGCCCATTCATTTCTACTAAAACTCATTAAGGAAGTGTAAAAACAAATAGCTGATCCCATGCCAATCTTCCATCACAAACAAGTTTGTTAAAGAGGGTAATTGTAGTTCAGCAGAATCTGTTAAGCAAATTTCATCATTTGATTTCTGTCATTATTCACCTTTAGGACACTGCTTTTGGTATATTTAGGACACTGTATTTTGTAGATAAATGAATTGTTTTATAGCATATTAGTATACTTTTGGGAAAATATTTACTCTGGTAGTTTCTGGAAGATCATTTGGGGGGAAAAAACAGCCTTGTGTAATTACAATGGAGTCTTTGAATGTTTGAGCCTGAGCATTGAGTTTGGAACAGGGCCAAAATGCCTGGACTCTTAAATTCAGAGAATAATAGGAGCCTTTTATTGAAGGCTTGAGAGAAGTGAGGCACACATGTTCATACACACATACGCTCAGGTACCTGCCACCATCCACACACAGAGTAGCCAGTGTTCTGGGGTTGAGGGATCTCCTGTGATTGATATGGTCGCATAACATGTGTTGAACTCCAATCACTGCTTCATTCCATTGCCTGCTCTTTTCATTACTACATGATGCTGTTGTCATTATTAATTTGTTTGTGTGTGTGTGTGTGTGTGTGTGTGTGTATACTTTGTTTAACATGGTTGTTCTCCTGCAAAACACAGCTGGGCTGTTTTATGTGTTGAACAACAGCTTGCAGCTGGATTGTTGTACTTTTGCCAATGCTAGAAAGAGATTTTGTGTGTATGTGTGCAGGCTTGTTTTTATATCTTGGTGGGGACCAGAATATCTGACATGTTTGACCTGGTGGGATACATTTGGTTGGTCCCCAGAAAGGAAACTGCTTTTTCTTTACAAAAACTGCAGCTTTTAGAAGGTTTTCTTTTGTTTACTGAGGTTAAGGTTAGGGTTAACTTTAGGTGTCAGTGGAAGAATAGTAAGACAAATGTTTCTTTTTGCGTGTATGTGGTAAATTCCATTAAGCACTCCAGCTAGTCTTCTACCTGTGAAATATCTGGGTGGTCAGTCACAGGCATGTGTGCAATAACAAACAATATCAGCTTGTTCTATTTGGGTGAGGGGAGCCAATTACAGTGAAATTTGTTTATTAGATTTGAACATGGTATGTTTTCCATCACTTTCTCCTTTTTGCCTCAAGCTTTCTCCATAAAGCAAAATCACAATACCATCCTGTCTCGCTCTTAATCCTAAACAGTCTTGTAAAAAGTTGGTTCTGCTTTTTACAATCTCTTCTACGGCTGCCTGGTACCTCAGGGAAGTAGTTTTTAAACTGCTCTGCCTGAGAGTATTACTGCACCACTGCACCACAGTACAGGATTTCAGGGAGTTTTTCTGTTTGTTGCGGCCAAAAATGCTTGAATTTGCTGCAGCTTTTTTCAAAATTTGTGATGCAGCTTGTGGAGGTTTTTGTGCTTTTTTTTTTTGCAGAAAACTACTTGTATTTGGCGAAATTGCAATTGCACGAAATTGTTTTGCAACTTTTAGCTGTACTCATGTTCGACGCACGAAAATCGAAGAGGGCTTTGGCTGAATGCACATTGTGATGATGTCAAATGACGCGTCTTGGCCTAAATCTGCAGTAATTTTGGAAAAATTGCAAGCTCCTCCAAATATTGCAGAGTTTGCTTGTTTTTGTGTTCATTTCTGCGATTGCAAAAATTCTGGAGGATCCTTGAAATCCTTGTCATCTCAGAAGATTCAGACATCCCTTCTTACTCCACTCAGAATAGCAGCAATGACAAAACAAATATAGATGTTCTTTTATAGATGTTTATTGGTATTTATTTGCATTTTTTTTTTACACAATATTCTTGTACAAATATATACACTTTAAATGACCAGTACACAAATAAAGAGCTTCCCCAAAAAATAGGGAAAAACATGAACATGCATATTGAAAATATTTTGAAATATTTTCAATGTTTCATACTGTTCACACTTGTTTTCCAGTTTGGATGTTTATACCCACTAACCAGCATGCCTTTAAATGACATCCATCTCAGTCAAATCCTCAGTCTGAAAGTATATTTGCATGAGTGTATATTACTTCCAATGTTTAAACTGATCAAGTGAAGAACTATTGTTTTTTATAACTATTGTAGGTCTGGATATTTTAGTGGTTTCTGCGCTCTAAAACACCTAGCTAACAGGTTAGCAGGTGTTTTTGAGCAGGAAAATAACTTGTGGTGATTTAACCATTATGCTGCCATTTCCTTTTTTTTGTAACCTTTAAAAACTTTTTTTTTAATTGAAGGTATGGAAATATGCATCTATGTATTCAAAAAAGGTGTCAACCAATCTCAGTCAACTGTGTCAATCTTTACATTTAGTTGCTGACATAAATACCAGGGTTGTGTGTGGGTTTTTTTTGTTTGTTTTTTTGTTTTTTAATAGAATTAGCAAATAGACAAAATTTGGTTAACTAGCATCCATGCTATAGACATGAGGACATTTAAAGACATTCAGCTGATGTACTTAAAAGTATTTTTTAATGAATAATTTACTTTTATTCTGTAATTTGGGTCGCACGGTCGTGCGTTCAACGAGTATTTTTAAGTCAACATAATAATATAATTGAACAAGGGTGTGAAAAAAGCACAAAAGAACTTAAATTTCTTCTTCCCATGATCCTCAGGAAATTATATAACTTCCTACTGAACATGTGACTTATGGAATATTGCAAATATTTCATAGGGGTGAATGTGTTTAGGTAACAGGGTTTGTTACCTGAACACAAATAAAATGTACTTTCAACTGTCTTTCATAAACTATAATGGACAACTCATGAAAAAGGTTCAAGCACGAGATGTTAAATGGATTCACACATTAATGCAAACATAATACGATTTTTGAAGTTCTTAATGATTATATTTCAAAGTGAATGTGCTAGACCACTTTACCCATGTTAAAAATGCATTTTACCATCACTTTATATACATATTTGTAAATGTACCATCAGTGGGACACAAATGACACCGCAATCATAGAATTACACAGCTAATGTCCCCCTTTTTTTTTTTTTTTTTTTTAAACATTATTTATTTATTTATTTATTTATTTTTTAAACCTTTTTTTACCTTTACATAGTAAATATTGATACAGAAACAGTATTCACTAAAGTGTCTGTATGAAAACATACATTCATTAGAAATATACCGTATGTTACAACAGGATCTTCCATGATATTTATGTGAGATACAGAAAACTCTTGTCTAAACTGGTTCTGGTGCAGAGGGTTTTTACTGCTTACTAATTAGTGTAGTGAGATGACAATTATAAACAAATTTCTAAAACGTTTACGCCTGTCTGATGCAGATAATAAATGAAATGTGCTGATGGGGATTTCAGTAGAATGTTTATCTTTCTAAATTTAATAACCCTTGTTTTTGGAGATCCACTTTGGGGGAAGTAAAATCTAGATTCAAATATAAGAGGAGCTTTAGTTAGTTTCATGTCTACCCTGTGACTTTTAGCTCTTTAGACTGTGACTGTCTTTGCAGTCAAGATTGACTTCTTGGTAAAAGAATGTTTAAATCTTCAAAGATTTTGGGACTTTGTTGTCTGCCTCATAGTCACTAGAGGGAAAGGAAGAAGAACTTGTGTGTATATATACATACATACATACATACATACATACATACATACATACATACACACACACACACACACACACATATATATATGTGTGTGTATATATATATATATATACCAAAAACACACAAACTATCCAAACAGTAATATACATAAAAATGCAAGTGTTGGCTTCATGTCTCGCAATCAAAAGCAACACAATTATCAGTCTATAAGCAAGTAAAGATGTCCTCATCTTCATTTTCCAGCACACATGTTGGACATTGTTCAACTTGTACAATTGTTCAAGTACAACTGTTCTTGAGTTCCACACTCAGCAAAATATTGCCTAAAATGGTTCAACCATTTTTGTGCTACATTTTTGCCAAAAATACAGTTTTTTGGTTTTGATTGAAGACACTTAAAAAGGCAGCATTTCTCGCCGTCTCTGTCTTTTGTTGTTGTTGTTGTTTTTTTTTTTTTTTTTTTTTTAATGAAACTGTGAAGACAAGGTCATAGAATTCAAGCTTTCCATGCCCTTTAAAATAGCCCCAAGTATCAATCTCAGGATGGCTTTTCAGTGTTCATATTGTTTGCAACACAGCAGTCTTGTATGAGTGGCATCTCATAGTCCAAGTAATCTTTCTGCACCACTGATTGAGAGGACATTATGTCTGGCTGCTTTTGGGGCAGAACTCCACTGTCCAAACCTACTTTAACACCCTCCAATTCCAATTGTGAAGGGTCACAATACAGGTGTAATTGTTCTCTCTTTTTTTTGTGTATGTACCAAGCTACACCAACAGCAACAGCCACCAGCACTAACAGGAGAAGAATAGCCAATGCTGGAACAAGCATTGTTGTAAGCCGTGGATCCTCTACTTGTGCACTGGTGTGCTGCAGGTTTAATGTCTGAGCCTCTGTGCATACGCTGACTACATCACTGGGCTCATCCAGTGGACTGGCACAGATGGAATATGTGGAATTAGGAAGCAGTCCACGCAGTGTGTACTCTGGATAAGAGGCTGGAATGTTGAGTTGTTTTGGACGCTTATCTGATCCTGAGAGGTTTTTATAAGTTAGTTTAACTCCACGGATATATGGACGTCTCTCAATGTAGCGATAAAGATACAGCAGTATAGATGAGCTTGTTACCGTTTGTGCAAAGATTTCAGACATCACACTGACTGTTGCTGTAGAGACATTTTCAGGTAGAGCCAAATCCTCACTATTCTCACAATATTTCCCTGAAGTCCCATGAGGACAAGTGCACTCAAAGTGACCCTGATGATCCAGCCAACATGTGCCTCCATTTAGGCAGATATTAGATGGACAAAAACTCATGTTCAGATCTGAGTCTGTACTGCTGCTTGGGGAAGGTGGGACTGGAGGTAAAGGATGACTGTTTGTCTCTGAAGAAGGTTCATCGCTGGGCTTAAGAGGGGGAATTGCACGCATTGTGCTATGCACAGTAGTGATCAGAGGTGGGGCCAGTGTGGTGGTCTTAGCTGGCCTGATAGTAGTCCTTGCAGGGCATCCAAAGTCTTGATGTCCTAGTCTTTCCAGCACCTTTCCTGCATTCCGGGGTGGGAAATGACAGCGGGTCTCCTCTGTCCTTCCCAGCAATATCGGTTTATTACGCAGCCAGCTGGGAAACCAGGCCAGTGTGCAGAGGCAGTTAAAGGGATTCTCTGCAACAGTAAGTTTTGTCATGTGAGGGAAGAGCAGGGTCATGTTATCAGGCAAGCTCTGCAGGCTGAGGTTGCTGATGTCCAAATCCTGAAGCTCAGTCAGTTTCTCAAAATGTTCCCACTTTAAAGGACCCATGGGATTGCCAGCTAAACTGAGTCTGACCAAGCCCCTTGCCTCCCAGATCACTGGAGGAAAATGATTTAGTTTATTGTTTGAAATATCCAGCTCATGCAGGTTCTTGAAGCTACCCAAGAGTTCCTGATTCAGGGTGCTCAGCCCTAATCCACCCAACTTAAGTGACTCTAATTTGGGTGTCTGAAGGTCAGCTGGCCCTGGTGAAGGGATTTTATTGAACCGCAGATCCAGTAGAAGCAGATGGGGCATTTTAAGAGCAGGTACTGTTGTTAGCTCATTTCTGTACAGTTTTAACTCAAGTAACTGCTCCAGACCATCAAAGGCTGCAGGGTGTATACTCCTTATGGTGTTACTGTGAAGATACAGCCTTTCCAGCAACTCCAGTCCAGCAAAACTCTCCTGAGAAATATGGGTAATTTGGTTAGATGAAAGATCCAGGTTACGTAGGGAAGATAGTGGCTCAAACACACTATCTGGCAGTTCATTCAGCTTGTTCTGACTTAGGTCCAGCATCTCTAGGCTTTCCAATCCAATAAAATCTTCCTGGGCTAGGGTCTCAATGCCATTCTTGAAGACATACAGGTTTTTCGTTGATGCAGGCACGTCAGAAGGCATGGTTGTGGCCTTGCGTGTATAACAGAAAATGGAGTCTGGACTTGAACAAGAACAGTCTTTTGGACAGTTACTGGCCAATGCCCAGGATGCCAACTGCAGATAGAGGAGCAGGGGTAGCAGCAGGCGGAGGAAGGGCTTCATGTTGCTGCTGACAATCAGCCCTAAAACGAGAAATGCAAGATCATGTTAACAACCAAGTAATACATAAATATTAGGAGGCATGGATGCACTGTGTCCCTTTAATGCAGTATGAAAATGGTACTGTACAACATGGAAAAAAGAACATTACATTATTCCAAAAAAAAAGGGTTCCTCAATGGTCCTTTAGATAGGCTTCTTTCATAACGGGATTTTCCCTTTCCTACTCTAATACAAAAACGCTCGCTTTACCATTCCTCCATAACATAAGCCCACTTTTTGTACTTGGGAATTGTTGTTTTGGCAAATTGTCAACAAAAACCAATTGAACTGACACATACTCACTGAAATACTAAAATGTGGCATGTGTTAAGACATGTAAAATAGCATGGTGTGTCTCTCATTTTTACAATAACTATTGTAAATTACTATTGTATTGCAATAACTATTGCTGATTAACGACTGCAAACAATCAGAAAAGTCAGTATTCATCACACGAAATTGCATGAACAGGAGCCACCTGTATATCACCCACTGAATCTAGGTGAACAGATTAGTACGTCAGGGAAGAAGAATAAAGGAATAGTATGAGATGGGAGAGATGAAGGAAAAAACAGGCTTACAAAACTGTATTTAGGGAAGCTGTAGATCATCCTCCAGTAGAAAATTAGTCAAGAGTGTTAGTGGCCCTGAAAAGAGGGGAGGAGACCTCATTTTTTTTCCTTCTTTCCCTCTCATGGTTGATATGAACAGTGTGTGTGGGGGTATATATTTCAGGTTCATGTTGAGGTGAAATTCTTAGTTTTATTAGACAGTACTGAGAGAGAGGGATGTTATTTTTCTCCTTTTGAAACCTAGCCATAGAAAAAAAAATAGCCTGACATTCAATTCATTCAGTATTTGATCATTTAAGAAGCGAGGACATGTACTGGGGAATTGTGTGCAAATAAGTATTAATAAATTATAATGTGGTCAGTTTGAAGCATCCACCTGTGGGTTCATTAAAATTCATCCTTGTAGCTTAAGATTTTACAGAAGATGACTTTATTTGTCTCACATACATTACAGCACAGTTGAATTATTTTTCTTCGCATATCCCATTATTATTAGGAAGTTGGGGTCAGAGCACAGGGTTAGCCATGATACGGCTCCCCTGGAGAAGAGAGGGTTAAGGGCCTTGCTCAAGGGCCCAACAATGGCAGCACTGGGGCTTGAACCCTCAAACTTCTCATCAGTAACCCGGAGCCTTAACCGTTGAGCCACCAGTGCCCACCTGGACTTTAGTAGGAGAGTAAACTGATTTTCTCCAAGAGCACTGTCAGTGTACCATCTGTTCTGGGGTGACTCTATAAACGGAGCTAATACAGGAGCTAGAACGGAGTAGTTAGGACACACACATGCCTATAAACCATGTTTTCATCTCAGGAACAATGAGTGAAAATGTCTGGCTTTCCACTATGTCTTTATTTCTTTTTCTTTTTGCACATCTCAACCTTGAAGACTTTAAGTAATTTTGCAGAATTTTTCATGTGAATCTATAATCAATTGTAGGTTTATAACAAAAATGGTATATTTTGTTATATAGTTAGCTCAGTGTATCCACTTGTTATCCACCTTAGTCTGAGACTGACAGAGCAAACATTGTAGAACTCCATTCACTAAGTGTGATTGGAGTTAAAGTTACCTTTGTTTCCAAGACATGAACCTCATAAACTCATGTCATTTATGTCTTCATTTCTATTCATCTCACTGCTGGAGGTTACCTGAGGAGAAGTCTCATGAGTCATATTCTGAAATACAAGTTGGACTACAGTCGTGATTCATCCCTTAACTGGCAGGAAGGAAGCTAAAAAAAAATACAGAGCAGGTTTCTGCAATTTGGCTCTACTGCCTAAAAGCAGGTTAGGTTGCAGTTCAGCAAAATACTTGGATGACTGCCATGCTGTTACAGCCACTAAAAAAGCTTCTGGGGGCTACACATGCACTGTTTTTATGCATCTGTTCTCATTTAAAGATGCTGCATCCATCCATTTTTCACACACATTCATACACTGCCAGTCAGCCTACAACGCATGTCTTTGAACTAGGGGAGGAAACTGGAGTACCCAGAGGAAACACCTGGAGCATGGGGAGAACATGCAAACTCAATGCACACAGGGTGGGATTCGAACCCCCAACCCCAAAGGTGTGAGGCAAACCTGTGCCCTCCAAGATGTCTCATCTTCGGAATAAAAGAAATGCCTGAAATGTTGAGACTTGGCAGGAGATCAAATAAACCAAATAAACAGAGTCTGAGGGAGACACAGTTCAAAGATAGATAGTATGATGTCATGTTCATTCTTTTTTTTTTTACTTGTATTGTCAGTATTTTCAGAAAGACAAACTGTTGATGTTTTATGAAGAGCAGAAGACCTAATTAGTATTTTTATTGTAGGTGCTGCTGGAAAACCTATTTAGACATTGCAGATAACACAAGAAGTAAAACCGTTTGCCATGGTCAGTTAGTTTCAGAAGTCAAGGGTCATTGTTGTCCCGTGGTGTTTGGCTTTCTGAGTGTGGGAATGTACTCAACTGAATTCATTTGACTGTTTCTTTTAAGAGCCAGCTAGCTTCTATTAATGAACAGAAAAGCAGAATGATACTTATAGGAGCTGTTTAGAGTTCAAACATTAGGGAAGAGACGGCAAATTAAAACAAATTTAATAGGACAAAAGGAGCAGTTTAGAGAGTGAATAGATGGTAAATACTAAAATTAAAATCTTACCTTTTAATTGTAACATATTTCAAATATTATAAACTGTTAGTAACAGTTGAAGCCTGGAGAAACCCTGCCTGTTTCCCCCCCAAACCCCCATCCCCCTTTACCCACTGTACAGTAGCTTCAGATTCCTGTTCTTGGCTGACAGGAGTTGAACCTGAACCAAGTTTGACGTGTTGTGTGTTCTGAGAGCTTTTCTGCTCAGCATGGCTATAAAGAGTGGTTATTTGCTTTACCACACACTTCATATCTCAAACCAGTCTGGCCAGTCTCCTCTGACCTTTCTCATAAACAATCACAGGATGATGATTCTCTGAAAGCTAGGCTAATTCCTGATAACCGTCATCTCTGCTGTCTGTATCCACTTTTCTCCTTCTGGCAGCCACTCTTATCAGACAATAAATGAGAACAACCTCTTGTGGATTACCTCACAGCTTTCCACATAACTTGAGTGCTGAGTGACTTCTGACTGCATGGGGCTTTAATTTTAAGTGCCTGGACATTGTATGTTGAGGGAATGGAGAAAGGTTGTCATTCAAGATGGCTCAAGATGGCCTGTGTCCCTGCCGTATGTTTTTTGTGGGTGCGGCAGCTGAGTTTGAAGAGCATTTCTTAATGACACTTTTTCACAAGAGCAGATGGGGCATTTCAGTCCAGCTTCAGGCCTTTGGCAGGCTAATGATTTAACAAGGCAAGAGATTACCTGGCTTTCCTCCCTTTTCATCACTGGGTTGATGATATAACATCTGGCCCTCTGAACAAATTTCACTATACTTCATTTGGAGAAATCGATTCCCCACAGAAACTAACTTAATGTTTTTTAAACACTGGTCCTTAATGGCACATGAATATTCTTGCAAAATCCTTTAACCAGAGATGCATGTGATGTGTACAAAAGAAAGAAAGCCAAAGATGAACTTTGAAAAGAATTTTTCTCTTCCTTTGGCTTCCTTTTCAAAACCTGAAGTCAAAAGAAGTTCGTGAAGTTAGTGAGAGGAAGGAAAAGCTTTGTCAGCAAAGTAATAGCCAAGAGCAGGCGCTTCACAGGACCCACATTAAGAACCTGCCTTCAGAACAAAGCCCAGGCACTCAAAGTAGGAGGTAGAGGCAATTGATGGTTTGCATTGTGTAACGTGGGAGAAGAAGAAGACTTTTCATGCACACTAATACAGGCCTTTTGGTAAAGATAGGCGTGAGCAAACAGAGTGCACTCCATATTATGAGGGCCTTTGTCAGCGGCCTCATGGGCTCCCCAGAGAAGAATGGCTGCACTTACGTAGCACAATTTAAAATGAAAACCAGAGCATACCGCAGTGCTGCATTCTTGACTGTTCACACTCCTCCTCACACAGGTTATACATCATTTATAGTAGTAAAGAAGCATTGCGGCCATGTGAAGAGGAGTTGACATCCATCTGTGTGATGTCCATATGAGATATTCATTCCCCAGGAACTTGAATGCACTTAAATCAGGAACCATTCAAGCCCTCTCCCACCCCATACTATCACAGTTGGACCCCTTTACCCACAATCCATCACCACTGCCACCATCCATCAGCAGCAGCATAAACAAGCGGTCACGAGGACAGAAGAGAAAAGATGAAATAGGAGAATGTAAAGCAGAGGAATCTCTTGCTGACAGCAAATCATGTCAGATATGCAAACTATGAAACTCTGGTATGAGTGTTATGTTGAGTTTGTTTAATTACTGCAAAATATGTGGGGGAGTATTTAATTAATGTTGTTCACTGTTGAAAATATCTTGCTTTAAAAGTTTACATTTTATTTTTGCATCTCACTTAAATGGAAATTTTTTTCACTTGGATATCAAAGCTAATATGCATGACTGTTCATGGGCATTTCAGAACTGCACTGACGTGAAGGAGAAACCATACTTTAACAAGGCTTCTGTTCAATTCAAGTCAATTTTATTTGTAAAGTGCTTTTAACAATGGACATTGTCTCAAAGCAGCTTTACAGAAACATAAACACAGGATACAGATTAAGTTTTTACAGATATACTGTTTTTAAGTGATTGGTCCTATGAAGTTAGCTAGCTGAAGAAGCTAGCTGTTTTCAACCTTACAATTCAGTTCTGTGTTCCCTCGAAAGCCACGCCCCAAAACACATGCATAGAGTATGATGGCAACTGAGAAAAAGATTTCAGGTTGGTTTGGATGATCAAAACTGTCTCAGCATAATAGAAGTGACTACTAAAGCTCCAGTAGGCCATAAGTAACTGAATGGGCATTTAATGGCCACCACTGCTGGGAAAAACACGCTGATGTCCTTACTGCATCTCAGTTGGCCAATCTGCCAATCCTTGTCAAAGAACCTAAGACCAAAGCAGCAAAGCTTGCAGTGTGTTTAGTTGTCTGAGCCCCCATCTCAGGTCAGACATGTTTGTCGCTTTGTCGGGAGCCAAAACCCCTCTTTTGTTTGACCCGTGCCTGGCTGACTTCACAGAGATAGCGGAGTCATATTTGCCACAGGTAAACAGGTAGGATTTCAGAGGCAGGTGCTTTGAGCGTGCACTGCAACCTGACACCTCCATAATTGTGTCTGTGCCAAACCGGGCTCCTGGGCCCTGTACTCACCTCACTGAAGGCATGGGGATGGGGATGGCAGTTGAGTGGAGCGGAAAAGAAAGGCTGCAGTTTGTCTATTTCCTTTGGCTTGTGCCAGGGGAATTAGAGAAGGCCAAATGTTACACCTGTGGAACAGTCAGGCAGCAGATACACACACACTTGTTGCTGGTACTATGTCCCCCATCAGTATGGACTTATCTATAATCTTTTGTAATGAAGAGAGCTCAGACAGAGCGGCTGCAAGGAACCTTTTCTAGCACAAAGCTCTGCTGTTGGCTGTGTCTCCCCCTCTCACATGTCAGTCAACACAGAGATACTTCATTTAGATTACCTCCTCATATGATGCCCTTTGAAAGCATACAGCCATAATGCCAATATTGTTCTCTGTAGGACTCGCCCCAAGCTGTTCGGGTGTTTAACAATGTCCTTTAATAAGTTTACCACACATTGAAGTAAGTTAACATTGTTTTGCATTTGATCTGAGATCAGAAGGATTCTGGGTCAGAGGCCATTCATTCTGGAACTGAGACAGAGGCTGCGTCCGAAACCACGTACTGTCACAGTACCTACTGCATGGATGTTGAAACAGTACGTACTGATCAGTATGTGTGCGTAGTACGACTACAATCCCGGACATACTACATCCACCATGTTGGCGTTGTCATGTGACTTTCGATGTCATCATAAACACACAAATCTTAAGGGGCCACCAGATTAAAGCAACCGCACTAATGGCAAAATGCACATCAGGAAAGTTAACTGAATTAGTAATGTAATGTGGGCGGGGTTAACAGGCTGAGGTAAATTTGTTACCGTTAGCTTGGCCGGCTAAGGCATGATGGAGATCACAAAAAAGGTTTCAAATGCTGTGACAACGGTTTTCTTATTTAAACCTTCAACAAGTTAACGATTTATTCGGGTATTGTTTAACAAGTCCTGTTTAACCAAGGTTTAATACTTAAAAAGAGCCGACGCGCTGTCCTCCGCCATAATTTTCTGAGCTTGTCCACACCGGTCCCGTTGCATTATGGGATTTTTGTATAGTGTCCATCGGTTGCACACTGCAAAATCTCACCGGAAGCAATACGCCATCCGGGTATTTCTCGCCTACTGAGAACTCGGACATACTACCCCTCTGGCGTACTGCTTTTCACCTACTGTATAGTAGGGTAGTACGCGATTTCCGACGCAGCCAGACTTGACCTTGTGGGTGACCTCTCACACATGTTTCTTCCACATGTCATCTCTGGGCCTCTTTCCTTGCCACTGTAGCCTCTGACTTGCGAATTATAGATCTAAATCTACATCTAAATTCCTATAAAGCTGAGGTATGGCAATATCTACTGTTAAAAGCATTATATAAATGAAATTGAATTGAATTGAAACTTCTGTTCTGATCTTTAGGTAATCCCTGACTCATATCAACCACACAACTGTGGTTGATATGTCTAGAATCCCTCACCAGGTAACTGGGAACAGGATTTGGATGAAGAGATGTCTGTTTGTTCCTTTTTTTTAATCAGATCTAAAGTTACATTCAGAGATTTTGGCAGAAGTTAGCTAAAGCTGGCTGTTTTAAAACTCAAAGTCCAAACCAATATAGCCTTCAGCTTCAGTTTTTCCTTCACAGTCACTCTCCCAAAGGACATATATTGCCTAGGTTAAAAGTCTAAATGCTAGTGAAAGATTGAAAACTTTATGAATTAAGCAATAGGATACGTCTCCTTATACTGATTGGCTGAGTTTCTGGAATGTTAGGAGAATTATTTAGTTCATCTAAAGACTAAAAGTTACAGTAAAGAGTACAGAAGTGCTGTGCTAGTTTCAGAGCTGCTCCAGCAGTGAAGGGCTTTAAAACAAGTCAGAAGAGCTAAATGAACAGTAAATAACTATACGTAAGGGCCAAGAGTCCTTAGAATTTTGCTCAGTGGAGTCAAGCAGCTTCATCTGTGTGGTCATTTACTGTTAGTGCAATAAATGAAATGTGTATCATGTGTATCCACTGGTTCGATCTGTTCTGGCATTCAGGCTTTGTTGAGGAACGCACTGTTCAGCCCTTATTCTTATCACTCATTTCACCTTTCTTTCTCCAGAATGATTGCTATTAATGAAGTTCTGTGCAGGTGCATTCCACTAGTTTATAAATGTATATTATAAATTATATTACACACAGAACATACCTTTCCTTTACTAGGTTCTCAAATTCAATTTTATAAATTATAGTCAGTCTAACAAATGTTTTATATTTAGCCAATTTTACAAATTATAACTTCTATTATTAGTATTGGTCTGTTGGTCTGCTTTTTTGGGGGGGGGGGACAATTTTAAGTTTGTTCACCAACATTCTACATTTCTACTCTTCTGCTACAACTTCTGAACATAAGCACACATAAATACAGTCTCTTCTTGCAAAAAGGTAAGACTGAAAGAAATGAAAAAAAATGAACAAGCCTGCCAAAACATCTCTTTCTTTAGTCTTAGTGACAGCTGATGTGTTGTGTTTTCTTTGTGTCCTGTCAGGGTCCTGTGCACTTCCATGTCCATGTCACATGGCATCACCACGGCACATTGCACATGGACAAAGTAGCTAAGATCTGATAAGCTGAGCTATCACTAAAAGCTATATATTTCACTAGCAAAAAAGAAAAAAAATTCATTTTGTCGTGCAGTGAGGTGGACACACATACATGTACCTACTCTGACTATGATTTAGATGTTACTTGAGGACATGTACCTTGGATGTATGCAAAGTTCAGACCACACCTGGGTCTTTCTTTAGAAGTCCCTTTAAATAAACACAGCTTTCCAGATAAATCAGAGCTACACGGATATTCCCTAAAATCTAATCTTGCAAACATACATTTGAACTCCTGTACTCTTTAATTCTGCCAGTGAATGATTAAGAAAGAGAAACTGTCAGAGAAAGAGGTGGCTGAAAAGGATGTTGCTGGCTCTCCTCAAGTGCATCAATCTCTCCTCCTTGACCCTTGGAAACCCTCCCATTCTTTCATTCACTCCTGAACTCTACATGCCATCAGCATGATGCCTTTGCCATAACCCATGAGCCATATAATTATGTTGAAGCTTTGAGTTCAGAGTAGGTATGTTGAACGTGCTAATTGCATATATATGGAGAACCGAGCTGCATTTCTGTTTGATTTTATGTCCAAGTTCTTCTGGTTGACTCCGTTGACTCTGATTCTCATTTTATATGCAGGTTGTTGACAACTTTTGCAACACTGTATTTTCCTCATTCCTGTTGATTACTTTACGAGTAACAGACCATTTGTAAGATACCTGTTTCACTGGCTTTTTATGCCAGGAGGCATTTTCTATAAACCCCCACACTCGCACACACAACGCCACTGAAGCACATGAAAGATCAACAGCACAACGTGATCCTTTACTCAGTTTTGTGTACTTTAAAAAATTGACTATTGTTGGTCATGAGCCAAGTCCCAACATGCCCCCAGCTGTAGAGCACTTGGACCACCACAAAGCTCTATTACACTATTGTCATTCCCCTGACTGAACCCCAAAAAAATGGCGTAAAAAGGAAAAAAAACATGTACAAATTGTACATTGTTAAGACCCTAAATCTAGAACCCTAAGGGGAATAATACAATCACAGACCCCTGGGATTCCCAAGACGCCACTTTGAGAACCTAAAGGTTCAACGTTGAATCATATAATCGTAGCTGCAGTAGTGAAGTAGTAGTTAGTAGAAGTAGAGGTAGTTGTATTAGGGAGTAGCGAAAAACCCTTAACTATACGAGGAACCTTTGCACGTTTCAAGCATGCGCATCTCTGCTAGACAGTGCTGAGAAACACTGGAAGTGCTGTGTGCAGTCTGCCTACTCATTCTCTCAACGCGTACCCTCACCACATTAAACAGCTTGGCAAATTTCATTTGGACCAGTCTCTCAAGCCGTCATGCCTATTATGAACAGGCAGAGGTCAGCTGTTGTTGTGGTTTTGACTAAATGCTGCTCGGAATTGTCCGTGTTCTTGTGCATGCAGGGATGGAGCGCACATGTCCTACAGTCACACTGTCAGTGCACGACCCGGCAAGCCCAAAGACACTTATACACTTCACACATTTCAACCGACGAGAGAGCTAAAGAAAATAAACTTCACTGGGTTCCACTTATATGACCAAATCTCCCAACTGGAAGATGTATGTGGCTGTGTTTGTTTAGCCAAAGTAAATCTTGTAAAGCATGATGCTACATATGTCTTCAGACAGAGGTGTTTACTACAGGTCATATCCATGCTGAAGGTCTTGCTCTATATTCAACCTAAATAACCGAGTGTAGAACATAGATGCTAACTCTGAGGCCCCACTAAGCAAACAGCCCATATGCTAACATGAAGGATGTATATATATGTGTGTGTGTGTGTGTGTGTGTGTGTACATAAGTGTGTGAAAACATGCTAAGACTTTGCCTAAAACAAACATGAGAAGGATGTCACTCTGCGCTGTATTTTTAAGCAGGGCTTCACCTAAAGTGTGCTAAGCTTAAACTTCAAGAAAGAAGACATGTCTATATTGTCCATATACAAAGACACTAATTTATTACTGCGTGCACCAGGGGCTACATTCCTATAAATACTTGTGTGTGTGCGTGTGTGTTTGTGAGACACGCCCTCCATGATTGCATTCTACGGTCTACGCTTTCTCATTCAAATGCTGGTCTGTTGTGTCAGTTAAAGGGCTTGGAAGAGTTGTAGGGCAATTAGTGTGTTTAGTATTGCGTGCTCTGGCTTGAGGCTATGGTCTGCTGCCTCCTGGCTGAGAACAGAGAGGAAGCATTATTCCTTAGCTTTACGGCCCTTGTAAGACCTGAGGCAGTACGACAGTGGACTTCACAAACACATCCACACAGACCGACACAGGTGTAGCAGCATGCCTGACCAGGCCACTAAACAACCCCTCACACATCACACAACTGCACCAAGGCACCAGTAACTCTTACTTTCCTTACACACATATACAGGCATTGTATTTTCACTGCTTATGCCTGCACCGCTGCAGTGTAAATGGTTATATTATCACAGCATGTATTAATCGCTGCTCCCAGGCACCCCTATTCTCTCCGGTAGTCACATGTGTGAGGCATTCTGCTTCATTTAGCTCTTTTTAATCTGTTTTACCAGGTCTCAGTAAGAATCCCGGTCTCATTTTGCAAAAGCCTTACTGAGACAAGATTTTTACAACCGAAAAACGAATAAAAAATTTTAGTTCTGTGATTCTGGCTATGTTTTAATCACGATTCCTAAACTTGAAAAAGCACAGCAAAGTTCTTCTTTTATACAGTGCTTCGCAAAGGTTGCCTCTCAGGTACACAGTAGCAAGATCAAATCAAACGAGGTTATCTTCTCCAGAGACACCTTTAATTGCTTAAATTACTATCGAGGTTACAGGCAGATTAATGTAAAATACTCACCAGGGTATATGAGTCTGTTTCTCTTCCCCTATTTCTTCCTTCTCTCTCTTGTCACTCGTTCTTCCAAAAGCCCACGTGGTGCTTTTCAGTAAATCCCCTGCTGCCTCTGGAAGAGAAAGAGGAAAGCGGTGGTTAATAAGATGTGTCTCGGCCTTTTGTTGCGGATGTGATGACGTTCACACGGGCCTGCTGCGTGTGATTTTTGTTTACCCTCGCTCTCCTTTCTCTATAATAAACTGTGTGATAGCAAAGCAGATACGAGAAGGAACATTGTTAAAACTGTATTTTTTAGTTTATAAGTAACACAACAGCATGAAATCTGTTTTTTTTATTTTTTTTTATTCAGTGCTTATATAAAGTTTTTCTGTTGGAACAGATATGATGGAGATATTTGGACGGTGTACAATACAGTACAATGGTGATAAAATTTATTTGCAGTTTGCGTCTGTAACTCTTTAAACGTATTTCTATGTTAAGGAGGAAGTGAAATCCCAAAGAATTCAAGGGAACAGTCTAGTGTTTTGGCTGTCAACAAATGTTATAGGCATTTCTCTGTCACATGTACATACACACAGACACACACACAGAAACACAAATAAAATAAATTAAACAAACAAACAGCTCTCAGCCTGGCATGCAAGGTGATCTGTTTTCTGATCTGTCACCACCTTGTTCAACAGTAGCAGCTTAGAGAGAGAGAGAGAACAAGCGAGAGAGAGAGAGAACGAGCGAGAGAAAGAGAGAGAATGAGCGAGAGAGAGAGAGAACGAGAAAGAGAGAGAATGAGCAAGTGAGAGAGAACGAGAAAGAGAGAGAATGAGCAAGAGAGAGAGAACGAGAAAGAGAGAGAACAAGCGAGAGAGAGAGAACGAGTGAGAGAATGGGAGAGAGAGCAAGAACAAGCAAGAGAGAGAACAAGAGAGAAAGAATGAGAGAGAGAGAGAGAGAGAGAGAGAGAGAGAGAGAGAGAGAGCGTGTGGCTGTCAAATTCCTGCATAGCATACTTGAGAATTATATGTCAGACGGTAACAATGTCTACTTTGAGGTAGTTGGGGTGTGTGTGTGTGTGTGTGTGCTATTTTTGTAATGCCTGAAGAAGTTCAGACACTGACTAAGTTGACGCATATGCTCAGAGTAATGTGAATGTGCAGTAATTGGAAAACAGTGTGTTCCTGTGATCACTTAGAGATGACAGCTACAATCAAGCGCATCATCAGTCGAAGCACAGAAGGATAACACATACACACACACACACACACAAACAGTTTCTATGTCTTTTTTTTGGGGAATCTAAAATGCCTCGACGTAGATTCATCAAACATTTCTCTACGAGCACATGCATACTTGTTCTCTAGTAGAAATTCCACAAAGAGAGTTTATTTTTCAAATCTAAAGTTTCCACATTGATCCATCAGACACTGTGAACACACTGTGATCATTTCACAGACCCTCGAGACGCATTTAAAACGGATTTAAATCTGTTTAAATTGCCCAAACCACTTCTGGAAGTGAGCGACGCATTTTCGCCAGATGTTATACAAGTGTAAAAATGTGTGTGTCTCTCCAAACCACATGTTACAACCAAAACTTCCCAACACATTACATCATGATCCATGACTGTCATTACGAAGATTAAAATCAGCATGCAAAATGTTGATGTTGCTGATGTGGCACTTCTTTTTTTTTTTTGTTTTTTTTTTTTGTTTTTTTGTTGTTGCATAAAACAACTGAAAACTCGGAACAGCACAGGAAGCTTGTGGTAGAATTTAATCGCCAGATTTGCATATTAACGCATGATACCGCAACCAGATGTTAATCTGGATAACCAGACACATTTGACTACATGTGTAAATGCGTGTTGCGAAATTCCTATCAAGACACAAGACACATGAGGTGTAAATGGTGTCTCTATTCAACTGTTCCAGTGCAATATTCACCTCCAGTTTGTTTTGTTTTAATAGCTACTATGGTGTGTGTGGAAATATTACTCTGGGTAGTTATTTATCTATAGACCTATTACAGCTTGCTGTCATTTACAAGCGCATTATTTGTTAATAGCTGTATTCTAGTACATGTCCCTCTTCACGTGTGCAAATCCTGAAACTGGTTTTCTTATCACACCTCTTACTAAAATACACTCCATGAGTAACCAAACTCGTAAATCAACTTGCACAAAATTGTTTCAGTCCTAGGCTTGACAGATACTGTATATACGCCGCATGTAGTGCAGCTCTTGTGCTCGACCCGATGGGCTGAGAATACACATTTATGCTGATCTAGGACCTGAGAGTTGTGGGTTGTGAGTTGGTTTTGTATCAGTGTTAACCCATTAAACTTACAGCTTACTTTTCACTTCTTCACGAATTATGAACTGAGTAATAGGACAGCTGTGTACGTGTGGACTTTCCTCACTGTCCTGGGGGTTTATAGGCTGAACGTGTGCCACTCTAAAGCTGGGATTGTTCTCACTGATTCATACCCGAGTGTTCGGAGCTCATCTGCGGACAAGATGTCCAAATGCAGCTCATGAGCCTGCGCTGCTGAAGAAACATGGGAAAGTATTATTACAGACAATACCATAGTGTTTTCCTGTCCTGAGGAAAAACTAAATAAAAATCCTGTGTTTTCAACGATGTGTGTTTTTAACTACTGCTAATTATTGCATGACCCTAAAATAAGCAGGGATTTGTAGAACTGTATCCAGGAAAGATTGATACTTTAAAAGCTGCCTTTCAGTTTCTTCGTTGAGTCAGATTACAGGGTTTTTCATATGTCAGTGTATACAAAACTTTATGTAAGAGATATTATATAATATGCCAGTAGCTGATATTATATTAAGAGCTTAACCTAGGAACATGCTCACATACCGTTTCATTCTAGGAATTGAATTCCTGGCATCTACACATTGTGCAGGATAAACACATATATACACACACTCTCACACACAGCTATCCTAACGGGGTCATTTTCTCTGCTACTGTGTTGAGGAAATGACTGTGGTACACGGCGCAGCTGAAAATGTCCCCTGATCGAGCACACACACATGGCTGAGGTGTAACTGAGAATAAACATGAGAATAGCATGAGTGTGGGTGTAGCTGTAAGTTCATGAAATTGTATGTGTGTTTGTGTGTGTGTGAGTGTGAGCACCCTGTTCATCAGAGCAACGGACACAGATATTCTATCTTTTTCCTGTTTGGATCCAGACCAGGTGTATGACATTATTGTAAAGAAAACTCAAGCTAGTTCTCGCTTATCTGCTAATCAGTTTTTGAGTGACGTTAAAGTGTTTTCCTTGCTGACTTGTTTGAAATTGCATTAGTCATTAACTATGGCTGGTTAAGCGTTTGACCTTGTGCGGAGTTCAAGGCTGTGGTCAAACACGGCTCTGCGCGCGTTTCTGAGCAGCTGCGTATTTGCACTGGTGCTGTTCTTTGCCTCCTCTGTTTCAGGCCTCATTTCCCCAATTACAGTTCAGTTGGGACGTAATTACACTCTTTAGATTAAAAGTCATTTCTCTTGTTTTACTGCTTGGCTGAAATGCTGCAATTTTGTGGTGGCTTTCAGAGATTCACTCCCTCTGCTCTCTTTCTTCCTCTCTCTCGTTCTTCCGAGGAAAAATGAATGGACAAAGTAGCAATTTTCTGATTTTTTGTCATATTCATAGTGCTCCAAATGGGGAATGAGGCAGCAGGCAAATGGCTGATGTTTACATAGTGTCTTGGAGATGAAAGAAGATGGCTGAAACAGAAATGGTTTAGAGTTTGTAAAGCTTGTGGCCATGGCATAGAGCACCTGTATGTGTTCTCGGGATTTTTGATGTGGTTCTTAATGCATCTTTTGGGCCTGTTTATCAAACTCTGCTTTAGTTTGCCTTGACAGAGATGATGCTTTAATTTGCCAGCAGACTGCGTGGTGTGTTGAATGTTTGAAATCATGGGTATATATACTGAGCTACAGTGAGATTTGGACACCTGGAGAAAGGCATGATCACATTCAAAGGCTCTCATACTGTATAAAAGGCTTTTGATCTCACCACAAAATCATTCACCATGGCTCACATCAACTTACTATATTACTTTAAAAAAACATGTTCAATTCAATACAGTTTTATTTGTATATTGTTTTTAACAATACATATTGTCAAAGCAGTTTTACAGGATATATAGAAGATATAGATTTAGACCCCTAATGAGAAAGCCAGTGACGACAAAAAAAAAAAAAACCTCCCTAAGATGACCTGCAGGAGAAACCTTGTTCTGGATTCAAAACAGATCCCAAACCTTTCTGGGTGACACCGGGTAGTGAGATTATAAATATGTAATAGGCTTATGTGAACTGTGGCCTATTGATGGTCTCTGTCATTAGTTCTGATGCTCTTGGACACAAACACTCCTTTTTCTGCAGTAGTGACTCTTCCTGCCTGCCTACTGTCTGACTTCTCACCCTCTCCCCATCTGTACCTAACCCTCTAATCCCTCTGCTGAGAAGCGGTAGCACAGACCACACAGCTCCTAATCAGTACTAAAAAGAAAAGCGAGCAGACCTGTGCATGTGCTTCTATCAGAAATAGAAAGAAAAAAAAAGACAAAATAAATGAATTATTATTTCTTACTACTGAATTGGCAAGTGTCCAGTCTTTGCGTTTTCAGGTTCTTCTGAACTGAACAGCATCATTCTGCTTTCACACAGTTTGCCAAAACGGGCATACTGATGGATTAAAGAACACAATGTGCCATTTTAAGAAGCGAGAAACGGAGATGCACTGGTTGTATTTAGAAAGCAGACATTTCACAGCTACTCTCTAGGTGTCATTTGAGAAGAAAAGGCAGACAGGGCACAGGTCTATAACACAGCCTTTTAAGATCATCCTGTTGCTTTGGCAAGGTGTTGTGTGTGTGTGTGTGTGTGTGTGTGTGTGTGTGTGTGTGTGTGTGTGCTTGAACGGTCTGTTTAGCAGAAACTCCGGCTGCTGTTCTGCAGATTGAGTGATGGTGTTTGGACAGGGTAGTGGAGGAATACCAGGGGGATGTTATTCTGACACTATGTCTACTGCAAAGAAACCTGGCAGTTAAAGCTTTGTCTGCCACGTGCATAACGCTGTACATTCTTCACGACTCCTTTTTATGTTTAATAAAATGTAGCTTGCTATTCATAAATCTGCCAGCTGTGCTGTTAAATGTTTGTCGTCTTTTTTTTTCTTTTCTTTTCTTTTTTTTTTTTAACAGAGCGCAATTGACTGACTACAGTGCTGACCGAAGCCCCGGGTCATAGTGGAGACTGATAATTAGTGGTTTAGGGTTAATCCACGGATGTGTGACTTAGTTCATTTGCTTGGTATGTCCACATCAAACCAGGGCTCTCTTACGGGTGCAAAGTAAATACTCCAGTACCTGATTTTTGAATGACCTCCAAAAAATTTCTCTCTCTTCAACCTCATTGGCACAAAAAGCCCATATATAAACATAAGGATAGACCTTTATAGAGCTGAAAGAATATTACGCTCTCCATTTAGCACCAAACGCCACACACCGGCTCTAGATCCAATCATTCAGGAGCAGGATTTTGCATAGGCACGCTTAGAATGCATTTAATAACTAGCTATCTGCACAAGAATTCAACTGCATTGTTGCATCAGTATAAAGGTGCTCTGAGGACAGAGCACAAGACTTGCCTTCTATATTTATTGTCTTAATTATACTTAATTTTTTTCTTAAATAGAACTAATTAAGCTGAGACATAGTTCACAAAATGTGTTAGACAACACCCACAGATACCTGCACAAACATTTCATATACTGTAAATTGCTTCAACAGCACCGGAAATACCTGGTTTTTGCAGTAAATTTCAACTCAGAAATTTTGACAAGGCACCATGTGCTCTCAGAAATCAAGTTACTAACGCGTACTTTTCCTCATTGTTAAGTTGCTACCATCAAGACTACATCTTTTTGTACCTTTTAACTGGGAAGGTCCATGTGTTGAACTATTAATAAGCTTTTTTAGATTCATGCTAAAGGTACAAAAAGTTTGTACCACCCCAGTGACAAGGAAAATACATTTTAGTAGGCTACCTTTATGTCTGAGAGGGTACAAATGCAGTAGGCTGTGAAAGTAAATGGTCATGTCCTTAGTGTAAATATAGCCTAATATCGAATATAATATATTATCACAAAAATGAGATGCAAATACAATAAAAGCCTACCAATAACAATGTGAAGTCTGGTTTAACAACACTGTAAGACAATGTGACCGTTCTTATCTCCAGAGAAATAAATGCACATAGGTTTGTTTAGTTAAGATGGCAGATAAGAGGGAGAGAGAGATGGGGGTGGGGGGTTAATATGAATTAAACTCGGTCTGAAATAATTTTTTTAATAAGAAAGTGAATCTCCTTTCCACTCCGTGTGCCGAACAGATGACCTTTTAGCTCCCCTTTCCTGTCTAACCCTCCTATTGAATTGTGTGCTGAACTTCTAGACAGACAGAAACACTGCTGTAACAGGTCAAGCACTTAGCCCAGCCGTGTTTAGTGTCTCAGTGCTGCAGTACAGTAGAGTAACCTGCTCGACTCAGTAAACTGCGCTGTGGTTTGATGTCCTGCGGTCAGACTCTCACTGGGACAGTTTGGGACACTCTCTACTTTCTATTTAGTCCTCAGTAATTACAGTAGCGTGTCCCTGAGACGGACTGAGAAACTCTAAACGCTACAAGTCTTTGGAGAGGCAGGACACTAAAGTCTAAAGCTTCGCAAAAGGCTGCGACTCTTTAATCTGCTTGTTGTACATTTTGATTTCATATGTTGTTAATAGGCTATGTAATCCTCCAGATGTCCAAATAACACACACACACACACACACACACACACACACACACATATATATATATATATATATATATATATATTACTCTTAGTTTAATTTACGGCTTATTGACATGTCACTAGTACAATTCTGTGCTTAGCCTCTAGCTATGAGAAGGGGGGAAAATCAAGACTCTAAACACAGAGTCTAAATCTGTGAAAAAAGCACAAAATGTCAATTTTTTTTCGTTTTCTCTTGAACTTTTTCTTGTTTTTAAAATCTAAGCCGACTCACCGAGCGCATTAAAGTAACGTTGTGTTGCTTTAAACTTGCCCCAAATCTTCCAAGCAGTGTCCTGTGTTATTCAGGAGGAAAATCCCTTTTAGCCGCTCTCAAATCAAATCAAATCCTGTGAACTTGACGCGCGCTTAACTTTTCTTTTTTACCGTGTTAAAAACCGGGACGGTGGTTTTGCTCGCGCGCGCGCAGCTGTCCGTGTCCGTGCAGCGAGTGTACGGCTCGTGCCTCAGCCAGCTTACAACAAACAGAGGTTTACCGGCGAGTGGGCGGGGACTGTGGTGACGAGTGGGCGTGGTTAGCGGAGCCCCAAGTACGCGAACGCGCACACGATTTGCGTGGCGTTAACTCGTCAAACCGGTACATACAAGCATGTAGAGACACAATGCCTCTGAATACAAATCTCCACGCTTCTTACTTTACTTAATCAAAACGAAGAATGCATTTCACATCCAGATCACACCTACGTGTGTGTGTGTGTGTATACATGTGTGTGTGTGTGTGTGTGTGTGTGTGTGTGTGTGTGTGTGTGTGTGACGAAT
>JANDJT010000102.1:16936557-16952797 GCA_024331685.1 Stegophilus panzeri
AAATCATGCAACTTAGGGTTTAAGTAATTCAACTGCATTCATCAGTTCCACGTGAATGAATAAACGTGATTAATTTTAAAAATGCTTTTTACTTAATATTGTTTTCTTAACAATAAATTTGAAACGTAATTTTATTGCCATGAGTAACTGTAATCAAATTACATAAATTTAAAATGTAATGCATTACATTACTGCGTTATCAGAAAAAAGTCATTAGATTACAGTAATGCGTTACACCCAACTCTGGTGCATGGTATGAAAACATCATGTCCGCACCTCGATCGATACTAATGAGCCATATGTCATGTCAGGTATTTGTCTGTCTCTCTCTCTCTCTCTCTCTCACACACACACACACACACACACACACACACACACACACCCCGTAATACGTTACACCAGGAATAGAGTAATAATTTCATGCATGTTAAATGTGAACCAGGAACAGCACCATACTCCATGCTGCAGCTGAACTGTATGATTTCACAGAAAATAAATCTTCTTTTTGAATGTCATTACAAAGCGGTTGCTCCTCAAACCTTTCACTCAGCATAGACTCTGTCTTACCCTTTCCCCCCTCTTTTTCCGTATTTTCAATTCTGGCATGTCTATTATTTTTCTCTCTTACTTTCTGTCATAGTCTCTCCATTCTCCGTTTTCTCCCATCCTTACATGTCTCTTTCTCTCCCCATGTCTCTCTCCCACCCCTCTCATGTCTCTTACCTGTCCAAGGAGTAGATGAATACATTACGTCATGCTGACAGTTTCCAAATGCATGAACATTTTCATTGCACTTGTATTAAAGACTTGTTGAACTGTAGGTAAGGGGTCCTGCATCACAGACATGGGGGAGGTTAGTGACAGGCTGTTTGGGAAAGAAAGGTGTACAGCAATTGACATACACCTCCTGGCACAGAAAAGAGGTGCTTTTCTGATAAATCACCACTGCCTTTGTGTGTGTGTGTGTGTGTGTGTGTGTGTGTGTGTGCGTGCGCGTGTGTGTGTGCGCGTGTGCAGATGTGCTCGTATACATGTGTGTACACATTTAATACCTTGGAATTAAAACATCGACTTAGCCTTGTCATCAGTCTGCTCTACATATGCGTGACTAAAACAAACAGGTCAGTCCTCCTCCACACACTGATTTCTTTGTTCTGCATTGAAGAAGTTTTGTAGTAGGAAAATATCTCCATCTTCCCTTGTTTCAGAGCAGCCTGTGTATATAAGCGTGTTTGGCAGGGGTTAACTGGTCTTATAAACCGCTGATCTGCTGGGTAAATTAGCGAGTGTAATAGCTCTGCTTAGTGTGTCGTCAACACACTGCCCTGCTTAATCATTAGAGCCCTGTAAAAGATGGCGCAACGGAATTTGGACCCAATGTTGCCAAGAGGAGACCGTAAATTATTAAAAGTGTAGCTCTTTCTTTTTTCTTTCTTGGTTGAATCTGTAAGCCAGTTTTTTTTTGGTTTTTTTTTAAGTCATTTCTGACAGATAATATGAGATAAAATACCTCATCAAATGTCTGTTTATTAGTACTGGAGTAGAAATTCATTACATTTCATGCATATACCGTAGGCTGCCAAGTCAGGCTGCTCTTAGAGACTACAGTACCTTTGAAAAACCATGTGCCTGGCACAGATGCTGACGCTGACACACACATACACACAATAATGCTCACTCACACTCACTCTGATGTAGTGAGGTAGGATTTATGTGATGATGGAGTTTACATTTGCCCTTTTGACTGGTGGCTATTGGCTGGGTTTCTTACACTTAGAGCAGTGTGACAGATATGAAGTAGCTGTTAATAAACCCAGAGATACACAGAGTGACAGACACACAGCATCTACACCTCAGACTGATCACATTGCATGTCTCATCACAGGGCATCACACATGCCATCTGATTGTCTCGGCAGAAGCTTAATTTAGCTCAAGAAAGTTCATGTTTTAAGTATAAATAAAGAGATGCAAAGGAGTGTGCAAAGAAAAAAAGCATTTTACATTTCTTCACATAAGAAGCAGTGGGCTTGTAACAAGCTGTTATGAATTATATGTAAAATAAGTGTATTTACTCAGTTACATGGCAAGACTAATGAGTGAGAAAATGTATCCTCTCTCTCTCTCTCTCTCTCTCTCTCTCTCTCTCTCTCTCACCAATAGGGGGCAAGATTAAAGCCCGTCATGCCCTAATGGTACAAAATAGACATTTTTGAGCCTTGTCACGTGTAGTGTTTGATACAGTATCAAAAAGCCTTTTATTGCCATTGTGAATTAAAGCCCCTCTGCTCTCTAGTCTCTACATTGTTGAACTGATTCTGAAACTGTTGCATTGTCTTCAGTGAGAGCTCCCGCTGCCCTGTGCCTGATGACTCTTGAGTTTTTGCTGCAGAAGCGAGTGGAAAATTAGACTCCACTTATTCGTGAGTGGCGAGGCTGCCTGGGTAGTGACCTTTACTAAGCCTGACTCTGAGGCTGTTTTATTCGCTCTTCTATGGTTTCTCTTTACCCTTTCCCACCATCACCCATGGCTTCATAATCACTTACAGTCCAGAAGGTTCTGGTTGTCTTCATTTCTTTACGTTTCAAAATGCCCTTTTGAAGAACCCACAAAGTTACAATTATAACTGTATTGTATAACAGCATTATAATTGCACGTATGCATGTTTGACTCATTTGTCATTTTAAATAATACTATTCATGAGGATACCCAATGTTAAAGAATATTTTTTGTGTATGTTATCCAGCAACATTGTGTGAAGATGGAGAGGTGTTTCATGTTAGTCCAGACCAGAAAAGAGATGCTTCAGGAATTAAGATTTTTTTTTTTTTTAAATGCAGCATTATAAATAAATAAATAAATAAATAAATAAATAAATAAATAAAATGCTGAAAGGGTCAGCTACAAATACATGTAGGAGTTTAATGTCACTGCCTACAAATGAGTCATGAAAATAATTTTTAAAAAAGATGTTAGACCCGTGCATGTATAAAATTATAAACTGCTTGTAAGCTCACAGTGAAGCCACACTGCAGTTCTCTGCTTCTTTTGATGTCATGATGTCATTATGGATACATTTGAAACAGTTTTATTTGTATAGCACTTTTAACAATAGATATGGTCACAGAGCAGCTTTACAGTAATGCAGATATAGCTTTAGATCCCTAATGAGCCACGCAGAGATGACAGTGGTCAGAAAAACTTTCCTGAGACAACATGATGGGGGAAAAACGATAGAGGAACCAGACTCAAAAGAGAACACGTCGTCTTCTGGGTAACATCGCAGAGTGGAATCATAAATCATTACAGTATCCAGGTGTAGACGAGAAGACAGTAGACAAACAGTACTGTTGAAAGTATGTTTCAGTGTGAGCTAATGCTGCATTCGACTGGAGGTCATAACTCATAATTCCCAACCTTCAACCTGGAAAAAACAAAGAAAATGCCCCATTTATTCTACTCAGGAACTCGGGATGGTTTCCTCAACTCGGAGTTCCTTTCAGCGAGTGTCATCAAAAACTACAGTTCATTTTAAATGGTTAAATCTATAACACTGACGATACAGATTGCTGTTATGAGGAGGAAAATATCAATCACTTATCACAGTTAGCTGGCCAGCTTTGTTGCTCACAAAAGATGATTGTGTAGGCAGCGTGTAGCTTGAATGACTGGAGATTGAATTACATCATTCCAAGCTCCGACTTCCCAATTATGCAGTAATTTGAATGCAGCTATATTGTAAGAGTCCTTAGATTAGCACAGGATAGTCTGATAAACCTGAAAAAATTTTTTAGCTGAAACCAATTCATCTGACCGCTGAGACCGTTGATCCAGATTATTTGGCATTTTACTTTTGGCCTATGTTTACATTACAAGCCGTATTGCTTATTTCTGATTTCCATTCCTTATATTTCCATCATGATTGTTCACATTTGTTTTTTTCAGTGACCTATGACCTGTTATGTTATTAATGTGAATAGATCTCTGCCAAGAATGCAGAATCTTTTCAAATCCAGGACAGTTATGACTAGCAGCACAAGCCTTCATCTCCAAAATTATTATTGAGAAGACATAGCTTTTGCCACTACTGTTTTTTTTTAAGCTAGTGGCTTGACACACTGGCTGATGAGGCAGTTATATGTGAGTGCACACTAAAGTGTAAACATGAATTCCTGTCTGACGGCTCACACTGTAGTAGCATGAACACATAGCGGATATCCAGCCTAGGTATTTCACAGTTCCCTGTTTGGCATAGCCCAAATACGCACATGGTCACATGCCACTCAGTAAATGGTAAATGGTCTGCACTTATATAGTTCCTTTTAACCTGTAGCGGTTCTACAAAGCGCTTTACATTGTGTCTCATTCACACCCACTCACACACAGACACTCACACACCAATGGTAGCAGAGCTGCCATGCAAGGCACTAGCTTGCCATCAGGAGCAACTTGGGGTTCAGTGTCTTGCCCAAGGACACTTCGGCATGTGGAGTCATGTGGGCCGGAATTTGAACCGCCAACCTTACGATTAGTGGACAACCTGCAAATCACCACAAATCAGTCATATCATCTACCATCTCAGCATGGGCCTGTCACTGGGTCTCACACACACACACATATATGTATTTGCATATTTGACATTTTATTTACATTTGTATTCACTCAGTGACTGCCTACTCTCTTTATAACATCAGCCGACGTAGAAAGTACACATGAGCAACAGGCAGAAAACCAACACTCT
This sequence comes from Stegophilus panzeri, assembly GCA_024331685.1. Classification (NCBI taxonomy): domain Eukaryota; kingdom Metazoa; phylum Chordata; class Actinopteri; order Siluriformes; family Trichomycteridae; genus Stegophilus; species Stegophilus panzeri. The sequence goes on from JANDJT010000102.1 coordinate 16,941,299, forward strand.
AACCAACCTGCAGCCATATCAACATAATGTCTCTCAGAGACACTGGTTTTCATTTCAATGGTAAGTTGTTAAAGTATTTTACTGATTGAGCATCACTAAACTACTTTCTGAACAGAGTCAACACTGTTTTTAATCACTGTAGTGGTGGGTGGCACGTTCAGGTGGTTTGGTTTCGATGACTTTCCAAACAGCTTCACCTCCACATTTTTGTGCCTTTTTACGACATTTGAGCATTCAAAAACCTCTTCAGGAGGTCCCAGTGGCCTAATGGATAAGGCTTTGGCCTCCTAAGCCAGGGATTGTGGGTTCGGGTCCCATCTGGCATGTGCGGTTAGCAGAGTGGCGCAACGGAAGTGTGCAGGGCCCCAAACCCAGAGCTCGATGGACCGAAACCATAATCTGCTAGTTTCAATTCTTTCTCTAGAACTCAATTATAAATCTTGTATAGTAGCTCTACTTGTATTGTTCTCCACTTGATATATCACTTTGCTTGTATTTCCTCATATTTAAGTCGCTTTGGATAAAAGCGTCTGCTAAATGAATAACTGTAAATGTAAAGGTCAAGCATTAGGGGTATGCTTAGCATTGTTTAGCTACAAAAACACATAAGTCAATGGAAATACCTCAAAAAGATTTTTTTTAAATTGTGTGTGTGTGTGAGACAATGGTTTAATGTGGTTGGTCATTGTTAAGACTATGTGGCTTGTTGCCTGGAACTGTAACCCAGCCGCAAACAGCTTGAGGGCAATAGCATTACACTCTGTGTGTGTGTGTGTGTGTGTGTCTGTCAGAGGGAACTGTGAAGTACCACACACAAACACACACAATTCCGAATAAACAAACAAAATGTATTAAAAGCTGGAAACACATTTAATTATTTATCTATTCATTAAAACCTGGTGGTCAAATCTATCATATTTGACATATTGTGAGAAGTTTTTAGTTTTGGCTTTTTCACTCTTACTGTGCGGTGAGAGTAAAATCTGAAGGTATGAGTTTATTGGGGTTTTTTTTCTCTTTTTCTGTCTATATCATTACTGTTTACTTACAAAGTAAGTTATCAAATTCTTTTTGCTGATTTCAGTGGGTCCACACACACACACGCCACACACACACACACACACACACACACACACACACACACACACACCTATACACACTTTTATAGGTAAGATGCTACCTGTAGTAGAACATTGCAAGTTTTTTTTATTTATTATTCTTGAGGCAACATCACTCTCCTGTTTTAGTTCTCATTTAGCCTTTTGTGCACCCGTTAATTTCTGTCTCTGGTGAGTGAGGTGTGTGTTTGTGTGTTTTTCGCAGAGTTAGGGTAAAGGGTTAGAAGCAGACAAGTATGGACAAGGTGCTTCAGACTGTGTAGGCGTAGATGTAAGTAGGCGCGTGTGTTTGTGTGTCACTGAAGACTCTTTTTCACACTGCGCGTGATCGCTTGTTCTAGAAGGCCCAGGAATGTGACTATCTGATTTTGTGTGTGTGTGTGTGTGTGTGTGTGTGTGTGTGTGTTAGGGGGGAGGGTGATGGATTCACAGGGTTGAGAGAGAGAGTTGAAAGATGATACTGTGGCGTCAAAATGTTTAGGCCAGCCATCAGATTGAGGGTCATTCAGCCGAGACGATGTACTGCAATGGAAAAGTTAAGGCTTTCAGTACATATTCCATATAATAAGGGTTTATTTTGCGCTACAGAGCTTTATTCGTATACTAACACTTTGGTATTATTTATTTACATTTCTCCAGTGCTCCTCTTAAGCAGATTTAAGTTGTAATTATGGTTATTATATATTTTTTAACATTTCTGTCCTATATTTCTGCCTTTATTGATTTACCTTACCTTTAAACTACAGTGCTGTGAAAAAGTATTTTTCTCATCCTGATTTCTTCTATTTTTGTGTACATCTCTAAACTAAATTGTTTCAGAAATTAAAACAAAATCTAAGATAAAACAAAGGCAACCTGAGTAAACACAAAATACAGTTTTTAAATGATAGTTCTTTTTATAACTTAATCTCTGCTTCTTTTTCACTTTTTTCTTTACTGTTATTTATTTCACATGTTTTTACTTCTTTATTCGTGTTGAGTAAGTAATTGAAGGATTGTCACTGTTCAGACACAATATCGATGTGTGTCCTTCATTGTCTTTTCACTTTAATTTATAAAATGCCAACCAGAATGTGGAAACAAAGAGTACAAGAACATGTTGTGGAGTTGCAACACACGTTTAGAGTAAATTATATCATAGTGTCAATTAAAATAAAATAAATTTTTTTTACATTTTTACATTTTACATTTTGCTTTTAATGTAATTTTCTATGCATTGCAATATGAACAGTATTGTTCTCATTAGATTATCAACATTAGATTAAACCCTTTGTATAGTATATATATGTAAGGAATAAAACACTTGGAGGAGTGCTATTATAGGAAAATAATCAATGATGAGATGCTGTGATGCAGCCTGATGTGACGCATTGTTACTGTTACCACTCTGAAGTTGATTATTTTCCTTTCCAGAATGTCCCAAAGTGTTTGGTTTCTAATATACCAAATACAATTGGTCATACATGTAATTGCTTTTTTAAAATCCATTGCAAATCATTACATGAGCAAAATAGAATGTGGTGTTTTTTCTTAGGTGTGTGTGTGTGTGTGTGTGTGTGTCTGCCCTGTGACGCAGCATGTGGTTAGCTGGCTTGTCGGGTCTCAGAAAAATCTTGTGTCTGACTTCTCAGACATCATTATCAAAAACATTAATAATGCCCACACTTTATTTGCCATCTATGATAAACTTAGAAATCCACCAACACAGCTAGTCCATTTTCATCTGTCTGTTTAAAAATGTATTGCATTTGTATTTTTCTGCAGTGATAAAGCCAAAAACATTAGGCTCGTTGTCACTAACTCAGTCAAACAGGGAATCTAGACAAGCTCTATTACCTCATAACCTGGATGCGTCCATACTAGAAAATTACCGACCCATTTCAAATATTCCATTCACTGGAACGATATTTGATAATTGGAAAGATAAAAAGTCATCTACAATCATCATAGTAACATCTTACATCTGAATGACAACAACAGAAACAACACATAAAATGCCCTCTCAACTCGCAATTCCTACTCGGGAACTCAGGAACCTCAACTCTTCCTGATATAAAATAAACTTGGCTGCACACAACACCAGCAGTAAACAAAGTAGCACTTCTTAACATTAAATAAGTTTAAATACACAAGTATTTGCTTTAGATAAATTAACATACAGATATATTTACTTGTTAAATCTATAACATAGACTATGCAGATCATTGTTTTAAGGAGGAAAATATACTCACTGTCCACTTTATAATGTTCACCTGCACATTCATACAGGTATCTAATCAGCCAATCATGTGGCAGCAGCACAAGGCAAAACATCATGCAGATACAAGCCAAGCGCTTCAGTTAACGTTCACATCAAACATCAGAATGGGGGAAAAAAGTGTGATCTCTGTCACAACTGTGGCATGTTTGACGGCTGGTTTGAGTATTTCAGAAACTGCTGATCTTCTGGGATTTTTGTTATGTAATTTTTACACTACATTGGTTTATTTTACAGATGCGGTTTTCAGTTATCTGTGACTTACAATGTAATGATTCACTACAGTCAAATGATATTGGCTTTATTTCACAATTGTCTTGATAGCCTGAGGGCCACATATGACTCATGACATAGTCATGAATTAAAAAGGCCTTCACACATAATTATTGATGAATAATGCTGCATTCAACTTACCTCACTAGCAGGAAGTCAGAGCTCAAACAAGGGAAAAAAAACATCTATCGAGACGACCTCACCACTTTAGGTAGGCCGAATATAACAACAACAACAACAACAACAACAGCAATAATAATAATAATAATAACAATTCCTTAGATTTATATAGCGCTTTTCTAGGCACTCAAAGTGCTTTACATTGTATGGGGGGGAAATCTCCACAACCACCACCAGTGTGTAGCATCCACCTGCATGATGATTTGCCCCCTCCTTTGGCCAACACTTCTGAATCAGGTGGTTCAAAATTGGGGCTTATAAAAAAATAGAGTGAGGACATCATTGCATGAACAAAGGCTGAACTGTTTGACAGCGATGTCAAGTGAGTACGACATTCTGCGTCAGCTTGATTTTAAGGATTTAATCGAGGAATTCTCTTTGATGAAGAGCAGGAAGAAGCCCTTTTAGTGCTGAATGAGACGGAATTCATTTTATTTGCTGGGATGTTTCTGATTTGTAAAATGATCACTCGTTACCGTTGTTTAATTTATGTGGATTATTTTGAGCTTATGTGGGTTGATGATATGCGCTCTGTATTTCTGTTTTTTTTTTTTTTATCAACAAATTTAAAAAGTGTTCATTACGTGCTCCTTGTTTGAGCATTTTGGCATATTTCTCGTGTGCCGAGTACAACATGCCTTTAGTCTTTACAGTTCTTTGATTGTGCATATGATTGACCAGTTAATGGAATATAACCGGTATATAACTGGGGCCCCAAGGGATGCATTAGCCCCGGGCCCCGCAAAGGTTTAATGTGGCACTGATGACAGTTGTGAATTAAATTAAAAACATGGCATTCTCTTCAACTCGTTACGCCACTGGTGTTGCCAAATCACACACAAATGCATCAAAATATTAATGTTGCCTAATCAGGTTTACTTTTATATACAGTACATCCTGGTATATGTGTATGCACTTTAAAACTTTTGTGTTTATTCGGTATTTATGCATTGTGTCATTAGTGGCCTTTAATATATATTTCCCTTTGTGGATCTAATGGCTGCTCAGTGAATGAGTGCAAAGATGTTATCTATGTTCACACTCCGAACACGGTTAATGAACGCTGACATGCTGTAGTATGAGGGTTTATGAAGCAGCTTGGAGCAGGTTGGAAAAACTTTATTACACTCCCTTGAAGCCTCAAGCTCCCTCTCTACACATTTTTTGGATAGCAGCTACAGCATTGCTTCAGTTTTTTTTAATGTCTGTTTTCTTCACCTTTCCTTCACACACACTCTCTCTCTCTCTCTCTCTCTCCAATCTGTTTTCTGTCATAAACATGTGTGAACCTGCACATTTTGAATGTCAAAACTATTAATCTTGGGCTTCGGCTGATGTCACTTGTAATTGCTACAAATCAATGTCCTGAGGTATGTGTGTGGGAAAGAGAAAGATGGAAATTGCAAGGTTACGTTTTGGGGTTCCTATAAATGAGGTTCTTGTAAATGTTCTTTTGTTTGTTTGTTTGTTTGTTTAAAATAAATCTGATAATGCTATTGCCTCCAACCCCAAACCCTCTGACATGGCTTGCCTTCTCCTTCTTGAGCCTCATTTATGAAATTCCACCATTTCACTGATCACCTAAGTCCTTTTAGTTGAAATGCCTTCCAGGTGCTTGGAAGGGCAGCAATCTATGGATTACCAAAAACATTATGGTGAACTGCTGATTGTGTCACACTGCGCTGGGTTTTAGGAGCCATTTGACATTTACACTCACTAGACACTTTATTAGGAACACCTGTACACCTGCTCATTTATGCAGTTATCCAATCAGCCAATCATGTAGCAGCAGCACAGTAATGTTCACATCAAAATTGTGATATCTGTGACTTTAACTCTGGCATGTTTGTTGGTGCCAGATGGGCTGGTTTGAGTATTTCAGAAACTGATGATCTCCTGGGATTTTGACATACAACAGTCTCTAGAGTTTGGTGTGAGAAGCAAAAACATCCTGTGTGCAGAGTGTCTGCAGGCTAAAACACCTTGTTGGTGAGAGAGATCAGAGGAAAATGACCAGACTGGTCTGAGCTGATGGGAAATCTACTGTATATTAACTCAAAGAAGCACTCTTTACAACCATGGTGAGCAGAAAAGCACACATCAAACCTTGAGGTGGATGAGCTACAACAGCAGAAGACCACATCAGGTTCCACTCCTGTCTGCCAAGAACAATAATCTGAGGCTATCATGGGCACAGGCTCACCCAAACTATACAGCTGAAGACTGGAAAAATACCAGGTCATTTTTTTCTAAATCGTTAACTGTCCAGTTTAGGTGTCCATGATAGCCTCAGATTCTTGTTCTTGGTTGACAGGAGTGGAACCCAATGTGGTGTTCTGCTGTTCTAGCTCATCCACCTCAAGGTTCAATATTTTGTGCATGCTGAGATGCTTTTCTGCTCACCACGGTTGTAAAGAGTGATTATTTGAGTTACTGTATCCATCCTGGCAGCTCAAACTAGACTGGCCATTTTCCTCTGAACTCTCTCATCAACAAGGCATTTCCATCCACAGAACTGTTGCTAATTCAATGTTTTTTGTACAATTCTGTGTAAACTGCAAAGACATACGTTGTAGGCTAATTGGAATTTCGAAATAGTCCATAGTGTGTGAATGGGTGTGTGAGTGTGCACATGTGTGGTTGTGCCCTGCAATGGGTTGGCACTCTGTCCCCTGGAATAGGCTCCAGGCTCTTTGCAACCCTGTGTAGGATAAGCAGTAGGCCGACATAAGATGGATGGATGGATCATGTACTGTAGACATTCTCACTGCAAGTAAATGTGGCCCAATTCATTTTTTTTCTCACGTGACAGGTTTTTCCACAATGGTCTAAGCATTCAGATCAGAATTCAGTTGATTTTTTACAACACTCCAACATGATATTCATCATAATACTGGTGATAATTAACAATAAGCTGTGACAGAAGTAATCCCTGTGGCATCCTGAAATTCTGTGTCTATATAGGCATCAAATGAAAAGTTGCCATCACTCCACACAAAGCCATATTTACATTTTTGCATCTTTTTCACCTTCTCATCATCATAATGATTTGTCTGACTCAAGCACACATGCCCATCCCCTGCACATATCATGCACTAAACTGCTCTAATATCAAAAGATTATTGATTGCTAGTGTTGCCTTGTTTTTTTTGTTTTTTTACTTTTACCAATAAATTTAAATATTGGGCATATAAGTTTGCAGTGTGAACAGAGAATGTAGCAATGGAACATTGGTCAGTAAAATTTACTACCAGCACATGTTTCAGTTCAGACGTCAAGGTTGACTAAGATTCTGGTTTTACTGTCTGTAAGGTTGTCTGCCAAAGAGGCACTGAGTATCCCCTGAGCAAGGCTTATGACCATTTAGCGGAATGTTTATTCACTCAGAAGAATAAAAGAATCTTCTAAGTGAATAGATCATTCATTAATTCATCTCCAGTAACCAATTTATCCTGCTCATGGTTGTGGTTGATCTAGAGCAGGGGTGGGGAACTCATTTGGGGTAGGGGGCCACAATGGCTAAAATATCACCTTAGGCGGGGCGAGAACAATCAGAACAGTTAAATTTGATCTTGACACTTATTTATCACCCAAAATGGAATTCTGAGGTAAATTTTCATATAACAGCCATAATAGGCAGGATTAGGCTAACACACAATATGCAGGATAAAACTGAAACAAGACCAGACCTATCATTTCACCACATAACACAGAAATTGTAAATCAAAAGTACTTCATCTTCAATTTTAAAGAAATTTTCATTTCAAGGAAAAGCGGAAGACAACAGACTGTTGCTTTTTAAGTGCTACAACCAACTCATTTACCTTGTCTATCCGTACCTGGCCAGTATACTGGTTGTATTTATTCGCATGATTTGTAACGTAATGCAGTCGAATATTAAATTCTTTGAGGACAGCCACTTGCTGGGAGCAAATTTAAAAAATTGTTTTTTTATTTATTTCCCAGAAGAAATATTCTGTGAAATATCCACCTTCCGTTTCTTTAAAAGAGACATTTTTCACATACCCACATTTTCAAGCTACATTGGAAATACCCAAAAGTAATTCCCAAAAGTAATCATTAGCAACAGTAGGCATGAATAGCCTAAGTATGCTGACAAGAGGACCTCTAGTGGATATATAAGTAACTGCATCTGTGTGTGGCTTATTCTTTACATTTCCATTACATTACTGCATTACATTTCCGTTACTTGGCCTACAGGCCGCATGGAATCATCGTGTTTTGCACCCCTGATCTAGAGCCTACTCCAGGATCACTGGGTGTGTGATGTGGGAATACAACCTGGACAGGATGTGGGAAACCTGGAGAACCTGGAGGAAACCCATGCAAACCGAGCTCAGGATTGAACTGGGGGCCCAGGAACACTACCTGCTGCAACACCATGCCACTCTTAATGAATACAACATAATCTAATAGTACAGCAAAAAACAATAAGACAAAGGCAAATGGGAACAGAAAAGTGAAAGAATTTTGCCTAACACACAAGCATAACAGTTTCAATCGTGTTTGGCATTGACCAAAGTAATATCGTAACCAAACCTTATCCGGTAACAAATCCTAGCGTTAGCTACTTCAGAATGAGTAGTGAGATTCAGCATAAATAAACTCTGACATTTGTTTGGAAAAAGAAAGGATATAGACATGCTTATGAAATATCACACATACAATATGAATTGTGTATATCTACACTGTATTTGAGCCATGACAGAAGAAACAGTGCTGTAGAGAACACATCAAGTTCAGACCCCAGCCCCATCACTCCAGCAACCACTAATGAATGTTATTCTTGGAATGTTTCTTAATGAACCTATGGATAAAGTCTGGTTCTGTTTTGGCACACATAACACAGTATCAGTATAAACCTACATACATTAGACATGTGATGTTATTTTTCTATTGTAAATTCTGTCAAGTGGGTGATTTCTGCACTGACTGGCCGTGAAATTCATTCATAAGCCAAACCACGCAGCATAATTTATAAACGCTCTATCCTAGTCTCTGGCTAGTTGATCATGTTTATTTTCACTTTCAACAAGTATCTGCACGGAGAAGTTAAGCAGACTCTTCTGGGTTAGTGCCATTTCCATGCTAAGCAGATTTGTACTACTTCTTTCATTTAAAACGGTTCTGTATGGTGTCTTGGCTTTTCATGCTAGACTGGCATCTTTTTATTTAGAGCTGGAATTCTGCTGGAATTAATCTTTAATGACGGGAGGTCCCAGAGTGGCCACATGTTCACTGTCACTACACAAATAATCAGTCAGAAAAATTAGCTTTAATGTTCTCTTTTCAGTGTTTGTGTTCTGGAAATACCTGTGTTGAAATGAAAATATGAATCAAGGTAGTTTTTGACTATAGAAGCCTTCCATTTCTATAGTCACTGAATAAACACAAAATAATTGAGTCTGATGTCAGCATCAGATACGACTGTTTTAACAAAGTGGAAACCTGATTATAAACTTCACAAGGGTGGGTAAGAGTACTAGAGCCAATTGTTATTATCCATTTAATTATTAACCCAAAAATAAGATCTAACTAAGATCTAAGATTGTAGATCTAACACTATAAATGTCATCATAAAATACTACCTTATTTTAGGGAAGTGGTAGCTCAGTGGTTCAGACTTTGCGTTACTGATCGGAAGGTTGTGAGTTCAAATCTCAGCACTGCCAAGCTACCACTGTTGGGCCCTTGAGCAAGGCCCTTAACCCTCAACTGCTCAGATGTATAAATGAGATAATTATAAGTCGCTCTGGATAAGGGTGTCTGCCAAATGCTGTAATGTACCATATAAAGAGTCATTGAGGCAGTATATGTTTTAATGGGTATCTCCACCACCATTATATTTTATATTACAAAGTTCTTTGTTCCCTTTAATTAGAGTTCACTGAGGGAACAGGCTGCTCCCATCATTTCATTGCTATGCCAGGACCCTAACCTTGATATGCATTTGTTAACTAGAATATTCACAAGAATGGAGGCTCTATTTATCTTCAGGGGTGGACTATGGGAAATTGGAATAGTGTATAAAGATTTAGTGATAACAGATAACCTGAATAGATGGTCAGAATGCTCACTCAAGTAGTCAAACCTTTTAAGGCAACGATTTTTACTATATGTCTTCAGCAATATAATGCTTTTTTTTTTTGCCATTATTCATCAGCGGTACTTGATGTATGATCTTTGTCATATGCCATGTGCCCAAGAGAACTGCAAATTTCCTCTGGGAACAGCCACATGGTAGTGTGAGCGTCATGAAGCAACCCCTTCATGCTACATATCTGTCCTCTTCGGAAGAGGAAGTAGTTGCAGTTGCAGAGCTGTCATGGCCAGTTCCCACACTACCTGTGAAACGTAATTTACAATAGACTGATAAAGTGAGCTGTGGAGCATACAGTCCAGAACACCATTCACTCTGTCTATTTTCACACACTTTAATGGACACACCCCAAATCAATCATAAACCACAGTGTGATAGTTAGTTGACATTAGACAAATATTGAAAGAGTTACAAGAGAGAGATAATAAAAAAAGAAAGGAATGAAGAAAAAAGGACTGCTAAGCTTTGTTGGTTTACATGTCCCTCTAATGTGAGCATGTCCAGTTTAAGAGCTTATGACATTTGTGTGGTCTGAGTGAAAGCTGCCCACGAGATGATAAGCATCGTGCTGTGGGCTGCTAGGAGCTGTGCTAGTCAGGCATAATACTGTGCTTGGTCAGGCGCACACACACACACACACAACAGTACTGTGTGTCTTTGTGTGTGTGAAAAAGAAACCTGCGAGTACATTTGTTTGGATTTGGTCCAGTCTGATTCCCCCTACACACACACACACACACACACACACACATCTCATCTACCTGTCTACCTGTCTGTCTGCTCTTCTTCATTCACCCTGCATATCTCCTGCATTATCATCATTATGGGTTATGCTGACACCTGGTAGATGACTGTGTATAATAATCAGGTGGATTATAATCATCATGAAAGTAATTAACTTCATCTAGTGGTGATGAAACGATCTGTCTTTTTTTACATTAAAAAAAAAAAAAGATTTTTTGACAGCTCCTGTGGATCTTACTGAAAACCATGTTTCTGTGACATCTCTGTTAGGACAGTTCCAGTTTTTTTTTGTTTTCTATTGTTTTGTTTTGTTAACCTGCCAGACTTTATTTTTTCCTAATAGAAGGCCTAACAATAAACTCACACACTCAAATGCAGACTATGCAAGCTTTCTCCCCATGAGCCCCACTTCCTGTGAATCGAAGGCTAGCCCATCTGGTCTGATCCCACAGAAGAGCTACTGTAGCACAAATTGCTGAAAATGTTAATGATGGTTATGATAAAGTATGACACACACTTGGATCACAGGTAGATCCTTTCTTTCTCCATACTTTGGCTGTTCCATCATTTTGGTAGAGGTTAATCTTGGTTCCAGAACTTTTGTGGAAATCTCTGTATTTCTTTTCAAATTCCAGATTGGCTTTCTGATTCTTACTGCTGATTCATCTTCCAGTATGGCTTCTATATTTCTGGATGTAAATATCAGGAAATGAAAACTGAAATTCTCATCTATCGTCTCATATTCATCTTTTGATCTCAAACCCAAATGTCTTCAGTGTATAGCACAGTAGACACATTTTATATAT
>JANDJT010000102.1:16959082-16971842 GCA_024331685.1 Stegophilus panzeri
ATGTATATATATATATCTTAAAGTCTGTTTCCTGGTAATGTTCATCACAACCTTGCGACAGCTTCCCGAAAGTTTTCATCCAGCTATGAGAATGATTGAAAAACTTCTTTTGTCACAGGCATTCTTAAAGGCTATCTGAAAAAATATATAATATAAACCAAGTATGAATAATTTTGGAAGACATTTTGCTAAAAAAAAAAAAAAAAAAAGGTGTTAATTTCCCCTATGTATGGAGACTTTTGGGTCACACTGTAGATTAAAAATCCATCTGATTCCCTCTTCTCTCCTTCAGGTTCCCTCCACCTCCAGTAGTGCCCTCAGTACCCCAAGCAACAGTGCAGTTCCATCCCGCTCCCCTTCCTTAACCAGTGGTATGTCCTCCGGGTTCCTCCCCAGCCCCAGCCAGAGCTCCCGTGCCATCCAGAGCATGCTGGGTAACTTCAAACATCTGTTTTCCCCAAGCCTTCCTGTTGGCAGAGTCCAGTGTTAGCAATTGTTCAAGTAGATTAGTTTGATTGCTCATAAGCTATACAGTATATGTTATCCTCTCTGAAAGTATTATAATGGCAAGGCCAATTCAGTTGTTTTTGCTGTAGACTGAAGATATTTTGGTTTGAGATCAAAAGAGGTATATGAGAAGAGAGTTTAGAATTTCAGCTTTTATTTTCTGTTATTTATATGTAAATGTGTTAAAGGACATAGAACATAGCACATTTTGTTTCATACCACTCAATTTGTAGGCAAACAAAAATATTGGAACATACGACTGACAGGTGTGTCTTGGTACATTAATTTGTTTAAACAATCAATAGCTCTGAACATCTAGTCTTGGTTTTAGCCTTCAATTTCACCTGTGAAGACTGCATATGCTGTTAAAAAGGATAAGGCAACATGAAGATCAGAGAGCTGTCTATGGGAGAAAAGCAAGCCATTTTGAAGCTGAGAAAAGAGGGAAAATCAATCAGAGGGCACAGCCAATACAACTATTTGCAGTGTCCTGAAAAACAAAGAAACCACTGGTGTACTGGGCAACAGACACCATATGGGTCGGCCAAGGAAAACAACAACAGGTGCTGACAAACATTGTGTGACCTGTGAAGAAAAACCCAAATACAATAGTCAGTGACATCACCAACAACCTTCACAGGGCAGGGGTGAAGGTATAACAATCCACCATTCGGAGAAGACATTGAGAGCAGACATATAGAGGCCATACCACAAGATGCAAACCATTCATCAGCATTAAGAATCGGAAAGCCAGACTGGAATTCAGAGATATATACAGAGAACCAAAAAAAAATCTGGAACCAAGATTAACCTCTACCAAAGTGATGGAAAGGCAAAAGTGTGGAGAAAGAAAGGATCTGCTCATGATCCAAAACATACAAGCTCATCTGTGAAACATGGTGGAGGTAGTGTTATGGCTTGGGCTTGCATGGCTGCTGCTGGAACAGACTCAAAAATCTTTATTGATGATGAAACTCATGATGGTAGCAGCAGAATGAATTCAGAAATTTACAGGAACATTTTGCCTGCCATTTTAGAGAGAAATGCATTCAAAATAATTGGAAGAACTTTATCATGCAGCAAGACAATGATCCAAAACACACTGGCAACTCAATAAAAGGACTTTATCAGGGGGGAAAAATTAAATGTTTTAGACTGGCCAAGTCACCAGACCCAACTGAGCATGCATGAGACTGAAGGGAGAACCACCTCTCCCCCCCCCCCGAAACAAACAACAACTGAAAGAGGCTGCAGTGAAAGACAGGAAAAACATTACAAAAGAAGAAACCAACAGTTTGGTGATGTCAATGAGACACAGGCTTGATGTAGTTATAGTAAGCAGGTCTATACAACCAAATATTGTGTTAATTACATTAATTTACTTTAAGACTTACTTAAAGTACTGTTACTATACTTTTGCTTTCTTAAAACGTGGGTGGTCTGATACAAAAGGTTCTATGTTTTATAACATTTAACACATCTAGATACCAGGAAATAAAAGCATAAATCAGAAACTCTCTTCTCATATCCATCTTTTGAGCTCAAACACAAATGTCTTTGGTGTATAGCACAAACAAATGAATTAGCCTTGCCGTTCCAATAGTTTTGGAGGTGACTGTGTGTCTACCCTTTTGTTGCAGGCCCAAGCTCCAAGTTCCGTCATATTCAGGGCACTGTTCTGCATCGTGATACGCACATCACCAACCTGCGTGGCATGAGTCTGACTACACCTGGCGAGTGTGATGGCTTCTCTGCCAATGGGCAGCGGGTGGCAGTGCCTCTGGCCATTGCAGGAGGGCAGATTTCTGTGCTTGAGGTGCTACACTATTAGAAGCATTTGTGTCAGAATCAGTTGTAATTTAAGTGTCAGTAATTTAGTATGTCAGTGCGTCCACCAACAGGTTCTTAAATATATGGTTGTGAATGAACTCTTTGCATTTTTATTTCTGTCAGCAAACCCCTATAAGGCACATGTTCTTTGAGATAAATATATATACTTTTTAAAGGCATGTCTGTGGGTATCAAATCATATACAGCATTCTGTTACATTATTGTGAAATTGCAGCTCTCTCAGCCTGGGAAGCTGCCAGACACAACACTGCCCACCATCCAGAACTCAGTGAATGTGGCTGACTTCTGCTGGGACCCTTTTGATCCTCACAAGCTGGTGGTTGGTAAGTTGTCCTTAGTGATTTAAACATGCATTCTGAATTAATTTATCCACTTTTTTGTTGTTTCAAGTAATTCAGAATCAATTTCTGTATAACAACTTTGTTGCAAAAGATCTGTACTTGCTGTAAGTAATAACATGGTAGACTAATTTTAAACATCCATGGCAGTTAAAATCTTCCATTTTAACCAAATAAGCCAAAATCAAGAAGTGACTGTTTGCCATCATGTTTGATATAAATACTAGTGTCATGGACAGCATTGACTGGAACCTTTCCACCATGTTTTCACTAGATCAGCACTGTTGCTGAAAGGATGTGTACTTGCCCAAAAAGTCAATTGATTTGTTACAAAAGTATGTGATATGAACCCAGGCAGAAACCCCAGAAGTCATACGGCAACCAGTGCATCCAAGGCGAGCGTATTGCCAAGACATGTAGTTCTTTGCTGAAGTAATCACTAGCAGAGAGACCCATTTCAGTTCAGCATCCTGCATGGGCTTATTAATGGAGAACTTGTGGAACTCCAGTACAAGGGCAAGATCCTAGCTCTTTTGGGAGTGTGGAGAACAAAGGTGGCAGACTCCCTTCAGAAAGTTTGGTGATACCCAAGCAAGACATCATCCACTGTGCTGTGACATGCTGTAATGGCCACCACATATGCCTTTTGTGTAGACAAAGACTTTCCTCTGTCTAGCACTGTGTAGGACATTTGTACTCAGTGCACTAGACCCAGATGATGGAGTGCATAGCATTCACAGAACAGTTTCCAACTGAGAGTATACAAGGCATATGTAGGCCCACCTCTGCTAAACGTTTCTTGCTGAACTGCTCCCTTTTCCAAGTTTACCATAATGTACCATAATATGCACGAGTAGGCTGAATGTGTCCAAAATGGCCTGCTCTTTGTTGGGCACGTAGGAACTAGACATCCAAATTCAGCAGTATCCTTATGCTTCTAGCCATCATGCATCTCCAGAACACACATGGTGGTAGAGAGAAGCTGGAAAGTAGGATTTTGAATCCTGCTTTATGCTCCAAAAAAATGCAAACATAAAAGTATGGATCTCAAAACTAGAATCAGGCAGAAACCACCATCCTTCAACCTAAACAGGAAGTAGGTTGAGTAGAATCCCTTGTGCTGAACCATATACTCTTTTGATGTGCCACCGGCCCTGAGCCCCCACAGGTCTCATATAGTCACTGCCCAATTAGTGTGGTCATAGACGGCTCCCAGGGACTCTTACTGTTGGGTGGGGGTAGTAACTAATTATACTGAGTATATACCACTCTGCTGGGATTGGTGAATAGTGAGACATAGTGAAGAAGGCAACATCTGTAATTGTGATGACATCTTGCCCCACACACCACCTAGATGATATCACTAAAGTGCAGAGTTGGAGGGTGACATTTCGGATCACAGAGTACATCAACTATAGGCAGAGTGTATTTTCCACTTGGCATGGTTTCCCACAATAAACAGTATTAAAGACAGGATTTTTTTTTCTGTATTGTGCTGTCTAGATTTGCAATAAAAAAGCATATGTGCTGTACTTAATAATTGTTTCCAATGTCCATTGCAAATTCTTACTATGTTTTTAACAATGGAACTGAATACTCATGGACTACTATATGTATTAATTATGTGGGAGTGCATTACAAGCAAACACATGTTAAATAGGTGGAAAGATGAGTTTCAATGCACTAATTTGATATTAGCCATGTCTTTTTCTTTTTTTAAAATTTATTTTAACAAACATTACACACTGTGGGAGAATTAAACTCATGAGACTGACAGCTTTGTCTAGATCAACTGCTTCAAGATCAGCTCCAACAGCAAAAAAACATTTTAACACTTAAAACTGTGTATGCAGAATTCTGTAACGTTTTGGATATTTCACTGATTTTAAGCTTATCTTTTGAGAGCTGGCCTGAATGTAAACCATTAAATGAAGGTTGGGAGAAAGCATAAATTGGTTATTTTTAAAACAATAACACTATATATTTCCCCCCTTGATTTGGTCTTGCCATTCCCCACCCACTCACTAGCTAACTCTCCCCTATCACACAACAGCTACCAACAGGCAAGCACGTATTTGCTCTGAAGCATGTGAAACCAACCTCTGCATCTTTTTGTACTCTCATGCAGAATCACAGGACAGCATAACACACTCAGAGGAAAATGCTATCTGCCTTATTCTACATGCATGAGCTCACAGATGCCCACAATTGGCTAATGTTGTGATTGACAGGAGACAGAGAGTAATGCCATCCCTCCTGCCTTGACTCTTGACTCTTGGCCACGGATGGCTGTGGCATCAAATTAAAACTTGCAGTCTCTGGACGATAGGGCAAACAATTGTGTTGTAAAAATGTTTTATTAAAACGAAAAAGCAAAAAAAAGATGTTCTATTTAACATTTAGGTGAAGTAGCTCATTTGTGGGGTGAGGTGACATACAGTTGATGAATGTTAGAGACGCTAATGTCATGCAAGGAAAACTTTTTGTCTCGACTGATTAAACATTCGTATCCACACACAAGCTTACTTCTACCGTAACTCCAAATCTGAGGAAATGTTAAATAAATTTTTTTTACACAGATAAAATAATGTAATCTTATATTACATATCAAATGAATATTAAAATGTCATTTAAAGAGATGCTCATACTGTTGCTCATACAGACTCATACAAACTGTTGGAATGTGTGTTTGTTTTTTTTTTTGTTTTTTTTTTTCTTTTTCATTTCCTTTAATACTATTGGTCCAAAAATCTAATAATCAAAATGCATTTTGTTTGCTAGGTAGATTTTGCATAGCCCATCATTACAGAATACCAAATTGGGTATTTCCAGTTTCCAGACAAATTTTTTTGAAATTGTGCATGGAATGCTATACGGAATACTGTTCTTACATTAGTTTCTGAAAAATATGCTATGGTGAATAACTAAATAATAAGCTGGCAATAATAATAAGGAGTTAATTAATATGTTAATTAATGTCATTGGAATAATGTCAGAGAAGTGTTAATCCACTCCATTTTTTTTATAGCTGGCGATGATGCAAAGATCCGTGTGTGGAAGATTCCAGAGGGTGGTTTAGTGGAAACACTGACTGAACCCGAGTGTGTTCTACGGGGTAAGAAAAGACCCCTTTCTCTAAATCAATTATTCGTTCTTCATTTTGACTGAAACGAATGTCTGCTCAATCACAGGACACACTGAGAAAATCTACTCCATCAAGTTCCACCCCCACGCCTCAGGTCTGCTGGTGTCCTCGTCATATGACATGACTGTGCGACTGTGGGACCTGGAAACTGGAAGTGAAGCCAAGAAACTGAGTGGACACCAAGATCAGGTGAGAGCTCCTGTCCAGTACCAGGTGCTCTTTAAACAGGCTAACAGATTATAGACTGCTAATAGCCTGAGTTGACAGGTGATAACAGCTAACTCCTGACTCACATATGTTATCTGTCTCACAGATATTTGGAATGGCTTGGAGTCCCAACGGCAAGATGTTGGCTACTGTGTGTAAAGATGGAAAAGTGCGTTTGTATGACCCACGCAAGTCTACTGAGCCCATCCAGGCAAGTACTTAAAAAGCAACTTGAAAACCATATATAATATTGGGACTGCTCTCTTACACTTTTTTCTCTTTCTGTTCCCATAGGAGGGCCCTGGTCCTGAGGGCCACAGAGGTGGTCGGGTAGTCTGGGTTTGCGATGGCCAGTACCTGCTGGTGTCAGGGTTTGACTGGTATGCACAAGTCAATAGCATAATAGTGACAGTAACATACCTGTAATGGTGTTCCATTTACCTAGTATGTTCACATGATACATCAGATAATCAGATTTCCTCCTTTCTTGGTTTTGCCTACAGCCGCAGTGAGCGACAGCTTTACTTGTTCTCTGCTGAGTCCTTGGCCTCCGGACCTGTGGCTACTGTACCTGCTGACGTGTCCCCCTCAACTCTCATCCCATTCTATGATGCCGACACCAGCCTTGTTATTCTCACAGGGAAGGTGCTGGAAATGTGAAAAAACATATCTGATTGAAATGGATAACTTACAAATAAATGCTTTTTAGAGTTAATTAAATGTACTATAGAGTAGTCTGCAGTCCAACAAAAAAAGAAATGTGTTCAGTTTACTACTTTATTTTCTCAACTAAGCTTTTTTAAATGTAAACTTTCGAGTGGTTCTACTAACTAGAATTGCAAACACTACAGTGTATTTACTATTACAGAGTCATCATATGCTTTAATATCATAACTTGTCCTGTATTTTTCCTGTTAGGGTGACACACGTGTGTACATCTACGAAATCATAACAGAAGCCCCTTACTTTATGGAGTGCTGCAGCTTCAACTCCTCTGAGCCACACAAGGTACCACAAAACATCCACCTTCTCTTCTCTTAGTCTGTTTTAGTTAGTAGATTTTTAAAACGGTTGTCCTGTGTGAACAGGGCTTGTGCTTCCTGCCAAAGACGGTGTGTGATGTACGTGATGTAGAGGTGGCCAGAGCTGTCAGACTTGGCAAGACCACCATTGAGCCAGTGGCTTTCAAAGTGCCTCGAGTCAGAGTGAGTGAGCTTAGTCGAGGTTTCCTGTTAACGAAAAACAATAGTGCCATCTAGTGACCCATAATATGTTTCTAAACATTTTTAATTATCCAGGTTATACTTGTGCAACTGTTAGTTTACAGCAATGTTAACTCCAACTGTTCATGCAATTCTGGTGCAGAAAGAGTTCTTCCAGGACGATGTGTTCCCTGAGACAGCAGTGTGGTGGGAATCAGCTCTGAGTGCTGCTGCGTGGCTCTCCGGTTCTGACAGTCAGCACCACAAGATCAGCCTGCAACCGAAAGACATGACTCCTGGTACTGCAGCACATCCGACTCGTATAAAGCTATTTTCAGAGTCTGATTTGAGCAGGAAAACACACAAAATCAGACCACTTCCAGATTCAAGCCAAATTTGTATGTGATTTAAATCTGATTAGAATCAGATTTCTAGACAAGAGATTCAGTTTGACCAATTAAATTAGATGTTGGGTGTATTGTTCCTCGTTCGGTGTGTGGCAAACACATAGAATAGACATTTGCAGAAGGAACACGAAAACCAAAATGAAGATAGGTCAGGCTTAACAGAAGATTATGTTCAGAAGCGTGACTGGACAGTGTCCTTATGTAAAAAAATAATTGAGCTATTGTATTGAATTTCAATGTTTGGGTACTATTCAAATGTTCATAATATTAATGTATTTAAAGACACACACAAAAAAAATCGCATTTTAGTAAGATCTCTTGCGCTATTCTGTCTACATTTTAACAATCCCCAGCCCCACACTACACAGCACACACACCTGCATTTTTATTATAACAACCAGTGCACCTATACAAGCAAATCTGACTGCAGTCTGAACAGTTTGGGGTTGCTCGCTTGTAATTTGCAGTGTGGACACTCAATATAGGCAAAAATCTAAAACAATGAATGTTTTTCTTTCGACCAACCAGTGAGCAAGGCTCCTAAGGAAGCACCAGTAAGGAAGTACCTCCCCTCTTCTGTGTACCTTGAAGAGAAGACAGACGAACAGAAAAAAGAGGAGGTATTAAAAGCAGGACAAATCTTTAAGAAATAAGTTCTGCTGGATCTCTTGTGTCATGTTTTTTTTTGTTTGTTTGTGTTTTTTTTTTTTTTTACAGCTTTTGAGTGCTATGGTAGCTAAGTTGGGGAACAGGGAAGATCCACTGCCACAGGAATTATTCGAGGGGGTGGATGAAGATGAATGGGTAAAAAAAACCAACTTATGGATATCCAAAATGAACTTTGATTCTTTTGATAGATTAAAATACCCTATGTGATCTTAGCCCCTATATTCTTGGGAATTCTTCTATCCTTTGTGTCTGAATGTGTCTCTGCTTATCTGCACTTGCAGGATGACTAATGAGAAGCCTTGTTGGTGACAGTGCTATCAACAGAGAATTAAAGAAAGATCCGAGTCTGCTTGATACCCATGTCACTACTGACTGCAAGACTGAAGGCCACACTCCAATACATCCACTTATGCATCACAAAATCCAACAAACTTCTTCTGCATCAATCAGTCAGAGCTAAATGTACATAATCTTCTATAGTTAGCTGTACACGCACTTCTGTAGTCAGTGATCATGTGATCAGTTACATGCAGACTTGCTAATACATAAGACTGGTTGAATGTACTCTGAGCCTAACAGCATTGCATGTGTTTTTAACTGTTGATTAGAAGGAATTTTTATACCGTTACATTTTTCTATAACATTGTAAAAATGTTTCACAAGCTTCTCGTTAATCCGCTCCCCTTCTAGCCCATATTTTTTGCTAAATAATCAGAAACACTGAATTTCTAAAATGCATGTTTCCAGGTTTTATGGTTATAATGCTTAGCTGCATCGTATGTCAGAAAATTCATGTTGGGAAAAACACACAGGGCTGAAACCTCCATTACATTACTCTACTCTGAAGTCTTCATATCTCAGGCAAATTGAGATTGCCTGAGAGAAATAAATTCCAGTCTTATTCAGTAGAAAGTGTTCCTCTGAGTGTGTTTTTTATTCGACTTTTTCAGCAGTGTTATCTGGCTTTTTTAATCAGTATAATGTCAACTGCCAAGATTAAATTCCCAGTAAGGTATGTCACATACCACAATAATATTCTGATTATGTTTACATGTGACATTTAAACTTCGAGAGTGTCGAAAACAGCGCCATCTGGTGGTTAGTGAAAAATAAAGCAGCCAAAAGCCTGTGGATAAAGCTCCGTCGGATGAAGCAGCCACCATACACTCCATAGATAGTTTCAGTGTTATGTGCACAAATAAAAGCCTAACGTGTGTGTGGACATGAAGCCATTTCCACACACACTACTTAAGTACTAATTTGACTTTTTATATGAATGAGGAAAGCATTACATTTATGGCATTTGGCAGACATGCTTATCCAAAGCAACTTACGTTTATCTCATTTTTACATCTGAGCAGTTGAGGGTTAAGGGCCTTGCTCAAGAGCCCAACAGGGGCAGTTTGGCAGTGCTGGGGTTTGAACTCACGACCTTCCAATCAGTAGCACATCGTCAGTATAGGTTAAAGTGGTTCTCAACCAGGTTGGTGCAGAGAGATCAGAAGGGGGGTGCAAACTGTTTTCAAGAAGAAAAAAAACACAGACAGCGCATCATTTGGCTACTCAGTGTATTTTATTGCTTTTCAAATAGATTGTGCATAAATGAAAAACCCAGCGTTCCCGCTCCCTCTGTATTTTCTTTTTGGTGGGGAGAGGTGGAGCAACTTTTTTGGGACAAACCTTAGCATCTTTCCAAATGTCACCAGTACTGTCATGCAAGCGTGAGGTCTTGCTTTCCCTCTGCACTCACACCTCTCTCTGTATCTGCATCTCTCTGTGAGGGGCTGAGAGCTGGAGATTTAACAATGTCATGAATAACGAGACGTGCCCTTCATCCCAATTTACAGCATTCATATGCGGATGTAATGCAACATGTTTTACATGTAAAATAGTCCACGTTATTACAGCCTAGTTCTCTTGTCCAAAGAAGTTATAGTGTTCAGAAACATTTTTGATCATTCATGTTCCATACTTGTCCGTTATATAGTTTTATAAAAGTTATGAAAAGTAATTAAAAAAGTACAAAAACACAAAAGCAAAAAAATTCTATCTATCTATCTATCTATCTATCTATCTATCTATCTATCTATCAATATGACTGTTTATTTTATATAGCTACAGAATTTTAATTCTGAGTCCTTGTTTCATGTTTTGACTGAAATATTATAAATAGATAGATAGATAGATAGATAAATAGAAAAAAAAAAATCCCCTTAAAAGTCCAGATTCATGATATTAAGTTAAAATTCATTATTTGTCAGCAGATCTTTAAAAAAGTAAAATAAAATTTTTAAAAATGCAGTTTATGCATATGTATTCAATCCCTTCAGACTAGTACTTGGTAGAACCACTTTTTGGTGCAATAACAGTTTTAAGTCTCGTACCAGCTTTGCACACTGTTGGGGAATGATTTTCCACTGTTTTTCCTGGCAAATTTGCTCCAGGTTCTTCAGGTTGGTTGGAGGATTCTTGTGGACCACAATTTTCAAATAGTGCCACAGATTCTCAATTCAATTGAGATCTAGACTTTGACTTGGCTGCTGTAGAACATTCACACTTTTGTCGTTTAAACACTCGTGTGTTGCTTTCCAATAGATTTTGGAAGGTGGCTGTGGGGATTTGCCACAAGAGCATTAATTAGGTCAAACATTGATGCAGCCAAGAAAACCTGGGCGTACGCTGTCTTCCAGTTCATCCCAAAGGTGTTCAGTGGGGTTAAGGTCAGGGCTCTGTGCAGGCCACTTGAGTTCTTCCACACCAACCTTAACACACCATGTCTTCATTTACCTCGCTTTGTTCACAGAGGCATTGTCATACTGGAACATGTTTGGGCCTCTTAGCTCCAGTGAAGGGAAATCTTAATGCTACAACATACAAAGGCATCCTAGACAACCCCTGGCAAAAATTATGGAATCAGCACACTTAGAGGATGCTCACCCGGCTTTTTTACTTCTATGACAGAAAACATTTTTTGTTTAATAGCTGAACATTCTGGCTTTGTGAAACATACCTCAAACAAATTAAATGAAATAATTTTAATTAATGGCACATTTTTGTTCCAGATCAAGTTGAGGAAAAAATATGGAATCATCAACAAAAAAATGAAAACAACGTAAAACAACTTCAATTAATTTGTTTGAGGTATGTTTCACTCCTGTCGTATGGGGGTTGTACATGGGTTTGATGGTCAGGTGTCCACAAGCTTTTGGTCAACAGTGTACTTCACTGTTGGGATGGAGTTTGTTGAGGAATGGGCAGTGTTAGGTTTGCTTCACACATAGCATGTTGAATGTTGGCCAAAAAGCTCCATTTTTGTCTCATTTGACCACAAAACATTAGCCCACATTTTAGCTGAATTAATATGATGCTTTCTGACAAACTCCAGATGTGCTTTGATGTGTTTTTATTTCCTTAGAATGCTCTTTGGTCTTCAGTTTCATAGCATTCCTTCAGATTTACCATCTGACCAATGGTATTTGAATTAAGGGGGTCTTTTGTCCAGAATAGGTGAACTTTTTTTTTTAAAATGATATTCATGGGTAGAGGCCAGTTGTTTCCTTGTTAGGGCAATATCTCTCATCTTTGTATGCTTGGCGCTTCCACAGCACAGGGGTTGAATACTTTTGCAGACAGCATTTTTCAGTTAATAACTTTGTCACAGAATATTTTCTTTTCAAAAAAAACAATAAAGTGTAATTTATGAAACATTTTATGTCATCCAGACGAATCTGATGCCTTAAGGGGATTGAATATTTTTGCAAGGGTAGACAGACAGACAGACAGACAGACAGACAGATAGATAGATAGATAGACAGACAGACAGACAGACAGGTAGACAGATAAACAGACAGACAGACAGACAGGCAGGCAGCCAGATAGACAGACAGCCAGCCAGATAGACAGACAGACAGACGGACAGGCAGACAGACAGACAGATAGACAGAGAGACAGCCAGACAGACAGACAGACAGACAAGCAGACAGATAGACAGACAGGCAGACAGACAGACAGACAGATAGACAGAAAGGCAGGCAGGCAGACAGAAAGACAGACTGACAGACAGGCAGGCAGATAGACAGACAGACAGATAGACAGAGAGACAGCCAGATAGACAGAGAGACAGCCAGATAGACAGACAGACAGACAAACAGACAGACAGACTGAAGATTGATTTAAAGCCCGCAGAATTTAAAGCCCTCCAGCCAGCAGGTGGCAACAGATGGCAGTAATAACTGGAAACGGACTTTTCTTCTTTAGTGCGCTCATATCCTACATCAGAGATCAGACACTTGCCCAAAATCCGGGGATAGTAGAAAGAAGGACTACATCAGGGGAGAGTTGGACTTGCCATTTACTTTATTTGAATTAAAAAGGGCCATATCAAATGCACGGCAAACGGCACCAGGGAAAGACGGTATATGCTATAGCATGTTA
>JANDJT010000102.1:16978636-16996633 GCA_024331685.1 Stegophilus panzeri
ACCTTAATCCAATAGAAATGTTGTGGCAGGACCTGAAGCAAGCAGTTCATGTGAGGAAACCCACCAACATCCCAGAGGTGTTTTGTACTGATGAATAGCTAGTCTGACCTGCTACCAAGTCAATCTTGCAGCTGGAAACAGTTTATAAATTAACTTTACTAATGCAGCATCAAAGTTTCAAAGAACATAATGCAACAGTTAGGAAAACAATTCAAACATTTACTGATCAATTTTTATACAAGTAATAAGGGAGCTGAAAAACAACCTACCAGCTGGTAAAGATAGTCTACCAACTTAATCCACTTGGTCTGTAATTTAGCAGCTGGTAGCTGGTCAAACCAGGCCGGATTTTTTTCAGCAGGGTTGTACTGAGTTGTGCCTAAGTCCTGAGCAAAAATAACTGCTATTTAGTGTAAAACATATTATATAAGGTCACATTATACAACAGCTAGTTGTATAATACACCGCTGACTGTACAAGCAGTGTTCCAATAGTGCAGATATTTAGTATAACACCACTGGTACATTTTGCTGTTCACTGTTTTCAGATGTCGCTCTGCTTATGTTTGCTACATAACATTTAAAATCTAGCTATAGTTTGTTACAGTATAACCATTACTAAACTTAGTATGGGTTGTCAGTCAGTTTGTGCATGGAAAGGTCAACACACAATGCTCTAACCACCTATGGCTTTTTTGGGAAATATTAGTTCATTGCCCGAGCAAAAATAAACACAATTTTGGCCATATTGTGTCTAAATGTCAATTACGCTTAATTGTTTGCTATAGAACTTTTGTATACAAGCAGTATCACACTTGTGATCATGCACAAATAAACAAAATATTTGTACTGAATATATATCACAGCCATGCTGATATTCAGTACAGCAGTACTCTTCCTCATGCGAAAGTGCTTAATCGTGTGAATGCCAACAGTACTGTGTGCCCTCCCAGAAGGGTAGACATAACCTACACATACAACTTGGAGTCATGTGGAAAAAATAATTACACCTCATGGCAATTGTTGGCTTTTTTGTCATATGTGGACAAGCAAACATTTGATCCTCTTTGAAACAGTGCCTATTAAAGGAGATATACTTTGAAAAAGCTCACTTTACTCGTGGTTTTGTTAGAAATATCAATAGATGTGATATTCTATCACATTTTGGCTAATTTTGGCACTGTGTTTCTGCAGCTAGTCAGGCTGCAGCGGAGGCGAGAGGAAGCGCAGGTAAGCAGTCGGCTGCAGTTTCCAGCTTCACTGGGATGAGTCTGCAGGAAGCACAGCAGATTCTGAATGTATCAACACTGAACCCAGAGGAAATCCAGAAAGTATGCCACAAAGTTTCTCCAGGCAGCTTGTTGAAAATCATGTGCTACCAAATTCCATCATTTCACCAAAGTGACACCAACTTCTTGTGTTCTTCACAGAGTTATGAACATTTGTTTAAAGTAAACGACAAAGCGGTTGGTGGCTCTTTCTACCTGCAGTCTAAGGTAAGTGAGGCATGGATGAGTAATTTTTCAAACACAAATAAGCAAATGGGGAAAGTAATATTATCCCTGTTATCTAGCCGTGCCTGCCTCTATGGCCAAGCCACTATTGTCAAACTGAGTCTTTTGGGGTGTAATAACAGTTGTTTGTTCTTTTGCAGGTGGTGAGGGCTAAGGAGCGTCTCGATGAAGAGCTCGCAATTCAGAAGCAAGACAATCCACCAGAGCAGAAACAGCCACATACATGAGTTCTGTTGTTCATCTACTTCCCTCTGTCCCTCCATTGTAAATAATGTCCTTGCCTAAATAAAGCTTCATACTTTTATTTAGCATCATCGCAGACAAAAATATTATGCACAAAAATTGCAGAAGGAAACCATCTTTTCTACATGTCAGCAAAATAGATTATGCTTAATATGCTGATTCTCTAGTCAAAATTGGCCCTATTGAATTCAACCATTACCCTCTTTTCCTCCTGTCCAGCTTTTCATTTCTACCAATACTGAAGTAGGAATCAAAAAAAGAAGATGCAGTGCAACTTAATATATCAAATGCAAATTTATTAAACGCTTTTGTTTTCATTGACATCAAAATATTGTACACTTATGTTGTACCAATTGAAGTTTTGCATGTTCATTTTAAGAACATGATGCTGGGGGTGCATGTGTGATTATTTATATCTATATACCCTATATCTATCTATATAGGGAATATATTATATATATTTTATATATAATATTTTATATACTGTAGTTGCACTTCTATGTTCCACCTATAATAAAAGGCACTTGGAAAAAAATTAAAATACTGATATTAAAATATTTCAATGTGCAAAACGAAAGAAAAAAACAATGCTGGCCTTTCCTGGCCATAGTCTTGCATTAACCCTTTGTGCACCATCATGGCACTTAAATTGTTTTAGTTTGTTTAATATTTAAAAGCAAAAGTGTGTATTTTTAATATTGGTTCAAATGACACATTTTCCAAAGTTTAATGGTGCTTTTTGTACCGTATACATGCTGCCCTTACTAAAAAGGTGGTTAATTACTGTATCAAAGATTTCTACAGTCAGTGCCAAACCAGGACCCTATCCCAACCATTCCAATTATTGCTAAGGGTTCTCTTATAAAAGCAACTGCATAATCAACATAAACACACTTCTCCTGGGTGCTCAAAGGGTTAAACAGCTTATCTGATATTTAAATGATGTAGACCATGAAGAGTCTGTGTCATGATGAGCTTTCTCAAACAAGCAGAAGAACAAATGAGGGTGGAGGAGCGAAATTAAATTTAAACTGTGTAAAGAATAATATGGGGAAGATGTCCTAAAGTGCTATAGCAGTGCTGTGAACTTTTTCAAACCTGCACAGTGTGAAGCTTAAATATCCAGGTTTGTTTACTTAGCTTGTGTGTTTCCTCTGATTTGTAATGTACTGTGTAGGGCAGTGACATTGCTGCCTCACAACTCCAGGGTCCCTTGGTCAGGCCCCAGAGTTTTGCATGTTCTCCCAGTGTCTTCACTGTTTTCCTTCAGGTTCTCCTGTCCCCTTCCCAAAAACATGCTGTTAGGTGGACTGTGCTGGACTTCAGGGTGTCCCCAGACTAACCAGTATAAAAGAGTTACTGAAAGTAACTGAATAAATGAATGTGTAGAGTAGTCAGTTCTACACTTTTATTTATTCAAGACTTTGGGCCATGAAAAGTTCAGTAGATGGGCATTTTTTAAGTTAAGTCTTTTAAGTGGCAGCAATTCAAATGACTGCAATGCAGCTAGTGTAAATTTAATTTTTCTACTGAAAAGTAATTAGAATCTTTTCTTTTATGATGCATATAGGTTGTATATATTCCAAAATGTTTTATACACAACATGTCAGTGACAGGAAGACACACAGAGGTGCCTAGCATTGCCTTAAGTGAACCTCCATGACTTAAAACTCCCTGGAGTGATTCTCAGAGATGAATTGGTTTATTTTTAAGAAACTGCTTTGACCATCCCTCTCGCCATACTTCCTATTCATTCCTCCATCCTCAATGCTCTGTGAGAGAAAGCTCAGTGTAGAGCAGCAATAGCAGACACAAGGAGATAAAGCAACGTCAACATCAAATGAAATGTCTCGTCCAAACAATATAACAAACACAAAACTATGTAGTGTTTTAAAAGGTAGCATAACCATTGTGGAATTATAGGAATTTTAAGCTGAAGGTGGGGGTAAGGATCGGAAATACAGATGATGGGACATAAATTTAGAAGATTTAAGGATATTCAAATGTAATAGTTATTCATTTCTCATTAAAACTGATTAATTATCTTGGAGGTATTTGCAGGCAGCTAATGGTTTTGAGGAATGTTCTAAAGAGCTCGGTCATAAAAGGGAATACTCAGCCTGAAGAGACATTTCAACATTCTCTTTTCAGGTGAAGAGACCGTGTAGTGAAATCTAATCAGGTATTTTTTAAAGAAAGAGCTCTTAAATGTGGATAAGTGTGTGTAAACAGAAGAGCCACTCTTTTCTAGAAAAGGAATGTTATTTTTGACTTGTACTGAAGTATTCTTTTTTTTTTTTTTTGACACAGTGTACAACCCCTGTCAAAAATTACAGAATCACCACACATAGAGGATGCTCACCTGGCTTTTTTTTTTTTTTTTTTTACTTTGTAGCAAATAAACAAATCACAGATATGACACAAAACTATTTTTGTTTAATAACTTTGAGTTGGCTTTGTGACATACCTGAAACAAATTAAATTTGTTTCATGTCTATGTAAACTTGTATGAAATGGGGCAGTGGTTAAGACTTTGGACTACTGACCAGAAGATCATGAGTTCAAATCCAACCAAGCTGCCACTTCTGGGCCCTTGAGCAAGGCCCTTGACCCTCATCTACTCAGTTGTATAAAAATGGGATAAATGTAAGTCGCCCTGGATAAGGGTGTCTACCAAATGCTGTAAATGTAAATTATTTTAATTAGTGGCATTTTACCCCCAGATCAAGTATAGGAAAAAATTATGGAATCACCTTTTAATGAGCATTTCTAAAACAAATACTGGCACAGGTCTAAAAAATGCAAATTATTCTACAGTTAAAAGAGAATTCTTACAGACCTTAATGAACTGTTGGACTTGGCTAATTGAAAGGAAATACGGCGCCAACAAGAGGGTTGTCAAATTAAACAATGAAAAAGATTACAAAACTCCTTCAAGAAGGAAGCAAGTCCACTGTGTCTAAAATTTGGTGCAAGTATAAACAAAATGTGAAGGTTATAAAAGGAAAACATATGGGTCGACCAAGGAACATGTCAAACGTCAAACAATTCAAAGCAATATACAAATAAACAAACAGGTAGAAACAGGAGTCTGAATGTTTGTGACAGAACTGTAAGAAATCAGCTGAATTAAATTGGATTTACATATAGAAAACCCAAACAAACCAGCACTAAGACCTAAACAGTAGAAAACAAGGTTACACTGGGCTCAAGAGAAGCAATCATGGAGTGTGGATGATTGATTGGATGAAAGTGATATTCTGTGATGAATCACAAATCTGCATTGGCTAATGAGATGATGCTGGAACTTTTGTCTGGTACCATTCTAATGAAACGTATAAAGATGACTGCCGTCTCCCCTGGTCCAACCTCATATCATAAATGAGCACGGAAATTTGATTTGTTTTCTTTAGGCACATATTACTTCAACAGCCAATGCACTGGTGTACATAAAAAATTTTGGACACTTTTCTCATTCTATCAATAGAAAATAGGTTTGGTGGTGATGAAGTCATTTTTCAGGATGATAATACACCTTTCCACAGAGCAAAGAGTGTTAAAGCTTTTCTTCAGGAAAGGCAAATCAACTCAGTGACATGGCCAGCAACAGTCCGGATCTCAATTTGATTGAAAATTTATGGTGGATATGAAAAAAACTGGTCTATGACAAGACTCCATCCTGCAAAGCTGATTTGTCAACCGCTATTCGAGAAAGTTGAAACCAGCTTGATAGAGAATATTGTTTTTCATTAGTGAAGTCCATGCCTCAAAGAATTCAGGCCATCATAAAAGCCTGAGGACGAGCAACAAAGTACTAATTGTGATTTATTTTTTGATGATTCCATAATTTTTCCTTCAACATTGAGTGATTCCGTAATTTTATCTTATCTTATACTTGACCTGGAACAAATATACCATTAATTAAAGTAATTTTATTTTAATTTTTTTGAAGTACGTTTCACGAAGCCAGAATGCTCAGCTATTACACAAAAATGTGATTTGTTTATTTGTTACGAAGTTTAAAAAAAAAAAAAGCTGGGTGAACATCCTTTATGTGTGGTGATTCCATAATTTTTGCCAGGGGTTGTATTTGCCTGCAAGAGTCATTCTGTGTCAAAATCACATTTGGCCCAGAGGCCTGTACCACACACTAGTTGTGTTTGTATGTGTTTTATGTAATGCACAGTGTGTCTGACATTTGCTGTCAGTTAAAGAACATTTATCTGTGCCATGCTGTGCTAGCATAGTGTGTGAGGTCATTAAAACAAATGTCCAACAGGTGGCATTAGTGCCACAGTTATCTACATTGAGGTGGTAAGCAAAATATAACACCTTTGTCTATCTTAAAACTCAGCTCTGAGTCTTGTGTCTGTTACCATCTAATTTAAGCCAGACTCAAACCTGACTTTTATGTAAATAGTTCTGGTTGGCTGGTTGTTTTTTTTTGAAAGGACAGATTTTCATGTATACATGTATCCAACCTGAAGTCTCAGTTCAATGTACTAGACTAGCAGTTAGCCAGACAGCATAGCAGCTCTCTCTAGAGGTTTGTCTGTGGGTAAATGAACAGTATTTCTGTATTACTAAAATAGCCCTATGAAATGCATTGATTGTCCTCTGAACTAAATGAACGTTAATTAACCTACCAGCCAAGCTCCTCTGCCAAAGCTGACTGAATCAGTGTGGCATTGCCTAAATAAAAATTCCATGCATGTAATATTTTACCTGCATTATCAAAATATTCAGAAGAAAAGCCCTCAAAGCAGTTTTACAGTTCACCAAAGAGTGACGTCAAACTAAGAATCTTTACAGAAGATGGTGTCGCACACACTGGCGTCCAGAGATGCCTGTTACATATAAATATATAGAAACAGCTGAGTGCTTAGTGAAACACAGGTATAGGATTCTTAAGTGTCCAGTTTGTACTTTCAGACAACAAAAAAAATAAAATTAGCAAGAATATTAAGAGTGAGGGCCTGTGATGGTCCTTGGGCCACTGGTAAGTTTTAGACCCTATCTCTGTTCATATAAGATACGTTTCCACTGCAAGACTCTTTTGAGGAAGTTTTTCAGGGATTCATGAACTTTAAGCATGTTTTCACCCTAGATATTAATTCCTGTGTTGCAGAACAGTCCAGTGAGCAGGCTCCTATCTACCTGAATAGGGAAAGACACATACAGTATAACAGAAATTATGCTTCTCTATGGACCAGGAACTACCAATGTGGAGCTTGCTGTACAAAATGTCCCCAAAAGCATCACAGAATTACCCTTTTATCCATGATTTTAAAATTGAGTAAATTGTGTTTTGCAGTGTCTTCCAGAATAATTCGCACCTTTCATAAAAAAGGAGCAAACATGATTATAGGAATAGACTCAGTGCTGTTATTCTGAGGGGAGGTGTAAAAAAAATAAATTGTAAGGTACCAATAATTTATATTTGAATAAAATTTTAACTATTAATAATATTTAAACTATACATCATGTACCGTAACAAATACTGCAAACTAACTATGTATTTTGCTTTTAGCGCTACATGGAGCAAGGGTCTGATTTTAATACAACAGGGCACGACACACCTTTTAATGAACTTCAGAGTAGTTTGTTTCGACCCCACACTCTTCATTTTGCATTTTACTCCTCAGGCAGCTAATAATAGCACAAAAAAAAAAATGGTTCACAAAGTTAAATTTTAGCGATACTGATTCAACACATGATTATTAAGCAGCAGTGAGCCCCAAAGCGTGGTTACTGCTTTATCACTCATAGGAGATCCCCTTTAGGAGAAATGTCCCACCCCTCAGCTGAACTGGAAGTTTTGATTGGTTTTTCAACCTAGTCAGACCTGTCTGTTATTGCCTGAAGTGCTGGGTCACCGCCCAAGTAGTTTGAAAAGTGCCAGGTAATACCAGCTTGTCCCTGTTGCTCTGGTGGCCCTGGAATTCTTATATTTTTCTGTTTGAAAAACATATAAAATTATATAAAGTCCCTGTATGATTAAGATCAAAATATAACTAGTGATGTTATATAGTTACGTTATGTTATTCAGAGGATGGTGCATCACAAAATGCGGCAGTGCATTTTATACATTTTAGTGGCCAGAAGATGGTACGTTTAGCACACAAATTTGTGTGATGGTTTCCAAAGCTATATTATTGTTAATACTATATTTGCGCAGTGAAGCAAAATCAATAATGGCTGATGTAAATCTCAGTTTGCTCTCTGTTCACTCTGTTGTTGTGTCATTCTTACATGGTCACAGTTCTGCAGTGTGGTGAAAACATTAAACAGGAACTTATTCAGTAACATGATAGTTATGGAACCCTTCAGTTTCTTTAAAAGATTTTGGAACCTCAGTGGAAACGTGCCTTTGGTAATGAACAGATACAAAACTAAAATGAAATGCTGGAAATTAATGGGTAGATATGTCGCTTCAGAGGACTGTGGACAGCTGTTGATTTATGAAAATAGAAAATCAGCTCCTTGACCTTTGATCCCTGTGCTTCCCCTTTCCCCCCTTCCTTCCCTCTGGAATGATTGGGGGATCCTTCTCAGTTGACCACAGCTGGTTTCAACATTAAAGAGCCTGAAGGTATGACCACCCAGGACAAGGGGTCATGGGACACTCCTGTGGAGAGGTTGAGGATGCCCCTAGGGCTCTCATCCTCACCCTCATTCACTCTAGAACTGCCCTTTGCTTGTCCTCTGCGATCTGAGCACAACACAGGCACCACAGGCAAGCCAAGTGCTGAGGTCGAGAAGGCAGGGGGCAGCAGTGGTGACTTGGCTAGGCCATTGAAGGACAGCACAGGTGAGCTAGGACTTCCCAGCATGCTCAGGTCCAGGGGTCGAGGACTCAGAGGAGACAAGGGCAGAGAGGTGCCTAGGAGAGCAGCTGCCGCACTCGGGAGGATGATATGGGCGTAGCTCAGCTCAGACTCTTTCCCTGTGATGTGAGACTG
Source organism: Stegophilus panzeri (assembly GCA_024331685.1). NCBI lineage: Eukaryota > Metazoa > Chordata > Actinopteri > Siluriformes > Trichomycteridae > Stegophilus > Stegophilus panzeri. The sequence continues at coordinate 16,987,355 of JANDJT010000102.1, forward strand.
CTTCAGCATGGGTGAGCTCCCGCCCCCTCCTCGTTCTCTGACTCCCCCTCCTGGGCTTGTCTGCTGCTCCTGTAAAGCCACAAAATGCCCATGCGCCTTGATGTGCTTTCTTAGGGAGCTTGGGTCTGTGTAACGCTTCAGACAGCCAGCCATCTTGCAGTAGTACGGCTTGTCCACATAGTGCGTACGGGTGTGCTTGAAGCGGTCACTGGAGTTTGAGTAGCGCTTATTACAGCCTTCATAAGGGCAAATGTAGGGCTTTTCACCTGGAAAATAGGAACAGAATGTGAAGATGACTGATGACTTAACAAAAAGAAAAAAAGCTGTGTATTTTAATGCAGTATTGCTAACCTGTGTGTGAACGATTGTGGATCTTGAGGTTTTCCAGACGTGAAAAGCTCTTGTTGCAGGTAGGGCAGCGGTGCGGCTTCTCATTGGTGTGTGTACGAATGTGGATTAACATTTTGTACCTGAAATGACAGATACTGTTGTCTAGCCATAGACACTACTGTGTAACATATGTATAATCCTATACCTAGTAGTCTCTCACCTTGCATTGAAGCCCCGCCCTTTGCGTGCACAGCCCTCCCAATGGCAGCAATACCCAGTATCCCTCTCAGGCTTTACATGAAAGTCATTTACGTGGTCCACTAAATCTTGCAAGGAGTCAAAAAGCAATTGGCACTGCAAAGTAGATCTGGAATTAACAAACTCGTACAAGCAAATGCGTTATTTCTTCTGAGTAGTTTTATGAAGGAAATGAGGTATGTCTGTGTACTGGATGGATAGCACAAGATGGGTAGTTTGTCTGTTTGGGTAACACTCAATCAAATTCGATACCAATGTTAAAAATTATTCATCATTCTGCTCTAATTATTTTTTTTACACAACATCTTTCTCACCTTCCTCCATCGACAGGACAACTGTTCATCTGCTGAAAGTTCAGGGGAGGCCCTCTTGTCCTTGGGCTGGCCAATAAACATTGAGGATGGTAGATGGAGCCCTCCTCCTCCTCCAATTGGCAAAAAGAACTGGAAGGCTTGTGAAGGGGCCCCTCCCTTAACATAATGGATGTGAGCAGAGTCCTGCTAGAGGAAAACAGAATGAAGGAAACAATGTTAAGATACTTGTTTTTAAAATAAAAGTTTGTTTTTAAATATCAAAGGACATTTTAGAGGTTTCTTTTCTGTTTCAGAAATTTTCTCACAACTGGAAGTTCTCTGTAATTTCTTACTGTATATGTAGTATATAAATCCTAATAATTGGCACTCAGATGGGCTGGTTTGAGTATGTCTATAACTGCTGATCTCCTGGGATTTTCACACACAACAGTCTTTAGAGTTTACTCAGAAAGGTGCAATAAAGAAAAATCATCTAGTGAGAGTCGGTTCTGCAGACTTGTTGAGTTCGGTCAGCTCTACTGGTACTAGCTGACAGAAAGGCTGCAGTAACTCAGGTAACACTGTACAATTGTAGTGAGCAGAAAAGCATCTCAGAATGCACAACATGTTGAACCTTGTGGTGGTTGGGCTACAACAGCATAAGACCATGTCAGCAGAAGTTCCACTTCTGTCAGCCAAGAACAGAAAGCTGAGGCTGCAGTGGGCACAGGTTCACTGGACAGTTGAAGAACCTAACCTGGTCAGATGAATCTCGATTTCTGCTGATGCACACAGATGCTAGGGTCAGAATTTGGCACCAACAGCATAAATTCATGGACCAACCTACTTTGCGTCAACAGTTAAGGGTGGTGAGAAATCTCAGGAGAAATCTGCAGGAATTACGTGATGCAATCATGTCAACATGGACCAGAATGTCAAAGGAATGTTTCTAGCATCTTGTGGAATCCATGCCACGAAGATATGAGGCTGTTTTGAGAGCAAATGGAGGCCCTACCCAGTATTAGTATAGTGTGCCTAATAAAGTGCTCCATGAGTGTACATTACACATGTAATTAATGCAAATGCAAAGACTGAGCTGGTCATTTTGTGTTCTGCAAGCATTTCTGTGTTGCTTTGATTGCATGTTTATGGTCATTATCTATGGCCATGGTCCTTAAGGCAGAGGCAACCTCTGGGTTTGGTCTAAAATACCACTTAGACCATCAATATTCAACCTTTAGAGAAGGTATCAATAGTTTTTTTTGTATGCGTATGCATTCTCTTTTGTGAAAATATTCAGCTGGTTCAGACATTTAAAATGTATTATTATTTTTACCCTGGTTGTATTTAATGCTATTTTAACTGCTATGTACAGTCATGGGAAAAAGAAAGTACACTCTTCTTCAATTCTATGTTTTTATTCATCAGGGACTAAATAACAATTGTATGGTCCTCACCAACTTCTATAAACAACCAAATAACCACAGGTGCCAACAAAAAACAACAGATTTCAGTATGTAGATTTTTTTAAATTTATTTATTTTTTAACAGATTTAACAGATTTTTTTTTTTACCAGAAAGTAAACCAACATTCAAAAACCAGGTGGGGAAAAAACCCTATAATTCAGTAACATTTAGAACCACCTTTAGCCACAATAATTAAGTAAACTGTAGGACTTTATCAGTCTTTCACTTTTTTTTGGCATACTCTTCACAACATTGCTTCAGTTTATTGATGTTTTGATGGTATTTGTTTATCCACAGCTCTCTTAAGATCCTGCCACAGCATCTCAGTGGGGGATGAGGTCTGAACTTGGCCTTTCTAACACCTTGCTTTTTTCTTTTTTTAGCCATTCAGGTGTCAATTTGGTGGTTTGCTTGGGATCATTGTCCTGATGCATGGCCCAATTTCGACTGAGCTTAAGCTGCTGGACAGTTGGCCTCACATTTGTCTCAAAAATATTCTGGTATAAAGTGGAGTTCATCATTGTCTCAATGACTGCAAGTTTCTCAAGTCCTATGGCTGCAAAACAAGACCAAATCAACACCCCCCACCCCACCACCATTCTTGACAGATGGTATGAGGTGTTTGGTCATCATGCACAGTGCCATGTTTATGGTGATACGCTGTGTTTGGTTTTCACCAAACATCTCCATCTCGGTCTCATCTGTCCAAAGGATATTGTTCCAGAACTTTTGTGGTTTGTTCAGATGCAATTTTGCAAACCTAAGTCATGCTGCCATATTCTTTTTGGAGAGACAGGGCTTTTTCATAGCCACCCTTCCATGAAAGCCAAACTTGTTCATTTTTAATCTGATTGTGTGGTCATGAACATAAACATTTAATGTGCTTACAGAGGCCTGTAGGTCACATGATATAGGTCTTGGGTTTTTCTTTATATCGCTGAGCATTAAATGGTCTGAACTTGGACTGAATTTGCCCACTCCTGGGAAGACTGTCTTGAACTGTCTTGAAGAACAATCTTTCTCACTGTAGAATGGTGAATTTCAAATTGTTTGGAGATGGCCTAATAACCCTTCCAAGATTGATGAGCAGCAATAACTGCTTCTCTGAGGTCATGGCTGATGCCCTTTCTTCTTGGCATGATGTAGACACACACCTGAGTGCTCCAGAACACCAAACTGCCAAAAGTTCTTCTTTTATGGTAGTGGTGGTTCAACGGTTAATGCTCTGGGTTACTGACCAGAAGGTTGGGGGTTCAAGCCTCAGCAGTGCCAAGCTGCCACTGTTTGGCCCTTGCAAGGCTGCGCCAGGGGCACTGTATCATGGCTGACCCTGTGCTCTGACCCCTGCTTCCTTACAACCTGGATGTGAAAAAAAGAATTTATCTCTGCTGTAATGCATATGTGACAAATTGAGGCTTCTTCTTCGTCATCTTTTATAGAGGTAGATGACTGAGTGATCTTGTGCAATACATTAGTAACACCTGCTAATTACTCTCTTAATGATAATGTAAAATTAAAACCACCTGCCTAATATTGTGTAAGTCCCACTTGGGCCACCAAAACAGTTCTGACCCATCAAGGCATGGACTCCACAAGACATCTGAAGGTGTGCTGTGGTACCTGGCACCAAGACGTTATCAGCAGAACCATCAAGTCCTATAAGTTGCAAGGTGGGGCCTCCATGGATTGGACTTGTTTGTCCAGCACATCCCACAGATGCTCGATCGGATTGAGATCTGAGAATTTGGAGGCCAATCAACTTCAAGAACTGACCGTTCACTTTCTGCCTAATATATGCCACCCCTTGACATGTGCCACTGTAATGAGATAATCAGTGTTATTCACGGCATTGATTTTGGTTTTAATGCTATGGTTGATCGGTCTAAGTAGGAAGGGTGTACTTATTTTTCCCCACCTGGTTTCTGAATGTTGGTTTACTTTTATTGGGGAAAATGACTACATATTGAAATGTGTTATCTCTTTTTGTTGTCACTTGAGGTTACTTGTTTGTTTTATAGAAGTTGGTGAGGACCACACAATTGTTATTTAGTCCCTGATAAATAAGAACATAGAATTGAAGGAGGGTGTACTTTCTTTTCCCATGACAGTATGTATTTTATATACATTTCCTTGTGCTGGTCAATGTCCATCAGTTTATTTTGTACTGAAAGCTCTTTGGTTATTCACATGGTTCTGGATGATGAGGGCATTTTAAATGTGTGCATCCTCCCATACACAGAACATGTAGAAAATCGGTTTACCTGATATGCAGAAAACTTGGCCCCAACAGACTTTGCATCCTTTACTGAAACATAATGCTAAGCATCGGTATCTACTTGTACAGTAGATAGTATGGTAATACAATGTAAGGTATACACTCACCAGCCACTTTAATAGAAACATGTACCCCTGCTCATTCATGCAATAATCCAATCAGCTAATCACATGGCAGAAGCGCAATGCATAAAATCATGCAGACCCAGGTCAAGAGCTTCAGGTAATGTTCACATCAAACATCAGAATATGGGGGGAAAAATTGGTTGTTGGTGTCAGCTGGTCTGAACATTTCAGAAACTGCTGATCATGCTGATTTCATGCACAGTTTCTAGAGTTTACACAGGATGGTCCAAAAAAAACCAAAAAAAACAGGGAATGTTTTTTCAATCTTTTTGTTTTCCAGTTTTGGTGGCCTGTGCCCACTGTAGCCTCAGATTCCTGTTTTTGGCTGATAGGAGTAGAACCTGATGTGATGATCTGCTGTTGTAGCCCATTTGCCTCAAGATGCTTTTCTGCACAGTTGTAAAGAGAGGTTATCTGAGATACCAAAGCCTTTCTGTCAACTCAAATCAGTCTAGCCAATCTCATATAACTTCTCTCATCAAGATGTTTATGCCCACCGAACTGCCACTCAATATTTTTGTTTTCCCCCCACTCTGTAAACTCAAGCTCTTGCCCTGCATCTGCATGATTTTATGCATTGGGCTACTGCCACATGTTTAGCTGATTAGATAAATACATGAAAAAGAAGGGGCACACAGTGGTTTAGTGGTTAGCACGTTCGCCTCACACCACCAGGGTTGTGGGCTTGATTCTCGCCACTGCCCTCTGTGTGCGGGGCTTGCATGTTCTCCTCGTGCTGCGGGGGTTTCCTCCGGGTCCAAAGACATGCATGGTTGGCTGATTGGCATGTCCAAAGTATGTGATTGTGCCCGGCAATGGATTGGCACCCCGCCTTGTGCCCCATGCCTCCTGGGATAGGCTCCAGGTTCCCTGCAACCCTGAAGGATAAGCGGTCTAGAAAATGGATGGATGGATGAATAAGCAGGGGCACAGGTATTCCTTTTAAAGTGGCCAGTTAATGTATCATCCATAGCTAAAATCCTTTGATGAATAAATATATATTTAATAATTTTTAGTATTTTTCTTAAAAGCAGAGCAAGAGAAAAGGTTACCGAGAGATCTTGGAAAACAGCTTTTGATTAAGCACAGTGTCTGTCTCAAGCTATGTATTGAATGTGCATGACAAATCACAAAAATCTCAGCCAGGCAGTTGTGGGGATGCTGGTGTTGACGAGGGCTGAAGAGGGTCTGAGAAATTCCAGCTGTTGATTGAGCACAGCCAGCAAGCCCTCAATTCAATTAGGACCGAATTGAATTAAGTAGCATGAGGTCTAGCTACTCATACCTTGCTCTAAATCTGATTTATTCCTGCATCCCTTCAGCTGGGCCTGAGAGGAAACTAGAGAAGCACTTATCTTAGAGGACACAGGGGGTATATAAGATAAGAACCCCTCTCCTGTTCCCAGAGCACTGAGCTGGGTCAATGAGGCTAACAGAGTTATTCCTAATTAGCTTCTTACTATTAGCTATAGCTTATGTGGTGAATTTACCACCAACTGCAAAACAGGTTTTGTTTTTTCAGAGATATCTGAATTTCTTTTTTCAGCAGTTTTCTTTTGGCCGATTTGATTTACCAAAGTAGCAATCAGAATTAGCCATCTGCTTAAATTAGGTTCCCTTTTAAAACAACCAGAGAAATGTCCACCTGCTCACTGCAGCCTCTTTGTGTCTGAGCGACCATGAACAAATCGCCATCTAGTTAGGATTTTTAATACACTATTTATGTGCGGTAAACCAACCCCTGGAAGAAAAAACAAAAACACCTGACCTCCCAGAATGTACTATAAGACTGTGTGATACTAAACTGTAACATAGTATCATAGACTGCATCATCAGACATTTGGTTTTACATGTGTAAATATTACAATAAAAAAAGTTATTAAAATTAATTATTTTTCTTTTCCTTCTTTTTATAAAAAATGTGATTTTATTTATTAAATTTTTATTCAATTGAGTTGAGTCATTCATAGAAAAAATGGAGTATAATATAGTGTGGATAAAAAAAATGTTGAGCTTCATTTCTATTTGTTTGCAGAAACAAATCAGCAATAAAAGCAGTTGCTTTCAAAATCATTTTGCTTTAGTTGTTAAGACTAACCGTGGGATCTATGCGGCACAATGAGTTTTTGTGTAATCATCAGAGCTTAATTTGAGCCGGTACAGGATCCGGCACCTCTAAAATATAGCACACTTGCGTTCCGGGACCTTTTACTGTGGATCCGGCACCTCTGCAGCTGGATGTTTAAAATCTCACCCAGCAACATTATCCAAACAATTAGTTTTAGTTTTTAAGTCACCAAAAGTAAAAGAGAACAACCAAAAACTACAATAAAAATGTTAATCTTATATTACCACTGCTCAAATATTGCTAATAGCCTAATCATTTGAAGTTCAAAGTTCACCTGAAGCCTATGGCATGCATTGTAGAGTGTGTCATGGCAAAAAGAAAGCTATAATTAACAGCAATATTTATGAACACAAACAATGAAAATGAGAAAACGGAGCAAAATACTAAAAGGCACGAGTCCAAGAGAGAGAGTGGCAGCAGGTCACTGATGAAGCAGTTTGGTGATAATGCTAGCCTGTTTGTAGAAGGAGATGCTAGTGGAGTAGAGCATGGCTTTGAAACTGAGATTGACTGCCAGGAATTAAATAGACTGCACAGCCCACATACAGTCATTCGGGCTTTTAGGGAGTGTACAGGGACTCAAATTAACAAAAAGTTCCAGAAGGACTGAGACAGTTGTTGGCTACTGTGAATTCCATACCAATCTCGAGTGGTGCGCGAGCGAGACTTCTCTAAAATGAATCTTATTTGTAGCTCGCAGCATGCATCCCTTCTCATCCCCACCATCTCGTCTGTGATGTTTTTGAACAACGTGAGCCACAGCTTACAAAGTTCAATCCTGTGCCATTTGTGCTCTCATTTGTGTACGATACGTACGGGACACAGGACTGCCACACACTCTTAAAACAAAACACGACACAGGGATAAGGACACTGACATGACAGCTTTGTGGAATATTTTGTGTTAGGTAAGATGCTTTTTTCTTGATTATGTTCTGCAGTTAATGTTAGTTAATCACACAAATGATTTATTTTGGATTCAAAATGGTGATTTTCACCAAAAGGTAACAAGTTTGCATCCCCGCTGTATGAGACAACTGAGACAATAATTATCTGTACTTAAGTACTGTAAAATGGTCAATCCAGTGAAAGCACCCTTAAAGCGGCACTGCTTTCTCTCTCTCCAAAGGAAAATGGTGACTTAGCTGGATGAAGTACTTTTATCGTTCCTCATCTGTATACAGCCAACTAACTGTGTGTTGGTGTGATAACACACTTGGAGGAAAGCACTGTCCGCAAGCATGAGTTCACAGATGGCCAAGTTCGGCTAAAGTGATTGTGACTGACAGGGGAGAGGATGCCTCCTCTCCTACCCAGATAGAATGGCCAATTTTGCTCACTTGAACTCCCAGCTGCGGATGGCAATGGCATCGTCAGTTCGTAATTTCAGGACGACAGGATGAACGCTGTCCTGTTGAGCCACCCAGGAACCAAATTTTAAATTTAGTATAAATGTCTAGAAATAGGTTTAATAATCCTATATATATTTTTTTGTAATCTTATAATAAGAAATACTAAATAAATTTGACATTCAATATATTTTCACTTGGTAAGAAGTCATTTTTTGCAATGTACTGCCTCGAGAATGTAATGATTGAGCACAGATGTGATTTATCCAGGACCTCATGTCTCCTTACCCAATATGCTAATGAAACTATGAAAGCTTGTCATAATGTGCAGTGCCAACTGAGAATAGCAACTTCGGCATTTCTGGGTGAGGTACTCCTTTTAAAACTTGCACTCTGGTACTCACCCCTGAGAACAAATGAGAGGAGCCATTTCCATTAGTGAACTCAGGGGAGCAGTGTGTGTGATGAGAGGATGGAGACATACTGAGGTCCACTGCAGAAGGTGTGCGGAGTTCAGGCTTCTCCTGGGGCACCATGGGTACACCTACACATGCAGACATATGAGCTGTTATCTCTCAGTCACTCACTCATCTACCTTACTACAAAAATATGCATTGGCCTTGTGCCACTCAGCCGAACCCCATTAAAAATACATACATAGGGTGCTTGAAAGTTTGTGAACCCTTTAGAATGTTCTAGATTTTTGCATAAATATGACCTAAAACATCATCAGATTTTCATAAGTCCTAAAAGTAGATAAAGAAAACCCAATTAAACAAATGAGAGAAAAATATTATACTTGGTCATTTATTTATTGTGGAAAATCCAATATTACATATCTGTGAGTGGCAAAAGTATGTGAACCTTTGCTTTCAGTGTCTGGTGTGACTCCCTTGTGCAATAATAACTGCAACTAAACATTTCCGGTAACTGTTGATCAGTCCTGCACATCGGCTTGGAGGAATTGTAGTCCATTCTTCAGTACAGAACATCTTCAACTCTGGGATGTTGGTGGGTTTCCTCACATGAACTGCTTGCTTCAGGTCCTTCCACAA
>JANDJT010000102.1:17005812-17025631 GCA_024331685.1 Stegophilus panzeri
CTTTTTGTGCAGAGCAAACTCCAAAAGTTTGAGGGGTTTTTATCAGTCAAAGTAGCTGTAGTCCACACCTCCAAACTAATTTTCTTAACGAGACTCCAGGTGTGCAAAAAAAAAAAAGAAGCTTTTTTGAGGTCATGAACTCAAGGGTTCACATACTTTTTCCACAAGCACTATGAGGTTTTTTTGGTTGTTCTCAATAAAGACATGAGGGATCAGAATTTTTTTGTGTTATTATTTTAGACACATTATATTTGTCAATACACTTGACTTAGATGAAGATCACATCACATTTTATGACAAATTTATGCAGAAAACCATGTAATTCCAAAAGGTTCACATACTTTTTCTTGCCACTGTAACTGTTTACATCACTAATTTTGGACCATGATGCCTTTGATGCTAGTGCTACAAATATTTATAAATTTTCATGTTTTTAATATTATTTAACTACTGATGTGTGTCCATTGTTTTTGCAATACAGATAAGGTGGAATTCACTAGGAATACGTTTGGAACACGCCATTTAATGATGCTTGTGTTTTGTCTCTGGATTTGTTGTGGCAAATGATGAATGGAATGAAGAGTAGTGTTTCAAATCTAGGTATTGTTTGTGGTGTTCTGCAACCTTGTTAAGTAATCAAGTTAATGTCTCATTAAGTCTGTCACATGGTCCCCTTTAAAAAAAACAACCAAAGGAATGTGTAGCATGAGACTACACACTGATGAAGGCTTAAAGCAAAAATATGTGTGTGATCATTTCCATTGAAGTATCAACTGAACAGAGCTAAATGTATGCAGACTTTATTTCTTCAGTTATTTATACATTAACCAGTTCACACACCTATAGAAGCATTGAAAATAATCAGTAGAGTGCTGTGTTAAAACTGTTCTTAAACAATTTACTACCTGTATCAATGATTTATACTTGCTGCTAAGGTTCATTGTCAAGATCATAAACACATTTATATGTAGATGAATACAACTTAAAAATCACAGAGCTAAACTTCAGAATCTATATGAATCATATGAATATGGCCAAAAGTATGTGGACACCCGACCAATGACACCAATATGTACTTGTTTTACATCCCATTCCAGATTTAGTCTCCCTTTTGAAGTTTTAATAACCTCCATTCTTCTGGGAAGACTTTCCACTAGACAAGCGCATTAGTGAGGTCAGGCACTGATGTTTGGCAAGAAGACCTGGCATGCAGTCAGTGTTCCAATTCATCCCAAAAGTGATCAATGAGGTTGAGGTCAGGGCTTTGTGCAGGCCACTGGAATTCTTCCACACCAAACCATGTGTTTATAAACCTTGCTGTCCTTCCTGTCATGCTGCAACATGGGGAAGTTCCAGTTAAGGGAACTCTTAATGCAACTACATACAAAGGCATTCTAAACAATTCTGTGCTTCCAACTTTGTGAAAACAGTTTGGGGAAGACCTACACACAGGTGTGATGATCAGGTGTTCACAAACTTTTGGCCACATAGTATATTTTGTTTTATTAGTGCCATGGAATAATTAGCAACAATCTCATGCAAAATATTGTGCTAATGTATTGTGTCCATGTAGAATTGATACAAACCTAAAGCATTTACGGAACTGAAGTATTACAGTGACTTATTAATCACAGCTTAATAATTTTACAGCATTAATAAAGCACAATATTAAAGAAGAACATGATCTTTTGAAAGAAAGAAGAAAGGCTAAAGTATGCTTTCTTCAAACAATGAATGTAAGGCTTAAATTAAGTTTTGGGTAGTTCTATGCCATGCAGGAATGGACATGTGTGTAATCAGTACAGTTTGTAATCCGATACCAAATGTCAGAATGTCTGTGCTGCACCTGCGCCATCACATTGTGAAAACAGAGGAAAAACTCTGTACAGATGACAGTGGACAAATGTCTAAATAGTCATATTTAAACTCTGCAACTTTTACTTCAGGAGGTAAGACTAGAGAGACTGATGTGGATGATGCTGATGATCAAACTGATTACACATTTCCCATCATAAACTTATAATTCTTTAGGGGGAAAAAGATTAATAGTATATTTTTCATAAAGTTAGATTACAAATGTAGCAGTAGGTGGGACATTTGCTAGCTTGTCAGCTAAACATAATATTAAATCAGAATAATCAAGATATTTACAACTGAGATAGTATAGAAAAGACAATATTAGTTATTAAAGACGCTTAAAATAGTTTAAATATGATTTCTAAAAATCTATAAATTTATTTTTATATTAAAAAAAATATTATTCCTCTCTTCTGATATTTTGAAAAGCCTGTCTGTAAACAATTAATAAATAGAGACAGTGTTTTCATGGTTATTATGACTTATTTATTTGTATTTATTATTAAATTAAATGCAAATGAAATCAACAAATACTTCCTTTTAGACAAACAGTGTGTTGAGATCTTTCAGTGGACTTGGCATGAGTATTTAAAATTTCAGAGCCGAAAGTTGTCCGGCATGATGAGAACAATATACGTACCGAGTTTGTTGAATGTAGGTAAACTGACCCCACCACTTTAATCAAAAGGGGGCGCTACAGCGTCCCCCCTCCAGGGCCAAGTCTTAGCTTTTGCCTACGCCTAACAGCCGACAACTTTTAGGCGTGTGTTCAGAATTGACAATTATTTAAATTTTTGTGTGTAGTTTTCCATACAAAGATTAAGGCTAGTTTTGGACTAGATAATGGCACTTTCACACCTGTCTGCCAGGTGCAAATTAGAGCAAAATTTATACTTACTAATAAAAATGTATGTATACTAATTTATACTGCTTGCTATTTGGTTTGGTTTCACACTGTACATAATTAAACTAACCAAAAAGAAAAAAATACTGCCCTAGAGTTCGCTTGGAACTGGACTGAGACTACCTTGCTCAGACTGTCTCAGACCAGTTGTTTTTTTCCACACCCGAGTGCGATTTCTGTGTTCTCATCCCCTGCACAAAGGGGAAAAAGCACACCAGGGTTTGAGTCAAAAAGACCAATATGTGCATATGTGAAAGCAAATGAAACATTAGAATTACTTCAATCATCATCGGCCCTTCCCTCCCTCTCTCCCGTCCTTCTTTCTTCAGTAACTGCTATATCCTGATCTGGATTGTGGTGGATCCAAAGTCTATCCCAGTGCATAAATACACCAATACATCCTGGATGGGAAGCCAGCCCATCAGTGGGCACCATGCACGCACATTCACACATTTTCAACTAGGGGCAATTTAGCATAACCAATCCACCTACCAGCTTGTTTTTGAACAGTGGGGGGAAACCAGTGAACACTGAAGAAACCCACATAGACACCAGAAGAACATGCAAAACTCCACACAGACAGTAACCTGAGGTCAGGATTAAATTCAGGATATGGAGCTGTGAATTGGCAATGTTAACCACTGCTCAACCATGCTGTTCTAATAAGGAGGAAGAAGAAGAAGAAGAGGAAGAAGAAGAAGAAGAAGAAGAAGAAGAAGAAGAGGAAGAAAAGCAAGTGTTTCTAATGTTCTCTAGAGGTGATGTTTAAAAAAAAAACCAACATTGTTCACTAGATGCAGTAACCCTCAAGACAAACAATAGGCAATAGTGGTTAAGACATTGCACTACTGATTGGAAGGTCATGAGTTCAATCCCTAGCACCACCAAGTTACCACTGCTGGGCCCTTGAGCAAGGCCCTCAACTGCTTAGTTGTATAAATAAGATAAAGGTAAGTCATGCTGGATAAATGCCAAATACCATAAATGAAATGTCATGAGCAGGACTATGGAGTCAATGCAGAACTTAATAGACATTCAGTGTAGTTTGAATAGCGTCGATTTGAGGATGTTCACATTGGGTGCGTCAATTCCGTCGAAGCTTCACACCACCTCAGAACCTTCAGATACCCAACACCAGAGCAATCTAAATCAGAACTGGGTCATCCGTCAACAGTAGTGTGACATGACATCCAGTTGTTGATAATAATGGGAACTATTAAAATAAAATTTAGTTACACAAGGCTGTTTTTCCCTCTTTGACCAGCAACGTAAAACAGTCTGCTGGGCAGCGGTTCTCTTAATCATCAAAGCTACCTGTGCTCTCCCAGTCAAACGGTAGTGATCAAGCATTGTGTCGTGAGGTAATAGTTGGGTGTTACCAACTTGTGCAGTGGAGGGGGCCTTTTAGTATTTTTATCTGATTTATTATGATAAACTCACAATCAATGAGTGTGGGGGTCAGTGGTGTAATTGCAGGGGGTCCGTAGGAAAGTTTTAAAAATGTTTAAATAATATAATGTTTTTTGTTAAAAGTATCAAAACATATTCAAATTAGATTTTTAACCAAATCAATTTGGTTATTCGCAAATATCACGTTAGCTGAGCTGACGATCGTTCATTGATGGATTTATTTTACATTTATTTACAAATGAAATGATGATTTGCAAAAACCTATGAGTGGTAGACAAGTTCAAGTGTCGCATTGATGGATAAAATAAACAAAGGATAATTCAGAGAGTCAAATTAAATATCACACCAACAATAAAATGTAAAAAATAAAATCTTGAAATGTTTTGATTCAATTTTAATGTTAATATTATTCATGTTAAATATTAATGAAATAAAGCAACATATATAGAAATGACTGTTTAATATATAGCCTATAACTGTTGTGGAGTGAGGGGGTCCTTGTGGATTGTTCGAAATATGCTAGGGATCAAAAGCTCACAAAAGGTTGAGAATCACTGGTCTAGTGTATGAATTTTAGAAAGGTAATATCGTCTCAAATGGAACACATTAGTTTTTTACTAACCTGGAAGTTTGCCCCCATCCGTTAATCGATTAATCTGAAAAAATAATCGGCCAACTAATCGATTATGAAAATAATTGTTAATTGCAGCCCTACGAGAGATACAAATGCAAATGCATACACTACAATTATAAGAGCTAATAATATAGGTACTGAATATTTAAGTATCACTTACAAACACTAACATTTATAGTTACAATTAGTGATACAGTGACAATAATCTTATTTGGTGCTGGAGAATCCACCATCCAAGGCTATTTGTGTACACTTATTTTAAATGTCTGTTTTTTTGTATTATCTACCACATTTTCTTGCTCTCTTAGTTACTTAAATATTTCTTTCTTTCCTTCATTTTTGCCTCTTTTTCTCTCGCTCTCTCCTTGCTTGACCTCCCTTAAGGCAGAACGACTCCACCTCCACTAACTAACACACACACACACACACACACACGCCACAGAAGCTGAGGGATTTTTTCCTGCTCCCTTCTGCCTTGGCCAACCGCCTTTTTAGACAGGAAACATTAGTTTCCACTCCACCTCCACAGGGCCTCTCTGCTTCTCTCTCTCTTTTCCTCCATCATCCTCCCTTTCTGCTTACTTCACTCTTATATCTCTATGACTTACTTGTCCCACCCCTGCTGCTTTCTCATCATCCCTCCTTCTCTGGACATTTTTTCTTTGTATAGTTCATAGAGAACAGACTGCACATAGGGACAAGCCATCTACACAATTAATGTTCTTCTGAAAGATTAAATTCACTTTAATCTAGTATTATCTGTAGTGCCCCTAATGATTAGCTTTATCCTCTCCCCCAAAAACAATCTCATGGAAAAAGAAAATAGGAGACAGCAAAAACAGAGCCAACCCAAGTAAACTGTTGATCGTTCCAATGCAAGTATGGCCAAGCGCAGCCACCTGCCAAGAGAGTTGTGTGATCTCAAATAGCAAATGGGGGAGTGAAATGGATAGAAAAGTGCTGGAAAAACAGAGGAAGAAAAGGACAAGGGGTGGGAAGGGAATTGCAATAGGAAGCCTCTTACCAAGCTATCGATGGCCCCAAGCCAGAAGTCTCAGACACTAAGGAATTCCTCACAGAGGTTAGGGATAAAATGGAGCGAAAGGGAAACCCTGGGAGCGTTGCAGCTGTGACTTAACACTGGAAAAGTGGCACTACCTGAGCAGAACTACCTGTGAAGTCGCCTGATGTAAAGATGAGACTCAAGAAAGAAAACACACTAAAATACATTAATTATTATTCAGAATTATTATAAAATAGTGCAGATTCTGACCAAACATAGAATGTTTCTCAGAAAGACTGTAAATAATATAGAAGGCCACAACTAAGAACTCAATTACCCACAACTACTGAACTAAGATCGCAATTATTCCCTCTTACTTCCCTCATTCCATCAGCAGCTTTAGAGTTTGACCCACAAAGATAAATTAATAGACTTGGATGCAAAGAAAGCTTCTTTTTTCCGCCAGACTTCATGTCACTTCCGAGTTCAGGGTATGCGGGGCAACTCAATAAGAAAAGATGCCTGAATTTTTAGACTGAATTATCAGCAAACATGGTCAAGGCCTGAATTATGAAAGACAGCCTGACCTTGCTTGACTCAGGGAAAAGAGGCTGGAGCATGCTGGGGACAAAAGCTAGGGAGAAAATCTGTATCCAGTAGACTACTCAATAGTGCCTTCTTTACACCATGATGACAAGAAGTGCTCAGGTCAATATCTAGCAGTTGGCAAACCTATAAAATGCCAGGAATGTATGGGCTTAAAATATGGAGGAAATTATCTTGCAAAATGTGATAACTTGTAGAACCTGTAGCATAAAATTTGTACTTGAACAGTCGAGTCCATAAGTATTTGCACAGTGACAATTTTTTACATTTTGCCTCTGTACAATGGATTTGAAAATAAAGCAATCAATGTGTTATTGAAGTGTAGACTTAAACTCCTTGAATTAAAGCAGTAACAATATTGCATTACTATTTAGAAATTACAGCCATTTTTTACATATAGTCCCTCCATTTTCACCGGCTCTAAAGTAATTGGACAAACTATCAATTATAATATATAATAAGGATTATTTTTAATACTTGGATGCAAATCCTTTGCAGTCAATGACTGCCTGAAGTCTGGAACCCATGTACATCACCAAATGCTAAGTTTCACTTCAGTAAGTGAAAAGCATGCTCAGTTGGGCTGAGGTCAGGTGACTGACTCAGCAATTTAAGAACATTCCATTTCATTGCCTTAAGAAGCTCTTGGGTTGCTTTCGCATGTGTTTTGGGTCATTAATCAACTGTACTGTGACCATCTGCATTTTATCAGTTTTGCAGCATTTGACTGAATCTGAGCAGAAAGTATAGCTATTCACTGCAGAATTCATCCTGCTACTTCTATAGGGAGTCACATCATCAAAAAACACCAGTGACCCAGTTCCATTGGCAGCCATAAATGTCCATGCCATAACACTTCCTCCACTATGTATGACAGATGATGTGGTATGCGTTGGATCATAAGTCCTTCCTTTCTTTCTCCATACTCTTCTATTCCCATTATTCTGGTACAAGTCAATCTTGGTTTCATCTGTTGAAAGGATCTTATTCCAGAACTGGGCAGGCTTAGATGGTTACTGGCAAAGTCTAATCTGGCCTTTCTGTTCTTGAGTGTTACCAGTGGTTTGCATCTTGAGGAAAGACTTCTGTATTCACATTGATGAGGGTATCTATTGATTGTAGCCTTTCGCAAATGTACCAAATTGTTGATTTGGACACTCACTAAAGTTTCTGCTATCTCTCTGATAGGTTTGTTTTGTTTTTTTCAGTCTGATGAAGGTGTCCTTCACTTGCATTGACACCTCTTTGACCCACATAATGAGAGTTCCCATGAACAGATACCAAATGCAAACACTTGGAATCAACTCCAGACCTTTTATCTCCTTAATTTGTCATGAAATAACAAGGCCACACCTGGGCATGAAGCTGCTTATCAGTCAATTGTCCAATTACTTTTGAGCCTGTGAAAATAGAGGGACTATTTAAAAGATGGCTGTAATTCCCAAAGAATATTTTTGTTAAACCCCTTGAAATAAAGCTGAAAGTCTACACTTAAATCACATTTTGCCTGCTTAATTTCAAATCCATTGTAGTAGAGGCAAAATCACAAACATTGTCCCTGTCCAAATATTTATGGACCAAACTGTATTTTCAGTGGGATAACTTGTAAAATAAAATGTGTACCTGGATTTTCAATGTGAGAGCTTGTAGAATAAAACTCTTAACTTGTATGTTTACTCAGAAAATACAGTATTCACACAACCGTATTTAAAATTTGAAGTCATAGAGGCTCAAATGAGTGAACTAATACTAATGGGCATATAAATTTATTTATTTGAACATGAATTAGTTTTTGGTGCTACAACCCCTTTAACATGACATCACAACTTGTCAAATCTAGCCACCTCGACTTTTGCAACACTCCTCTCAGTAGTCTTGTTGCAATACTGATTTGTGTAACTACTTCACTGAGAGATCAGAACTGGGGCGGGGTGGGGTGGAGGGATACAGTGGGGATGAGATGTAATTCATGACCAAATAAAATAACTTATTTTAGTGTGCAAAAAAAAAAAAAAAACCCTGGCTGGACACTGATGAAGTGATTCAAGCTAATTAAATAACAGAAGCCAAATATCCACATTGCTCGATTATGGAACTTCGAGCTCAAACAGTTTCTTCTCAGTTTGTATTTTTGATAATACAGTAAACATGATAAACATTAACTTAATCTTATGTCTTAATTTTCTTCACAGTGTTGCTTTGGATTGGTCAATGATGCCTACATGCTAGTTAGCGACATACTTAGCTAATGTTAACTTCCTTACCAATGTGTTTACATAAACTAAAGTTTGATGACATTAACTGCTGAAATCCAATTTTATTCACATTCACTGTTAGATAGCTCTCTGGGATCTGTATTTGGTACTAGACAGTTTGTGCCACATGAAGCAAAATAAATAGTTGCTTTCACTTATAGAAGCTTTTTTTGTTCATCATTATGATCTGACAATGTCAGCAAATTGCATGCGTCATCTGTTAGCAAGCAGTGCCTGTGTTCAGAACCAGAATTCAAATGTGTCCTGCTGTGGCCAAACCTAGCATTTCTGTCAAAGGTATTGGCACTACAGCATATTAACAAACCAATATATCTGTTCATGCAAATGAGAGCATGCTTTATTCCAGTGAAGGCATGTTGAAGTCCAGGGCTCTCAAGAGCTAAAGTGGATCCAATGTCCAAAGACAGGTTAGCGCACTGGGTAAAGGAAGGGATTGTGCATATTTGAACATACATTCAAACACCGATCAACCATAAAATTAAAACCTCTGACAGGTAACATTAATAACATTGATTATCTTGTTAAAATGGCACCTGTCAAGGGGCAAGATATATTAGGCAGCAAGTGAACAGGAAAAATAAGCAAGCATAAGGATCTCTGACAAGGGCCAAATTATAATGGCTAAGTGAAGTGCTTCACAGCTTGCTGTGTATGGGGCTGCGTAGCCACAGACAGGTCAGAATGCCCATGCTGACCCCTATCCACTGCCGAAAGCGCTTACAGTGGGCAGGTGAGCATCAGAAATATGAACGAGTTATCATGGGCACAGACTCACTGAAACTGACAGGTGAAGAGTAGGAAAAGACCAGGTGATATTTTTTTCTAATCTTCAACTGTCCAGTTTGAGTGAGCCTATGCCCATGATAGCCTCAGATCCTAGCTCTTGGCTGACTGGAGAGGAACCTAATGTGGTTCTGCTGTCACCCATCCACCTCAAGGTGGATGTTTTGTGCATGCCGAGATGCTTTTCTGCTCACCATGTTTATAAAGACTGATTATTTGAGTTTCTATATCCTTCCTGGCAGCTCAAACCAGTCTGGCCATTTTCCTTTCACCTCTAAACAACAAGGTGTTTCTACCCATAGAACTGGCACTCAAACTATGTTTTTCGCACCATTCAGTGTAACTGTACACTGTGACTGTTGTGTGTGAAATTCCCAGGAGATCAGCAGTATCTGAAGAAGTCACTGAGATCATACTTTTTCTTAAATCTTGATGTGAACATTACCTGAAGCTTCTGACCTGTAGCTAGGGCTGCA
This sequence comes from Stegophilus panzeri, assembly GCA_024331685.1. NCBI lineage: Eukaryota > Metazoa > Chordata > Actinopteri > Siluriformes > Trichomycteridae > Stegophilus > Stegophilus panzeri. Next base: position 17,015,762 of record JANDJT010000102.1, read on the forward strand.
CAATCAATCGAATATCGATGGCGATTACGAGTTTGACTGCCCACGATTACATGAACATGATCGACTGCGATATTGACGTTTAAAGTTCGTCCTCCGCTCACAGAAAATGCCACTGCATATCAAATCAAGTGCTTCCTAAACTTACAGCCAATCACCATACAGTGGCGCAGGGTTGACGTCATTTTGTAATGCCAAAACGCAGAAACGAGTTAGCATTTTAGCGCTCGTTGTGAGCCTCGCTTCGAGCTCCAGTGCTTGCGCGAGGGGAAATCATGACACTAACAAGTTTCTAAATGGCACTACAGAGGTTGTCGGGAACATTAAACGTCATCACGCCGAACAGGAAAAAACTTTGCAGATGAATTGGTTCAGGTATGCTGTGCACAATTCACAAAAAACTAAGGATGAAGATTCGTCCACAGAGTAAATCTGTATTATGGAAAATGTTTTTAAATCAAGTTTGTAAAAGTTCTCAGAAGCTTGGTGACGGTGACATTGAAGCCAAGCAACCGTGGTGTAGTTCGTTTATAGCATACAGTTAGCTGTTTATTTCTGGCGATTCTATTTAGGCTTCAAAATTCATAAAAGTTGTGTTAATTTGTGAAAATTATCTTGATGGACAAAACGTGTTAGTATTGTAAACTTTTGTTGATCACAGAGCTTATTTTTTGCAATAATCCAAAAGCCTATGTGAAAATCCTATTGGGTTTTTGTTGAGGGAACCAGTGTGATGCTAACTTCCGGGTTCCGGTACAAAATGGCATCATCCCTGGGTCACCGCTCTATTGGGCAATTTGGCTGCGTCTCTCCTCCTGTAAACACTGTTACTGCCTTTTCTGCATACACCCGAATTGTTTTCATTTGGTTGCATCTTGTTATATTTTATTGCATATTTTCATTTGGTTGATGGAATTTTTATTTTTACTTATCCTATAATTTGGGTACAATTTTATTTATATTTTGCTTCTACGAGGTGATGTACTTTAAGGATCAGTCTAATTTGATGCAAAGATTTGAACATTAGCAGGAATGTAGCACAACATGGAGGTGAAAGCAGCGGTCTGTTTATTTAAATGTGAAAGTGCAATAAAGATATGTTGTCCCTAAAATCAATGAAAAATCGTGATAAATAATCGTGATCTCAATATTGATTAAAATAATCGTGATTATCATTTTGGCCATAATCATGCAGCCCTACCTATAGCTGTATGATTTTGTTGTACTGCGCTGCTGCCACATGATTGGGTGATTAGACATTTGCAGCATTCACTATCCAACTTAATCAGATTATACTGACTAAATGGTGTGTTATCACTCAGTTAGGAACAGTATCTATGATGTATTCTACTGTATATTCTCTATTATATATGTTGATACACAGTAGAAAACAGCCTCTATACATGAAATTATTTTATCCTCAATAGAGTACAATAAAATGACTTTGAGCGAGCCTCACCCTCTCTCTCTCTAAACACATGATACTCCTGAGATACCAGTGATCCTGACCCCTTCTACTCTCCCGACCTGCTTGATCCCACTTGATGCCCTACTTCTGGTTGGAGTTCTCATCACTTGGCAATCACTCACTGCTGCTGAGGATGGCCCCACACGCCTAAAGATACATGAGATTACTTTGGATGGTACCACTTAAAAAACATGAAGATTGATTTGGACTGCAATTGATACAAATAGGTTTGCACTCAAGTCTCAATCAGTGAACAGCTGATAACTTCAACAAAATAGATTTGATGTGAAAACTATAATGAATTTCCTGATTATACAATTGTACTTTTTGATCATGTAGTACACAGTTATAGAAGGGAATTATTTATAATTACACTGTTGTACAACTGCATCTGTTGACACCCTAATGAGGATGGGTTCCCTTTTGAGTCTGGTTCCTCTCAAGGTTTCTTCCTCATATTGTCTCAAGGAGTTTTTTCTTGCCACTGTCACCTCTATTGCTCATTATGGATAAATTCATACTTTTAAAAATTATATCCTGAATTTAAGCAATTATGTAAAGCTGCTTTGTTAAAAGCACTATACAAATAAAAATTGAATGTAATGTTTGACTGATTGACTCACTTTCAATAGAAATTCTCCTCCTCAAAAGCACACAGTATTAATAAATTGTGTGATTATTACCAATAGAGTGCAATACTAATAGACTGGTTCACTTCATCATTAGAGAAGAGTATTAATAAATTCAGTGATTCTGATCACCAATAGAGAGCAGTACCAGTACTTGCGTGACTTCTATCTTCAGTAGGAACAGGATCAGCACTGAAATGACTGTTACTCTCAAATAATATCCGTATCAGCACTTAAGTGGCTCTTACTTTCAATCAGAATCAGCATCACACGTCAATACTGATCAATATTGACAATATTCATCATTCCCCATAGAAAAAGATATCAGCACTTATAGTAACCATTGCCCAGGGAATGTACTGTGTGGGTAATTCATCTGAAAGAGTTACAAACCCTTCTCAGGCCTACATGTAGTCTCTACTAGTACCAGAAACTTTTACACTATGTGGATGGCGGGTGCGTATGCACTACCTGGGAAAAAGATTGCACCAGGATGCACTTTGGGAAGAAGGCAAGCCAGCAGAGGCAGTGTGATGTTCTGGGCAATGTTCTGCTGGGAAATCTTGAGTCCTGGCATTCATGTGGATATTACTTTGACATATAGGATAATATTGGACATATTGGATATTGGATCATTTTCCTCAATAAATATATGTCCAAATATAATATTTTTGTTTCATTTGTTTATTTGGGTTCTCCTTGATGAAAATCTGATGATGTTTTAGGTCATATTTATGTAGAAATATAGAAAATTCTGAAGAATTCACAAACGTTCAAGCACCACTGCACCTGTGTTAAAATGCTGTTGTCACCTGCACTTTGTCTGATGCAGTGGATGCCGTTCTGGGCTTCTCACACACTCTAGGGACGAATATGGGAGGCACAGCAGCTTTCTGTGATGCTAAGCAAATTGCCAGGGGTTTTGTTTGAAGAGAGCAAAGAGAAAAGTCTTTTCTTTATACACCCCACCAGATGCAACAGAAAACTGTTGTCGGGTGAGTCCAACAGCCATCCCTGGGTCCAAGAGAGCAAAACTGGCCCCGCTTTCTGGGTGGGAAGGATAGGGGTACTTTCTCCACACACAATCAGAATATCTCTAACCAGTGGTGAGCATGTGTGAGCTCATGTACACAGAAGAGGACAGTTAGCACTTTCCTCAAAGTGTGTTCAGCTGCTCTCTGAAGTAGCATAAGCAGCAGCTTGAAAACATGCAATGGCAGGCTTTATGTGTTTTAAAGGAAGCACATACTAGCCCTCTCTCTCTCAAATAACACTAGAAAATATCCAACACTATCTTTATCCTAAACCACAATTCACGTCTTCACTTTGTAAAAGTGACTTACTAAATAACTTCTGCTTTTTGTCATGGAAGTATCAAAGCACTAGTGACTAAGCTTTCAAACATTCACCATAATCATCAGACAAACTCCAACCTCCACAACCCCGGACTTAAAATGCTGCAATTTCACAAGTCATTTCCTCCCTCGCGGTTTATTCTCTCTCTGTCTCTGCCTGTCCCTCTGTGTCTCTTCCTCGCTCTCTCTGTTTCATTTCTCCCCTGCTCTGAACTAGTTCTTGCAGCATCCCTCAGCAGCCAGTGATGCAATCCACATACTCCTGCATGTAATAACAGGGCTTGGTGTCTAAGAAGGCTGAGAATGGCAGTCTGAAATGGTTTCCCATAGGCACAATCACAGAATGAAAACATCATTTTATAGAATAATATACAAAGTCATTCTGAATTGTTGCTCTAACATTTCAAGAGGATCTTTATACTGAAGGGTGTGGAAATGGACCCAAAGCTGATGACTGAAGAAAGTGGCAGTCATCGTCAGTTCTGGGACGGCAATAGCTTGACTGGTGGGTTTATCATTATTCTTAATGAAAAACAACAACTACAAAACAGTACAATGACAAACCCGCTTATATTAAAACATACAACTTTTGAAACCAAATTTTCCGCCATTGTTTTGTCAGTCAGCTCGCCTCACTCTCGTCACGTGCTAAATGAAATCTGACTCCTGCTGATCTGTGCTGCGACTCTGACTCATTCGGCCCATGCTGAATTGAGCAGAAGCGTTCATTTCTTAATTGTAGCGTCCCTTCTCTAACTAAACTAAATGCGGGTACAAACGGCAGGTAACGCGTGATGATTCACACCTGTGTCATTTCCGCCAGTCTACTCGTTTGTTGTCTCTTTGTGCTTTCAGTGTCTCCCATAAGCGGCGAGAGTGAGTGAGAGAGAGAGTGAGAATGTGAGAGAGTAAGTGAGAGAGATACCGATTGGCAGAGCTTGCGAGACACACACACGCACATGCCAAGAAGCACAAACTTGAACCTTATGGAGCAAAAGCTGCGAGTCCGGGACAAACCCGTTTCCTGTTTTGTTGAGTTTTTTTTGAAAGTGTGCTGAAAAGTGCAGACTGAATAAACAGGAGCCCAGAGCTCAGCTAAAATTCTGCCTATCTCCCAAGTTTTCCACCACACCCTCACGCACCAGGTTCTACTTCATTTTAATTACTTCTACACTAATTAAAAAACACCACCAATACTTGTTTATTACCTATTAAAAAAAGACCCCACTCACTTTCTTGTTTGCACTGTCAGTGTGTACAGGATTTCACACAGCTTTTTTATGATTGTTGCAGCCAAAAATGTTTGATTTTGCTGTGACTTTTTTCAAAATTTGCAATGAAACTTGCGGAGTTTTGTGTGGGTTTTTTTTTTGCGGATTTAATTATCACTTGCTGAGTTACCGTTGTACAATGAATACATTTTTGAGAGCTCCCTGTGTAAATATCACAAACTCGACCACGCATTTTCAGCAGCATTAACTCTAAATAGTGATGCACGCTAACTTACCGGTGGTCATTTGGTTTCCTCGCCTCAGGACTGCGACTCCACAGTCACAATCAAAAGTTCAAAGCAACGAACATTCACTTTGAGGCGAGTTCAGATTTGAATGGCGACATCGACAGCGCAGTCCGCAACGTGAGTGGACAATAATTTAACACGTGTTGGTCACTCGTATGAATTTTTTTTCTTTTTTTAACACATTTATTGGATAATTTAACACATGTTGTAATAACAGTAATAACACAAAAAGTGTGTAGGATATTAATACATCCTTTCTGAGTATGTTTCTCCAAGTAAATCTAACAGTCTGTCCATGTTAAAACCACCACCTCCACCTGAGACAAATTCAAACAATTGATTTGACCCAAGGAGCTGGGCTGATGTGTCGGGGTGGGGGAGAGGTGCACTGATTCAACTGTCAGTGAAAATGACCCAGCCACTAACCCAGTGGTTGAGTTACACAAAACTACCTAAAAAACTACCCAAGACTGAGAAAATAACACAATTAAATGACCCAAAATGCTCAACCCAGTGTTTGGGTAGAAAAAATAACCCAGCATTTATTTTTTTTTTTTTTAGAGTGTATATCGCGTGTGTGGGTAAATGGTCTGCACTTATATAGCGATTTTATCCAAAGCGCTTCACACTGTGTCTCATTCACCCATTCACACACACACACACACCAATGGTAGCAGAGCTGCCATGCAAGGCACAAACTTGCCATCGGGAGCAATTTGGGGTTCAGTGTCTTGCCCAAGGACACTTCGGCATGTGGAGTCATGTGGGACGGGAATCAAACCGCCAACCCTGCGATTAGTGGACAACCCTCTCTACCACCTGAGCTACAGCCGCCCCCGGATACTGAGGATCGTGGAGTGTTTGTAGCTTGTCCTTACAAGAGTTGCTTAGAATTTAAACTTATAATGTTTTGTTTTTGCGACTGTCCTTTTTTTTTTTTTTTTTAACAATACAGTTAAAGTTACAAGGTAAAATCTAAATGGCAAACCAAATCAGTTTAAATAGTACCTATCCACTGTATGTGTTCCAGTGTATATTCCAGATGTTATATTTTCTAGATTGACAGATTGAGTAGTTTGGTCTTTCTCACTTTTCCAGTCCATTCTTGTTGATCCATGACTACTGTATGTAAAGAGTAATTATTAAACATCCGGAAGCATAAAATAAATACCAGTAATGCAGAGAAACATTGTCTATTGTCATGGTCAAGTGTGAGCTGTGGATGGGGAGGAGGTAGATCGAACTAGCAGGTAACTCGATGATTCTCACCGGTCTCTCATTAGCCGGAGTTTACTTATGTGTGTCTTTTCATGCCGTCAGAGCCTCCCATAATCTGTGAGCGAGAGAGAGAGAGAGAGAGAGAGAGAGAGAGAGTGCGAGTCCATGTGGCAGAGCTTGCGATGCATACACTCACATATACACATGATAAGAAGTGTGAACTTGAACCTGACGGAGTGAAAGCTGTGAGTGTTTTCTGTTGAGTTTTTGAGCCCGGAGCTCAGTTAACATTTTGCCTGTCTCTCGACTCTTCCTCAACACCCTCACACACCTGGGTTCTAAATATTGTAATGGAATACTTAACTGAATATATTTTGAAAGATGTATTCAGTATTCAGTCATCATTACTTTTACAGTACTTTGCCCAACCCTGTCTATAATTCGAGTCCCATCGAATTATATTGCACATTTTTTTAATCTAATTGCTTTTTAAAATTTTAAGTCTAACTAATTTAACAAAATTATTCTGGCCCTGCTGCACGTAGGTTGTACCTCGACAGATGGCTAAACTGGTTGAGGACGGAAAGAAAGTCGAAACCAAAATAATTCCTTTTCGGTGTTTTACTTTGAAAACTTCAATTCCACGACGTCAATTTGTGAAACTACAATACAAACACAAAAACACACATTAAGTATAAAGTGTGAATTAAGGTCAATTTTAAGAAGGAAAACACAATTCAGCATTATTACACAAAAGAGAGATAACTATAACCTCCTGCACTAAATATACAGAAAATGTTTTTAAATCCCATGAAGTAATACTTTTAAGCATAGTTGATATTAAATAAACAAAAACATGGAGACGATGGCCTCTTTGGCATGAAATATGGTAATATGGCTTTTTATCTGACAAACATCTACTGCTGCATCATTGCTGTTGTATAGTGAAACTAAAATGGATGCCATGACCGCTAACCCAAGTCACGTAACACATTTCAACCAATGAAATAAAGCTAAGTTAAATGACTACTTAAATAGCCAGAACAAAACTACAGAATACAGCAAGAATTTCAGTAGCTACAGAAAAAGTTGACCTAAAAAACCTACCTAAAACATAGGAACACAGTTTACATTTTGCATCTATTCATTTCATCCACCCAGCTCAACATTATGTTAAGTCTAAGCTCCAACACTACTTGGAATGATCAATTTAGCATGCACTAGGATTTACTTACTGTATTGTTTGTATAAATACAGATAGAAGGAAAGGATGAGGTTGACAATCTACCAAGCAGTTCTAGTGATCATTATCAGCTATGGCATTTCAGCTTGGTTTGGCAACCTACAATAAAAGTCAAAATCTAATCTCGGATTGGTCTACTAGTAAAACAGCAATAACTTAAAAATGATAAAATAATCAAATAATCTTACACTCACCTCATGTGCTACATACAGGATATGAATTAATCACATCAGTAAGACTCTAGAGGATTAGAGTTAAAAATAGGAACAGATTCCTCAACATATTAAAGGTTATTTTATTCTATTATCAGTGAAACACCTTAACTCAAGAAGACATGTTTTGTATGTTCTGTTGTTTTCAAATGTACTGTCTTCTCCGAAACTATTGGAATGGCAAGGCCAATTCATTTGTTTTTGCTATACACCAAAGACATTATGGTTTGAGATCAAATGAAGGATACAATATGAGAGTTTTTGATTTTGTGTTTTATTTCCTGGTACTTACCAGATGTGTTAAAGAACACAAAACATAGAACCTTTTGTATCAGACTATCCAATTTTTAGGTCAGCAAAAGTATAGGAACAGATAAGTCTTGAAGTAACCAACACTTAATATTTGGTTGCAATGACTCACTGACATCACCAAATTGTTGGTTTCTTCTTTTGTGATGCTTTTCCAGGCTTTTACCCCATCCTCTTTGAGTTGTTGTTTGTTTCAGGAGGTTTTCCCTTCAGTCTCCTCTTCAGAAGGTCAATACATGTCAATTCAACATGCTCAATTTGGTTAAGGTCTGGTGATTTTACTTGGCCAGTCTAAAATCTTCCACTTTTCCCCCTGATAAATTCCTTTGTTGAGTTGGCAGTGTGTCTTGAATCATTGTCTTGCTGCATGCTAAAGTTCCTTCCAATTAAATTGAATGCAGTTCTCTGTAACATGGCAGACAAAATGTTCCTGTAAACTTCTGAATTAATTCTGCTGCTACCATCATGAGTTACATCATCAATAAAGATTAGTGAGCCAAAAACAAATTAATTGGCCTTGCCATTCCAATAGTTTTAGAGGGGACTGTATAGGCTTTACACTACTCTTCTTTTGCTTATTTGCTTTTTTTTTTTTTTTTTTTTTATAAACTTATTTAACTGATTGATTCTGTGGCAGACTAGTCCAATCTCCTTACCAACCCTAAACTACAAAGAGTAATTAGAGTATAAAAGTTGTTTATAGTCATGTTTTCAAACTATCAGCCTGCTGTTGCTCAAACTGCCTAGTGCCTTTTCATACAAGGAACTGGTCACATATGGATTATTAGTGTATGCATAAAAATTAACCTAGCATAGTTTTATAAGGGCTGTTTGTGATCATCTCTAATAGTCCAAACAGATCCAGTTAAAGCTGACCATAAAATGCATGGTGTAGCAGTGTTTGGAGAAAATATAAGAGGTCTGGTCTTCAGTGTTTACCATCCACTTAAAAGTAGAGGTTTCATGGGAGCTGACAAAGAGGTGGAAGCTCTGCCACAAAGATATGACCCTTTAGCCATATTTCATCTGAGCCATTAGGCGTCACGTGTGCCGTCATTCAGAAGTGACAAATCTGAGCTTAGCTGCTCTCCCCCTTTTTTGAGTGACTCTAGCTATTGTAAAACATAAAACACAAAGCAAAGTTGCTTTCTTGAGTATTGTCCAAACTGGTATATTGTGTAACTATTAGTTTATATTATATATATTATATAAAAGTGTTTTTTTTTTTTTTTTTATATAGATGCACAAAAAAGCACTGATAATTAAACTACAGTCCTAAATAAATAATAAAATCTCCCTTTCACTGCACCTTATGGTTTCTGTTACTCACCGCTTTTAGGCATATTGTTTTATGTTTACTTTGATCGTACCGTTTTAATTGGACGTTACAGATCTTAATTGCGCTACACTGTTTATCACCGCGTCTAAACTGCGAGTGAGGAGCAACATGGCCTCGTTACTAACAGATCACTCCTGGTATAATAAATGACATAAGTTACACTGTAAGTGCACAAATACAGCATATAATAACAATAAACTTGAATTAAACTAAACCTTTTAAGCAACTCGCACGTTTCCCCAACCCCTTGCAGACCGTGTAGCATTTTGGATATAAACACAAGTTTATGCTCATGCATCACTGTCGTGTGTCCGTGCTACACAAGCTCCACTTTGTAAAGTTTGATCTTCTTTGCTGTGTTTAATATAAAATGCTGTCCAGCCTTAGAGGACTTGGAGGTCGCACACTTTTTTCCCGCGGTCACTTGATGATTACGCCTCCATCTGACGGTGACTGAGGTCATGCTAGGAATAAAAGCTAACAGTGACAAACAGTAAGCTGAGGAAATACAGTATCTCACAAAAGTGAGTACACCCCTCACATTTTTGTAAATATTTGATTATATCTTTTCATGTGACAAC
>JANDJT010000102.1:17025731-17042962 GCA_024331685.1 Stegophilus panzeri
TTTCTTCAGTGTTGTCACATTAAAAGATATAATCAAATATTTACAAAAATGTGAGGGGTGTACTCACTTTTGTGAGAAACTGTACATTTTCATTGACTCTGGGTATCTGCTAAAGTTAGCAGCGTCACATTAAGTGAAATACATACTTCCTTGGTTAGTAAAAAACTGCTAGTGTTCCATTTGAGATGATACTATCTTTCTAAACTTCATACACTAGATGGTAGAGTATACAATGCACAGTGTAAGTATTTTTTATTTACTCTCTGATGCGTGTTTTCGAACAGAAGTAACGCAATGAGTAAATGTGACCTGTGCTGCGCGCAGACCAACTAATCCTAATGAGATTCGTTGACAACGATTTTCATAATCCATTATTATCGATTTTATTGATCAGTTGTTGAAGCTCTACTTAAGTTGCTTTACAACTTAAGTGCACTAGCACAGAGTCAGACCCATGGGAAGCAGTGGTCTCACATAATACAAATGGTCCTTGATACAAAAGGCTGCTTTATGCGATATAAAAGATAAAAAGAATAGTTTTTCCATGTGTATAGTGTGGAAAAAGGATTCCTGTATGCCTCCTGGAGAGACACCTGCAAACAAGCCATTATTCTAGAGAAGACAGGGGGCATACAGGAGGCCAGATCTTGGCCAGCTGTTAGTTCTAGTTCTTGCTAGTATGGAAACTCTGTGTGTGTGTAGAAACTATGTTTGAAAGGCTCAAAATGGGGGGCTTAACAGCAAAACACATCAGGATTGTGGAGAAATACAAAAGGGAAGAAGCACAACCAAACAGATCACAATTACTCTAAAACCGATATGATATGAAAATAGTCATGCTAGTGTTGAGTTGTGGGAAATGTTAACACACAAAAACAGAAAGGGTTGCTGCTTAAGCAGAGGCTTCAGCCTCAGCATGGCCCACCACATAGACACACTCACATTCTCCCCTAGCCATGCATGTGCTCTCTTCTTCTGTGGAGATGCCAGCTGTGCTGCTGCCTGTGGTCTCCAACTCCCCTCACCAAGGGTGCCTGTTTTCTTATAGCAAGGCCACTGCTCAATGCTACCTCCCCCTCCTGTGCCTGGCAGCCAGACAAGGTCAACATGAAAGGCTTTTCTCTCTCTATTTATTTTGCTCCCTCCCCTCCTGCCTCTCCGTGTTTCTGTGACTTTCTGTGACTTAGCTAAGCTGAGCGACTGGTTCCTAAGAGGATACATCTTCAGTCTTCATCCATACAGAAGGAAAAAGAGTGAAAGAAGAAGGAGAGAGAGAACAAAGTGTAATGGAAGACAGAGGCTGAATTCATCAGTAGATTTATTACATTTAATTAAACCCAGAATCCCCTTGCAAAATACTGTACAAATACAGACAGGTAGCTCAATGGGGAGAAGTTGCTCAATAGATTAATCCTAACCCAGTAGCATTAACCATTAGGACATCCACATTAGTAAATAAACGACAGTTTGTTTAAACCCTTGGCTGTGTACAATGGATGTTAGCTAGTTCCTGAAGGGCTGCAGGTTCAAATGTTATTACTATTACCCTGGTTTAAGAGCTGGGTATAGTTTGAAAATTTTCAATGCAGATACTGATCGGATACCTTGAATTTGAAACTGATTTTTTTCCCCAATGCTTTTGTCTTAATTGTGATAATAAACAAACCACACAATATTGCAACCAATGATGATATATCAACTCTAGCTGTGTATACGGTCCTCCCCAAAAGTATTGGAACGGCAAGGCTAATTCATTTGTTGTTGCTATTTGGGTTTTAGATCAAAAGACAAATATGAGACAATAGATCAGAATTTAATTTCCTTATATTTACATCTAGATGTGTTAAACAACTTAACTCGGCCATTTTTCAAATGATCAAAAATACTGGAACATGTGTCTGACAGGTGTTTCCTGTTGCTTATGTGTGCCTGTTAGATTGATGGTTTAAACAATTAATAGCAATTAATGAAAATCTACTATAGGTTTGAGCCATGTGTTTCCCCTGTGAAGAATACATTTGTTCTTAAAAAAGATAAACCAACATGAAGACCAGATAGCTGTCTATAGGAGAAAAGCAAGCCATTCTGAAGCAGAGAAAAGAGGGAAAATCAGAGCCATTGTACAAGCATTGGGCATAGCCAACTACACAACAAATCCCCACTACACAACAATTTGGAATGTCTGGGAAAAGAAAGAAACCACTGACGTGCTAACAACCAGACATGGAACAGGCTGGGCAAGGAAAACAACATCAGTTGATGTCAAACATTGTGAGAGCTGTGAAGAAAACCCCAAAAACAAAACAATCGACTCCCAGTCATAGTAACACAACTTCAAAAAGAGCAGTCAGTGACATCACCAATAACCTCTATAGGTCAAGGGTGAAAGTATCACAATCTACAGTGTGAAGACTTTGAGAGCAGAAATATAGAGGCCATATCAAAAGATACTACTCATTGGCAGTAAGAGTCAGAAAGCCATATTGAAATTCACAAAGATATACAGAAATGAGCCAAAAAAAGTTCTGGAACCAAGATTAACCTCTACCAAAGTGATGGAAAGGCCAAAGTGTGGAGAAAGAAAGGATCTGTTCATGATCCAAAACATACAAGCTCATCGGTAAAGCATGGTAGTTTCATGGCTTGGGCTTGCATCTCTGCTTATGGAACAAGCCCAGTAATCTTTGTTGATGATGCAACTTATAATGGTGGCAGTAGAATGAATTTTGAAGTCTACAGAAACATTATGTCTGCAAATTTACAGAGAAATGCATCCAATCTAATTGGGAGGTTGACAATGACCCAACATACAGCCAACACAACAAAGGGTTTCATCAGGAAGACTGAAGGGAGAACCATCCCCCCCCCAAAAAAACCAAAAAAAACCAAAGAACAACTGAACGAAGATGCAGTACAAGTCTGGAAAACCATCACAAAAGTAGAATGCAACAGTTACAGTATGTCAGATGGTTGCGGGTGCCAGCTTGATGCAGTTATTGCAAGCAAGGGATATGCAACCAAATATTGAGTATTTACTTAATCTGTTTCAATACTTTTGCTCATCCAAATATTGGGTGGTCTTCGACCAAAGGTGACGTTTTAAGTTGTTTAACATGTCTAGATGTAAATATCAGGAAATGAAAGCTGAATTTTTTTTAATCTCAAACCTAAATGTCTGGAGTGTATAGCAAAAACAAAAGAATTGGCCTTGCCGTTCCTTTCATAGTGGAATGTACAGTGCTGTGAAAAAGTATTTGTACTGATGTCTTCTGTTTTTGGGTGTATCTCATACTAAATAGTTTTAGATCTTCAAACGAAATACAACATAAAACAAAGGCAACCTGAGTAAACACACAATACAGCTTTTATTTTTTTTATTGAAGCAAAAAAAGTTCTCCAACACCAATCACTAATGTGAAAAACTAATTGACCGCTTAAATCTTCTGGGTGAGGTTTACTACTGTGCCGAATTTTTCCATTTGGAGATAATGGCTTGCACTGTGGTCCTTTGGAATCCCAGAGCCTTTAAAATAGCTTTGTAACCCTCCCCTGACTGATGTACTTCAATCACCTTCTTCCTCATCATTTCTGTTATTTCTTTCAATTTTGGCAGAGTGTGTTACTGGGTAAGATCTTTTAACCAACTTCATGCTCTTGAAAAAGTTCTATCTGGGGAATTAATAACTACATTTTCACACAGGCCCAGTTGGTATTAGATAACGTTTTTGCTTCAATAAATAACCATCATTTAAAAACTTTATTGTGTGTTTAGTCAGGTTACCTTTGTTTTATCTTAGATTTTGTTTGATTTTCTGAAACAATTGATTATGAGATATACACAAAAACAGAATCAATCAGGATGGGGCCAAACACAGCACCGTATATAAAGCACATAGTCAGGTCCATAAATATTTGGACATTTACGAGGCTAATGTTATTTTAGCTGTCTACCACAGTATATTCGAGCTGACAGTAAATAATAAATATAAAGCTAGTGTCTAAACTAGTATTTATTAGCCTATTAACTACCACATTTTGATTCCATGTTTTAGGTGGGAGTTCAGACAGTGTTAAGGCATGTTCTTCTTAAAGTAATCTGTTTGTCCACAGGCAGAACAGGCAAGGGCATCTGTTAAGAGGAGGGAGAAATATATATTTATATATACACACATACATTTTCAATTTATTGTCTGGCATAAATATTTGAACATTGACAAACATTGTGCCGTCTCCCACAGTATACTGTCTAGGTTTGTGTTATTTCCTCATTATTTCACTTACAAGTACACAGATATAAGGTCTAGGGTAGATTTTATGTGTGGCATTTGCATTTGGAATATGTTGTTGTTAACTCTCAATATGGGTTAGGGTTAGCAAAGCAAGCAATCATTAGGCTGAAAAATCAAAAACCCATCAGAAAAATAGTAAAAGTACAGTCAAATTGGCTATTTGGTACATTCTAAAGAAGAACGAATGTACTGGTGAGCAGGAAGAAAAAACCTTCACAAAATTTGGCCAGAACTCTAAGAGGTAGGTGTATCTGTGTCAAACTGCGTCATCTCTGACTTGCTCATTAGGGTTAATTTTTTTAATTAGAAATTACTGTGAAGCTGCTTTTGACAACAGACCTCATTTATCAAGCTGGATACAAACGTATTTGTGTGTAAATTGTTAGTACAAATGTTTACACAAATAAAATGGATATTCATGAAAAATCCTGTGAATTCAGAAAAATGTTTGTATCCTTCTCCTGCTCTTGAGTGTATGTCAATCTACTTATAAAAAGACTAACTAATGTAAACCTCAAATTTGTTCACTTCTAATCATATAATTTACATTTGCATTTTTATATCGGGAATATACTGTCAAGTTTAAATTTCTTATTTTCATTACTTAGACAGTAATAAAGTCAAGTGTTTATTACTTTTACCTAGCAAGATGTGTTTTTTAAAAGAGACTGAAGCAATAAATTGCTGCAGAGTCTCTATAAAAAAGTTCACTAGGTCAAGGACTAAGAATACCATCAAGAAAATTTTGTGAACACCAGTCATTTTATATTATTGGCATTAATTAAATAATATGAAAAATAAAGAAAGCAAGCCAACACAAACCAATAAATTAAGACAAATAAAACTAATCATTTAATTATGACAAAAGAAATGCAGCTGTATAAACAGAGGACAGTCTGGGCTGTCTGCACATAGCTGTAAACTGTAAACAAATGCTGCAGTTGAAGGAATATTTATCTCTCCTTTATTATTAATAATATTATTAAATATTTTTATTGGCATTGTAGTGATTCAAAATAATTTCTACTTCTGTTTATCGGGCTTTACCCTGAGCCTTCACTTCGAGTCAAAAAAACTTCTGTTGGTGTTTCTCAGGCTTTGCCCTGAGAGATCGTTTTGTGCCCACAGCTGTCTGTGCACTTGAACTTTTATGGAGTTTTGTGGGTGTCACTACATGCAAATCAGCTGTACCATGCATGTGTATGGTAATTTTCAATGATTGGCGTTCAGCATACACATGCAAGTATGAAGAAAAAAAACAGAGCAGTGCTGGTCTTCATGTAGTTGAAAACTCTGCCATATTCTTCATGGGGATAAATCCCATGTTTAATTGTTTTCCTAAAGGATTAGTATTTTTTAGGGCTATTGTTTTCCTTGGATTATTAAGGACCAAGCAACCGAAGGTGTATAGGCACCGATTGCTTTCATTAGTGTTCTTTATTCTTCTTTTGCTCTTGAGTCTTGAAATCTGTTATGAAATTTGGCACACAGATAGAGGGCAGTCTCAACATTAACCATTTTGGATTCTCTATCTCAAACCCTCTAGAAGCACCATGCACTCACATTTATGCTAATAACTTTTGAACTGTAAAGGCTAGAAACAAGCTTCTTTTTTCCTCTGATTCAACTGCACCCTTTGACGTCATTTTCCACCATGAAAACCCTACTTTTTCAAACTCCTCTTAGGTGGTTCATTCAATTTTCACCAAAATTGAATCAGATCATCTTCAGACCATGCTGGCAAAAAGCTATAAAAAGCTTTTTGATAGACCCATATATTGCATCAATGAATTCAACAAAGAGCATGCCAAAATGGGCGTAACAGGGTGGCCAAAAATCACAAGACTTGTCTCATTAGATTCAGTACGGCATACCAAGTCAAACGGTACCAAACTTTCCCACGTCGGCCATTTTGAGCGTCGGCCATTTTGAATTTTGTAGTAAAATGCTATATTTTGCGAACGCATTGGCATATCGCTAAGAAACTCTGTATGTGTCATCGGCACCATGCCCTGAAAGTACTCAAGAGATTTCGAGACAGCATAAAAGTATAATGAAATTTAAAAATGCTAATAGCTTTTGTATAAGGTTGCCTATTGTAATAAATATGGCCTTGATAGATTCCGTGAGTTATGCCGAGAACAATAAAATTGATTATGTCATAATCTGTCGAACTTGCTGTCTGCCATTTTAAATTTCACTGAAAACCTACTTTTTTGAACTCCTCCTAGACCGTTGGCCCGATTTTCACCAAATTCGATTCAGATCAACTTCAGACCATGCCATCCAAAAGTGCAAAGGGATTTTTGATATCTCGAATGGTTTCGCCATGGCGAGGCAATACATTTATGGCAATTAAAGGGAAACAGGAAGTGTCTCTTATCTTCTGCATGCATTGAGTGTAAAATCTGTTTATAAAAATGTTAGTCTTTATATTCTGGATTTGTATGCCTTTTAACTGAAACCAGCTTATAAAATTTTGTATTAATAATTTAAGATTAAGTAATAGTTTTATAATTAAGTTACTTGAATGAATTCATATCTAAAAAGCATAAGCTATTAAAATTAGAAACAAAAAAAAAATTATTTAGATGTTAACAATTCCTCATGATACTTTCATAAGGATATATCCCCTCTACATCTAATCCAGTTTTTTCACCAGCAACAAAGGCCTGCTCAAATTCTGATGCACTGCAACTTTTGGGAGCTCAGGGCACATAGACGTACAGCTTTACTGACGGGAATGGATTTGCCCAGACATAGCACTGAGCCCAGGCCCAGACTTGAGAAGGCTTTATTTCTGTTGCTGAAAAGCCTCCCTCATACCCTCCCTCTCTCCTTTTCTTACACACACACACACACACACACACACACATCTTTGCTCATTGTAGTTGGGCTGAACTATTGTGGGTAATTCTGGAGAATCCAGGGTGTTGGCCATGCAAGTAAATAATAATATGAAACAGCTGTGCCTCTGTTTTAAGTGCAGGATCTTTTGCTACAGTAAACTGTTGAGTGCTCAAAGATTCAAAACAATCATGGTGACAAGGCCATCTGGAGCCATACATGCTACCCAGACAAACATCTCTTGACATGAGCACCTAATTACGTAATTTCCTGTTTTTCCTTAATTTCTATAGAGGTTCTCCCTGGCTGTAGCATTTTGTTTGAGATATCTCTCCTTCTCCGAAACACAGAAAGGAAAAATAGCTTCAAAAAAAAAAGGGGAAAGAAAAAGAGAGGAAAAGTATAACAGAGGTTGCATGTTAGTGGTGTGGACTAAGGCACAGAACTCTGTCTGTATTTATTTTGGACCAAGTTACCACAGCCCCAACCCAAACAGTGGAAGAACTGTGGATGGTTGGTGTGAGCCACAGACTGTGGAGTTCCACCAAGGTTCTTGGTATCGGGAAAAGGGTAGTTCTTAATTGGTGTGAGGTAGCTATATGGCGGATGCAACACAAAGGATGAGAAGCAGCCATTCCAGGAGAAAACTGTAAGGCCACACTGTGATTAGTGGTTAGCATTTAACTGGAAAAGAATGCATGGTCTGGTCCCAGCTAAGGAGGGTCTGGTCTGGCCCTGATCAGTGTGTGACTCAGGCTTCTCTGTTCTCGTATCAGTTCTGAATCGGCCATAGAGAGTTTTGTCTGTCCAGATACACTCCCTTAGGCAGCACAGAGTAAGTATTCTGCACTTCTAAACTAAAAAATGAGCCTATGTATTAAAATGCCGAATGAAGACACTGACTTTGCAAGTGAGACAATAAGTGACTTCGACTGTCAAAAAACTTATGTCCTTGTTTAATAGGTAAAACCATGAGGTTTTGCAATAAAGAAAACTGTGCAAGCTACAGTTAAGGCCAAAGGTTTACATACACCTAAGCTAAAGACAAACTCAGTTTTTCACAGCGCACAGATTTCATATCATTATACATTTCCTGTGTTAAGTTAATTAATGTATCTCTCTATCTAAGAGGTCATTTGAAAAGAGATTTATTTCAGCATTTATTTGCTACACAAGATTTTCAATGGGTCAAATGTTTACATATACTTTGTTCATATTGCCTTTTAATTGCTTGAACTTGAAAGAATTTCCTATTGTAGCCTTCCACAAGCTTCTCACAATGTTTTCTCAGAATTTCTGTGCATTCCTCCTGACAGAACTGGTGTACCCAAGTCAGGTTTGTGGGCCCCCTTGCTCATGCTTTTCAGTTTTGTCCACAAATTTTCTATGGGATTCAGGTCAGGGCTTTGCTATAACCACTCTAACACTTTCACTCTGTTGTCCTTAAAGTGCACATATTATACTTTTTTCAGCTATTACCTTTCATGTAGTGTGTTATAGAGCTGTTTGTGAATATAAAAAGTCTGCAAAGTTTAAAAAATCAAAGTGCACGACAAACAGAGTTATTGACTACCAAAAGAAGGAACCGATTCTGAACAGCTGAAACGAGTAGTTAGTAATTCCAGACTTACTTCCTGTACTAACCTACATAGGTTGGTAACAAAAAACCTGCCTCTGGTCCTCACTGGCTGTTCGCGAACAATGTGTACTTTGACACGCCCTTGAACATTACAGTTGAGGTTGTGTCCTGAAAGCAAATTCACTTTGCATGGACTCACAAAGGATGAGGATGTAAAAGCGTCAGTGGTTAAATTTCATTTTAAAACTATACCAAAGCAGTTCAACTCCGTCTTTCATTTGTGTTCAAGTCATTTCACTGACGACTGCTTCTCCGATCTAGCTTAAGTCAACGGGGGATTTGCAAAATTATTATTCATTAAAGATGGGGTCGTACCCACTTTATTTGGACCATCTTGCACTTCTGGACCACAACCTGTATGATTAATTATTATTATTAGTATGATTAATTATTTATGTATACATTTTCTACCAAGTGTTTTGTGCTGTATACATGTACAGCCAGTGCACAGCTGTTAGCCTGTTAGCTGTTAGCCACAGCTAACCAGCTAACTCACGTTATTGCCAAACTGTGTATAAATTTACCACTGAGAAACATCCTGTTCTCATTGTGCTTGCCATGGTTGTTTGGGTTGAACTTCCGATGTATCACTATCGGACTCCAGTAAAACCGACATTATCACTGAGCTGAAATTCAGATATGGTAGTGGGCGTTTCCTTTCCGACATGCACTGTAATCGGTAGACCAATCACAACAGACTGGGACGTCTGACCAATCAGAGTAAAGTAGGCTCTCTGAAAGGAGGAGTTTAGAGTGAACGGATCCTTGAGCGAATCATTTGTGACACCGAGAAAAAGAGGTGATACTGCAATGTAAATTATGAGAAAATGAAAGTGTTTTTTATTACCTTGGATGCATGTAAACATATTGTATGAGACCACTAAAGCCATTATGTTACAACTCATAGTACTGCTGGAAGAGCCAGTTTTGACCATGTTTTAACTTTCTGGATGATGAGGTTGCTGCAATATTTCTAGATAATCCCCTGTCCTCATGATGCCATCTATTTTCTGAAGTGCAAAAGTCCCTTTTCCAGCAAAACATGCCCACAACATGATGCTGCCACCCCCATGCTTCACAGTTGGAATGGGGTTCTTTGTGTATGGTGGGAAAGGGGTGAGGATTTTAACCCAGAGTGGATCATTATGGCCAAACAGTTAAATTTTTGGTTTCATGCAATCAAAGAACACTCATCCAAAAGGATGATCACCTGCAAACTTCAATCTGGCTTTTTAGGCTAGTCTTATGCTACATTTGATTTAATTCGGAAGTGGGAAGTCAGCTCATAATGATGCAATTTTTGACCACCATGCGTTCAAGGTATAAAGTGGTAGAAAAAACATTTATGACGCCATACTTGTCTTTTGTTAGCAACAAGCTAGCCAGCTAACTGTGATGAGTAGAGGTGTTATGATTCACTCATTTTCTCGATGCATTGGTTATTAATCTTCACGATCTATATGCATCAATCATGGAGTATGATTTTTGGTTCAATAATCGTTAGTGCCTCTCAATTATTGATTTAAAATGCTAAAAATCAAATGCATCCAGATTATTTTATGTAGGTCACAATATTTAAATGAATTATTACTGTAGGTTATCTTGCCGAACTGGTGTGCATGACAGGCAGTCAGTTTATTAGCTAAAGCGGTGCACAAGAGAGTTGTGCAGGCGGTGAGCCCGAAATCTGCAAGGCACCAGCTAATGTGAAAAAAAGTTTGGGAACACTTTGGTTTTCACAAAAGACATGGAAAACTGGACAAGTCAGTCGTACTTAGCATACATTGTAAATTCGAGTTGAAGTATTTTGGGAATACGACAAACCTCAGCAACCATTATCTAAAGAAGCAAATGCCGCAGTTGTTAGTTTAAGTTCAGATATGGTAAGGTCTAATCCACCTAAACTATTTGGTCTGAATCTTCCCGAAAACTCCACTCGAACTCAAACTATATAACTGCATCCATTGCCAGGTTTATATGCATGGATATGCACCCTATTGTGAGCTGTTTTAAATGTGTTTTTGTGAATTCCTGATAGTTTTTTTTAATTGCACTTTTTATTCCTGCTTGCCTATATGTTCAGGAAATTTAGGCAATGTTTACTTTTTATGCAATAAAAACTTTGTGTAATTAACAGTTTATAGCAGTATGTCATAATTTTTCTTGCTCGAGATACATTTGAAGTTAAATACTGTGAATAATACATTTTAAAAAGTTACTGAATTGAATTGCTGAATTAATCATTGTTAAGTGAATCAAACCGTTATGAATTTTCCAAAAATCACTTCTGAATCAGACTGGAAACCAATGAATCATGAATCGAATCGATTCGCTGTGAACCCAAAGATGAGTGATGTTTATTTTCCTCCTCAAAACATCAAACTGCATAGTCAATGTTAAAGATTTAACAAGTGAATATGTCTCTATGTTCACTGATCTAAAGCAAAAACTTGTATATACAGCATAACTCATTTAAAGGTAAGAAATGCTACTTTCATTACATCGGATGCTGTGCGCAGGCATGTTGATTTGACGCCATTCCCTGATCTCAAGTTGAGAAGATTACATAAAGTTCCTGAGTAGGAATTTTGAGTTGAAGGGGCATTTTTTTCCTTTTCATGGTCAAAAGTCAGGAATTACGAGTTACGACCTCTAGCTGAAAACAGTAGTAGAGTAGGGGCTTCATCCTTGCACGACAGTCTTTCAGGTCATGGCAATGGAGAACACTCTTAATGGTGGATGCATATACTTTGGTACCTGATGCCTCAAACTCCTTCACCAGTTCATTTGTTGTTGTCTTGGGGTTTAGTTGAACCTTTCGGACCAAAGTTTGTTCAACCCTGGGAGCTCATTTGTGACTCTTCTTGAACAATGCAGTGTCTGTGTAGTCTCAAGATTTTTATGTTTGCAAACAACTGTTTGTACAGGTGCTTGTGGAACCTTCAGTTGTTTGGAAATTGCTATTAAGGAGGAAACAAACTTGTGGAAGGTTTTTTCCTGAGGTCTTCCCTGAGTTGCTTGGATTTGTTTCATTATCAAGGGCAAAATGGCACCGTCTCTAAAGGTAGGCCATTTTACAGTCCCAGACATGCTAATTATGACAACTGACCAGCCAGAAGCTTCTAGAAGTCATTGCATCCATTTCTGGAATCTTCCAGACTGTTTAAAGAGACAGTCAATTTCATGTATGTACACTTTTGGCACACTAATTCTTATACAGTGAATTAAAGCTGTCTCATTAAATGATTGTTTTAAAAAGGACCTCTGATGTAAACAAAGTATATACCCTAACTGTCTTGCCAAAAGAAATGTCTGGTAACATGAAATGAGTGGAGTTGTGAAAAACTGAAATTGAATATAAATATGTAAACTTTTGGATTCGACTGTAAGTGACATGCATAAACGAAGAAAATTCAAACAGCATTAAGTAGAGCTACAGCAAGAGCTTTCTCTCAGCTCACTCAAACTATGAAATTATTTGACTGCTACCTTCACAGCAGATTATTACAGTTTTATCATTTACCCACAATCATTCTCAACCAGTCAGGTGACCCCGTCTAAGAATCTCCTAAAACTTGACCCTTGAAGCTTCTGTCAGGAATCAGCAGGTTAGATCACTTGCTATGGTGTTCATGTGATACCATGCCACACTAAACTTTTTATACGGTTGGATCCATAAGTATTTGGACAATGACACTCTCTTCGTAATTTTGCCTCTGTACCCCACCACAATGGATCTGAAATGAAGCAATCAAGATGCGATTGAAGTGTAGACATTCAGCTTTAATTCCAGATAATTACAGGTAATAATTACAGTCCCTATTTTCATAGGCTCAAAAGTAATTGGACAAGCCAACAATTATAAATATTAAAATTATCAATAACCATCCTTAAGCACTGTCAATGACTGTCTGAAATCTGGAACCCATGGACATCACTAACTGCTTAGATGCTTCGCCAGGCCTTTACTGCCGCTGCATTCAGTTGCTGCCTTCGCCTTCAGAAGCTCTTGGGTTGTTTTCGCAGTATGTTTTGGGTTATAATCCATCTGTACTGTGATGTGCCATCCTATCAGTTTTGCAGCATTTGACTGAATCTGAGCAGAATGTTTAGCTCTATACACTTCAGAATTCATCCTGCTACTTCTATCAGGAGTCACATAATTAATGAACACCAGTAACCCAGTTCCATTGGCAGCCATAAATGCCCATGCCATAACACAGCGTGCACCATGTTTGACATATGATGTGGATCATGAGCCCTTCCTTGCCTTCTCCATACTCTTCTATTCCCATCATTCTGGTACAAGTTAATCTTGATTTCATCTGTCCAAAGAATCTTCTTCTAGAACTGGGCAGGCTTTTAGATGTTTTCTAGCAAAGTGTAACCTAGCCTTCCTGTTCTTTAGTGTTACCAGTGGTTTGTGTCTTGAAGTATACCCAAAGTATTTATATTCATGAAGGCGTCTCTTGATTGTACACTTTGACAATGATACACCTATCTCCTTAAGTGTTCTTGACTTGGCTAGATGCTGTTTTGGGGTTTTTCTTCACCAAGGAAAGAATTCTGCAATCATCTACTTTAGTGGTCTTCCAGTCATTCTGGTGTTGCTGAGCTCGCCAGTGCATTCCTTCTTTTAAAAATGTAGCAAATTGTTTCTGCTGTCTCTCTGATAAGTCTGTTTCATTTTTTCAACCTAATGATGGCCTCTTTGGACTGCATATCGAGTTCTGAGTTGAGTTCCCATGAACAGTTACCAAATGCAAATTCAACACTTGGAATCAACTCCAGACCATTTATTTACTTAATATGTCATGAAATAACAAGGAAAATAGGCCATACCTGGCCATGAAACTGTTTATCTGTCAATTGTCCAATTGCTTTTGAGTCTGAGAAAATGGAAGGACTATGTAAAAAATGGCTGTAATTCCTAAATGGTTAATGCAATATTTTTGTTAAATTAAAGCTGAAAGTCTACACTTAAATCACATCTTGATTACTTAATTTCAAATCCATTTGGTGGTGTACAGTGGCAAAATTATGAACATTGTGTCACTGTACCAATACTTAATGACCCAACTGTATGGCAAAAAACTGTCCACTAAAATTTTATGATCATGACAAGTGATTTTAATTTATTACATAATTTATATTATATTCAGATTTTCTTAAACTCCTATATTTAAGGCACTTTACAAATTTAGTATTAAAATGATGTGGTACATAAATTAATATTACTATTGTTTTTCCAATTCTGTACCACTTACAAGTTCCAATGTGTTTCAGGACTATGTTTCTGCTTTCCGTTTGACTCCCTCCCAGTTCCATGTAAGCTGTAGCCAGATTTGGTGCTCCTTGTCAATCACTAAAGCAACAACCTGCCTAATGGTCAAATATTCTCTGTACTTCTTTTGGGTGGGCCTGGTTTGACCTTGTTTTCTCAACTAGGGAGGAACAAACACTGTGTTCACTAACAAGGCCCCTTACTGGGCCCTCCAGCTCCTAAGAGTTGCCAAATGTCTCAAATTCCCCAAACTTTCATTGTGGCTTTCATGACTGTGGTTCATATTAACTGTGGTCTTCATCAGTACTTAAGAATGATTCTCTTTGATTTTTCACTGTGGGAGTGAAGGACTTTCAAAGGGCTAGAAGATGGATCCAACTGCTAACAGTGGTCTAAAAATCAATGGAATTCAGCTGCTTCATATCACAGAAATGTATGCCAAGGATTACATTAAAATATATATATATATATATATTTTTTAAACCTGCATTACCAGCCTACTGTTTGAACTTCAGGTAAAGAATTATGGTCACTTCTGCACCTCTAAATTCAGACCCAGTGCACATATATGACCATACTTCACATAATTCTAAATGAACTACAGACTTTTAGCTAGATTATGATTTATTTACTATACTGAATTCACCAAATCCGCACCAGTATGTGCTTTAATCTATAGACTATCTATCTGTTTTATGGATGTTTCATTTCTGTTGTCTTTTGAGTGCACTGTAGCAATTTCCTAAGGACGACTGAATATGACATACCTATGGCTGTAGAGTATATGAATGAATAGGTTATTAAGCACATTATTAGAGCATAGCGAAAGGCAAACCAGAGTGGTTTACTCAAATGGTGGAGAATATGGCCAAAAAGAGTGAAAGGGTCTCAAAGGCATCAAAATATTTACCCTCACCTGTATGGACAAGCAACGCAATGCTAAGATTTTGTACTGCTGCAACAATCAGAGAACTAATTCTTACAGTGTGACAAAGTACCTGACCAAAAGATGCTATGCTCCGGACCATGTACTTATCCTTGAATTTCAGATTCTCGTTGTCATTTGATTAATTACTTCCTGATGTGCAGGCTCTGTTGCATTCAAGCCATGCGTGGCCACCAATGACAACAGTCTCTGATACAAAGGCCCAAACTCAATGCACTCCTCAATTAAGCCCAGGGTTTGTGGAGTTGCCTAACTGCTGCAAAACACTCTTCATTCACTGCACATCATCATCACCAACCAGGCTAAGCTGCACCGTCATCTTTCCAGGCTGAGCTTTTATTCATGTATTTCTGTCTGAACAGACAAGTCACCAAAGAAGGCTTACATCAATATTTACCCCTTAACTGGGGGGATAACTGTGTCTCTGCACTACCAAGAACGTCCACGTAGACATGGTGAACTGCGAGCCAAATAAAACAACAATCATTAGAAAATGGGTCATACACAATAGCTATAAGTGACAGCTTCACACATCTCAATAAAACTACAGCCACGTCGTGGTGTCTCAAATATTTGTCAACAGCTGACGAGACTGTGTGTGCGGACAATACAACAACATCAGTGTGATACAGTCCACATTTAAGGTTAGTGAGTTTGTGAAGGCGGACTTACCTTTGGAGAAACTGAGAGATGAATATGGTCAAGCTGGCTTCGATTCGAAGCGTCGTAAAACTTTCCTATGAGAGTGGTTATATAAATTCCTTTGTTTAGTTTTGTTTTTAAAGGTGTTTTTTTTTTATATATAATCGTCCGTCGGTGAACCGGGTTATTCTGTACGCCTGAATACACGTCGCGTCACCGTTCAGCAATCTGGCTCTATAGCGGTCTACTGTCAGACCATTGTCGTTACAAAACGGACAGGAGCAACAAAAATAAGGAGAAAACTGCGCAAAAGCTTAACAAATGGTTAAAGAAAAACGTAAAACCGACCGTGACAAAAGAAACAGGGCGACAAACAGCCTAGTTAACGTTACTTTTAAGGAATAAGATGATTACTCTCAGTCAAGAACCTAACCTAACTGTGTCAACACTTGAAACAGTGTCTGTAATCTTCATAGGTTGAAGTCCAGTAACTGCGGTCATAAGAAAAAACAACCGTTGTCGATTTTTTTTTTCTGAGGCTCAAGGTGCATCGCGTATTAGCAAAGCTTGGTCAAGTGGTATTTTCTTTTGGTGGTCGTTCTCTTGGGGGGTCTTAAAGGAGGGAGGGAGGGAAGGAGGGGGCCGCGCAGGGCGAGAGAAAGAAAAGATGTCTTGTCCAGATAATATCTCCTTAAAACGTATTTCCTCTCTAGTGTCTCTTCGTTCTTTTTCTTGTTTTGTTGAGGCAATAAACGCACTAAGCTGGTGGTATCAGCTATCCCCCCCCCCACGGACTCGAGCCCGTGTGCGGTGTCTCCCTCCCGGTACGGAGCGGACACTGGCCCTGACTCCCTCACCCAAACTTGCTCCCAGTATACCCGC
The DNA here is from genome assembly GCA_024331685.1 of Stegophilus panzeri. Lineage (NCBI taxonomy): Eukaryota > Metazoa > Chordata > Actinopteri > Siluriformes > Trichomycteridae > Stegophilus > Stegophilus panzeri. The sequence goes on from JANDJT010000102.1 coordinate 17,042,261, forward strand.
TCTGCGCATGCGCACTGCTCCGCCCCGTCAGCTGGGCCGTATTCGGCTCTCCATCTCTCCCTCCTTCCCTCCGCCTTGCCACGACGCGGCCACGTCCCAACCCGCGCACTACAGCCACAAGTGTAAACCAGCACGCCACCTAGGCGTCCCAAACCACATACTACTGCGTTGCTTAGCATATAAAAACATAGGACGCCACCACATAATCAATATTTTATCAGTATAGTAGTATCTTTTAAACCACTCTCAGAAACCAAGATAGAAAAGTATCAGCAAAGAGGTTGATTCTATTCAGTTTGTTCGTTAAATTGACTCTGATTCAATATTCCGAAACGACAGAATATACTTTTAACTGCTTTTAGTTCAACTCATTTACAAGTGTACATTTTGTCTTTCAAATGCACCAGATAAATCTAAAGCATCTAAATAAAACATCTAAAGTGCAATTTTCATGTGAAATGAGGCTTTACTGGAAAAAAAAAAGTTACATCTCCAAACAAGTAAAAAAAAAAAAAAAAAAAAAAACATACAGCGATAATAGCTACTGTATATAATATAAAGGTAAATTTGTGGTGGAAAAGAGGGAATTTGTCACATCATTTAACAATTAAATTAAATGAGACATCTCTTTTTTGGTCTCTGCTGTTGGTCTTGATTTACATTTACTTATTTCGTAGATACTTTTATTCAAAACAGAGGCAA
>JANDJT010000102.1:17043062-17083216 GCA_024331685.1 Stegophilus panzeri
TTTTAATAAATTTGCAAAGATTTCAAACAAACTTCTTTCATGTTGTCATTATGGGGTATTGTTTGTAGAATTTTGAGTAAAATAATGAATTTAATCCATTTTGGTATAAGGTTGTAACATAACAAAATGTGGAAAAAGTGAAGCGCTGTGAATACTTTCCGGATGCACTGTATACTACAAGCATATCGCTGACAGGAATCAAGTGCAATCTCTGATTAAATTGTTTTGAGAAACAGTCAAATCAAATCCAAATTAAACTCCCACTACACTATACTACAATGTGCAATCTACAACATACTCAAGGAAGATTATTGGAAAAGTGCTAAGGACATAGAGGCAGCATGTCCCAAAAAGACAGGGTACATGAAGGACTGAGGGGTTGTACTACTCTGATCATCAGAGTTAATGCATCACATTGAAAATATCTTCATATTCCGATCACTTAAAAATCACTGTACTCTGTTTGGAACATTGTTTAAATGACTGATGACTCAGTGATTAAAAGCAAGTGTCAAGGACTTAAGGTTTAAGGTCTGAATTAACCCTGGATGGGTCAGCAGTTTATTGCAGTGCACCATTCACATACACATTCACACACTCATTCACACCTAGGGGCAAATTAGCTTAGCCAATCCACTTACCTGTATGTTTTTGAACAGTGGTGAAATTACAGGAGGAAACCCATGCAAACACAAGAAGAACAAGCTGAACTCAATTTTCTGAGCCACCATGTCTCACCATAAATTTAAGCTCCTAAGCTCCACCCTGAGGTTTGATGACAGGCTGACATGACCTCCACTACACAGGCATGACAAGCTGGTTGTATTTCTGGGAGAAGTGAACGGATCGCCTTCCCCTGCTGTTCAACCCAGGCCACGATGTCTCTGTGGATGAGCAGCTAGTCCCTTTCAGAGGCTGATGTGGATTTCACCAGTACATGCCCAGCAAGCCTGCCAAGTATCGCATAAAGATTTGGATCACCTGTGACGTCACAACATCCTATGCATGGAATATGTAAATCTACAAGGGGACGTCTCCTGGAAGTCCTTGCAGAGGTGAACCAGGGAAAAGGGGTCATTCTGGAAATGACAGAGGGGCTCCAGGGGAACACCATGACCTGCGACAATTTTTTCACCTCCTATGTAATGGCGGAGGAGCTTCTGAAGAGGAAGATGGCCCAGGTTGGTACAATTTGCAAGAACAATACAGAGCTTCCCCCAAAGCTGCAGCAGAGAAAGCATAGAACACTCCTGTCCAACCTCTTTGCTTTCAGTAAGATGCACACAGCGGTGTCTTATATAACCAAATGTGGGAAGAATGTGCTGCTCCTTAGCACCAAGCACCACGAGCCGGCTGTGAGCGACACTGAGAAAAAGAAGCCAGTGATCATCACAGACTACAACTATTGCAAAGGTGTCGACAACCTGGACAAGGTATGTGCCATTACGCTTCAGTTACACAGACATTTATTCTTACTGCATAGTGCTTTTATTATTCAGTATTTTTTTGTATTTATATACACAATATTATATTTTTGTGAATGATGAGGAGAAGAATATTGGTTTTTCTTTCACAGGTTGTTGGCACCTACATCTGTAGGAGAAGAACATGTCAGTGGCCAGTGGTTCTCTTCTATAACCTTGTGTATGTCTCTACCTACAACTCAGTTGCATTGTGATCAGTCACAGAACCAGAGCAAAACATTCAGACTGGGGCTGTTTTTGGAGGAACTGGGGGAAATGCTTGTAATGCCTCAAATGTCACAGAGACAGTGAATCCCCTTTCCATCTGCCTCCACCATGGTGGAGGATCAACAGCAGGGAGACCCAAGCACCAAAAAGAGGAAGTTCTATGAGTTCTGTACTGACAAAAAGAAACAAATTTCCTCTACCTGCAACAAGTGTGGGAAGCATATCTGTGACGTCCACACATTCACATACTGCAGCTCCTGCTGTGTGTGAATTCCCTCTCACTCACTTGCGCGTATGCCTACTATTTCTGTTCTGAGTATTCTTGAGAATTGTTTTGACAAATAAATCTTGTTCTTGTTCAAAGTGATCTTGTATTTTTGCTTTATTTCTAGAACAATATAAGGTAATATTCTAAAGTAAATAAAAGTAAAAACTTTGGAAGGTAATAAAAATAATGTTTTGACGTCAACATTTTTGTCCTCCAAGGACCTGAGTGGTAGTTTTTTTTTTTAATCTGACATTGCACAAAAAAATAATAATGCATCAAAATCAATGTTGTTGCTAATCATTGACATATCAAATACTGTAATAATGAAAGAAAAAAAATCTGCTTAGCATTTAGTATATGGAAAATAATAAAAAAAAAATAATTAAAAAAACAACAATTATGTAAACAAACTGGCATTTAAAGGGTTAAAATTATGAAAATGAATGAATGTTTCGTGGTTATGATCAGAACAGATGCTGGTAAAAGTCAGTGAAAGTAGAAATAAATATTAATATATAAAATTTTTATGACAGTTTTTTGACATGGACATTTTTGTCCTTTATGGACCTGAGTGGTAGGGTTTTTTTTGTTTTGTTTTTTTTAAATCTGACACTGCATAAAAAATATGAATGCATCAAAATTAATGCTGTTGTTAATCATTGACATATCAAAGACTGTAATAATCAAAGATAAAAATCTGCTTAGCATTTAGCATATGGAAAATAATTACTATTTTTTTAATTAAAAAAAATCTGTGACATTATGTAAACAAACCAGCATTTAAAGGATGACAATTCTGAAAATGAATGAATGTTTGGTAATTATGTTTATAACTGATGCTGGTAAAAAAAAAAATCGACATCAGTGAAAGTGGAAAGAAATATTAATATATAATATTTTTATGACACTTTTTGGACATGGACATTTTTGTCCTCTATGGACCTATGTGTAACTTTTTTTTAAATTGACGCACAAGGGTTATTGGTGATTTTTTCTTTTCACAATCCCTGAGCTCTGGGGATGATAAGGAATATGAAAGTGCCAATCAATGTGCAGATACTTGCACGGTTACTTTGGAAACAAAAATTGTCCCATTGTCACTATCAATAGTTTGGGGGATACCGTACCATGGGATTATTTCCTTTGGGAGAATTTTAACAACAGTATTTGCATTTTCCTTTGAGAATTTGCCCATGATATCTAGAAGCTATTTGAGGCCTCTGATAGCTGGTATGTGTGTGTGAAGTTAATTTGTAGCACCTGAAAAGGACCACTAGGTGGTGGTAATGCATCATGTTTGGTGTTTTTTCCTTGTACATTTACTCTGGCACAAGTTAAGCATGCATCCAGGTTTTGTAAGAGTCTCCAATACAAAACCTCGATGTGGTCATAGAGATCACCCCCTTCGTGTGACATGAGAAACACTGAAAATGGCACACGAGGAATGGAAGGACAGAAGAGAAAAGAGCGTAACCTTAACAATAGCAAGCCTTTCAGGTAAGAGCGAGGCTTCTAAAAGATCAGAAACGAGTGTGGTGTGCAGTATGGCCTTACCATCAGCAGCACGAAAACCACAAGAATGCCAAATGTTACCAAAATCATGTGCAATGCCAAAAGCATAGCGAGAATCAGTGTAAATAGTAACAGTCTTGCCCTTAAAGAGATGACAAGCATGAGTGAGAGCAACGAGTTCCGCAGCCTGAGCAGAATGAAAGGGGATAGAGTGAGCCTTGTGAACAATATTTGAATAGCCAACAGAGTAGCCACATAAAAATGTGCCATCGTTGGGTTTAGAACACGATCCATCAACATATACCTCCTCCCCTCCTTCCAGGGGATGCTGTGACAGATCAGAGCGGACTGATGAGGAGTTAGGTATGTAGGTCAAACAGTCATGTTCCAACCAAGCTTCAGGTGCGGGCTCCTCTGAGCAGGCACGCAGAAGTCTGTGGCGCAGGACTGCAGGGGTATTAGCAGTGGGTACAGATTTAATGGTTAGGTTTTGTGTAGCACAAAGGATAGTTTCATATCCTGATCTACGCTGAGCAGTCAAGTGTTGTGTCTGAATGTTATTCAGGATAGCTAAGACCTGATGAGATGTGTGCAATGTGAGTGGGTGTGAAAGAACCACCTTTTCAGCATCAGTGACTATGAGAGGGGACACAGCAACAGCCCTTAAACAAGCAGGCATACCTTGAACTACAGGTTCTAGAGATTTGGAAAGATATGCTACTGGACGATAGCTATCACGGTGTTCCTGGGCCAAGACATCCTGCAGTGCTCCCATCCTCGGAAACATACAGGTGGAATGGGGACAAGTAGTTATTCAGTCCAAGCGCCGGGCGCTTATGCCTGTTTTAGATAACAGAAAGAGTGCATCACCTCCTTAGTCCATTCAATGTTCTGTGGAGAGTCCTTGAGACAACAAGTCTGAGAACTTTGTCATGGTGTGAGCAGTCAGGAATGAACTGATGACAGTATTTTATAAGTCCCAGAAAACTCAGCATACCTCTTTGTGTGGCAGGTGGCATAACATCGACAATAGCGCACACGCGGTTGCTGGTTAGTGACAAACAGACAAAAACACAGCAGGGGAGTCAATAAAGCCCTGAGGAACACGTGTCCAAGTGTATTTTTGATTTTTGAAAGTGAAAGCAAAAATAGGCGGCGTCTGCTCAGATATAGGGATGCTGAAAAAGGTACTTCATAAATTAACTACCGTGAAATGTGTGTGTGAGTGAGAAATGGCGGTGAGAATAGAAGCCACATCAGGTACACGAGGGCTTATTGGAATTACTAGATCATTAATTCGCCTAAGGTCCTGAGTAAAATGTCATCCCTTCCCATTTAGCTTGCGTACAGGGTTAACAGGTGTGTTGTAGGGAGGTACTGTAGGGACGACCACACCCTGCGTGAGAAAGAATCAATCACCGACTGTATACCTATCTCTTTTTTTGTAGTCAAAGGATACTTCTTACAATATACAGGGTAAGTGGTTTTGAGGTTCGCAGTATAAGGGGTTACCTGAATGAGGCCTACTTCATTAGCATGCTGTGGCCATAATATTTTGGGCACTGAAGCAAGTGCATCAGGCAGTGGACGCTCCATGCAGTCAGTGTCAGGCTCGTCATGACCCATATGGCAGACAGAAGACAAAGAAGATTAGATGGAGTTAGCAGAGTGAATCTACCATCATGCATTGTAAGAGAACACTTCAATTTAAACATTAAATCTCTACCTAGTAGGTTAAAAGGAGAAGACAGAATGATAACAAATTTGTGATAAAACATGATATCAGGATCCTCAGGAGATGTGACACATAACGGGTGAGTTTTGGGACATGTGACAGGAACCCCATCTATTCCCACAGAGTTAATGCTAGTGCTAGACAGCCCCCCTTCATATTGCTTTCCAAATGAAGAGCATGTTGCACCTGTGTCTACCATGAAAGGGTAGGATTTCCCTTCCATGCAGAGAGTCAAAATAGGAAGTGAATCATGATGAGAGCTTAATACGAGAGAGAGAGAGCATAGAAGAGGTTCCTTCACTCTGCGGGCAGCTATATTGGTTTTGTTGAATCTGCCATTGGAACGGTCTCATATTTACAGGCGAGATGGCAGGCTGTGACTGAGGCTGGAGCTGCGAATTTTACAAATCTCTTTGCTTCCTAGGACATTTGTGCTCCCAGTGTCCTGGTGTATCATAATAACAGCACTTACCAAATTACCTATTGCCTGTATTATGTTTGTGTCGTTGTGAGGGGCGTGAGGATCCCTCATTGGTATTAGTGGAGACCATCAAAGGTTTAATTTTTTGTTTGACAGAGGCTTTGAAAGCCCTGGTGGATTCCATTTCCCTCGCGCACGTGGCAAACTCCGTAGCTATCATTGTTTGCAGATTTTGGGTCGTAATTCTAATGGGTTGAGTGCACTTAATACACATATTGTTTAGACATGTGTTTATAAATCAACTGGAATTTTCCCTGGTTAAAGGCAAACATGGATTGTTTTCCCAGTCACTCTGAAAACTAATTAAAAATGAGGTAGAGGATTCATGGGCATGCTGTTTAGTGTTAGCCACATGTGAAGTATCCTCTTTCCTACTAGTTCTTTGCTGCAAAAAGGTGCGTAACTCAGCATAGAGAGTTAGAGAGATGGTCCGGGTCAGCCCAGGCATATTCATACGGATCACCTGCTGTACCTCTGCCCTGGAACCCATCATGAGTTAAGCCTAGTGTGGGAATGCCTGCAAGCTTAAAATACAGCGGAAATTGGGACCGTTAACTGAGCGTATCTAGTCTGCTGTTTAAGCGAATCAACAAAGTGACCAAAGTGGTTTATCTGTTCAAGGCAAAGCATTACATATTGCTTTTATTTCCATAATACTAGGGGGTATCAATGTAAAACTTTTTCCTATGTGATATTTCAACCAAAAGAATTTGTCGAATCACGTATGCATGTCATTAAGACAGACAGTGTTCCACCTTGAGCCAAAATGTGATATTTCAACAGATACCTCAAGATTTTTCAGGATATCTACACAGAAGAAGAAAGAATTAAAATCATTCACTTACCTCCGTCCAAATATCTCCACTTCAGACATCAGGAAACTGTTAAGTTCTTGTCTGATACCAGTCACAGAACCAGAATTTGGACCCTGCAATGGCTGATTATCCTCTTGTCCGAGCTCAGACACTGGAAGACTTAGACACTGCCATGAAAGCCTCCCCACTTGGCAAGATCCTAAAATCCCTCACCATTCTCCACCAAACCCAACAACTAACGTTTCTCGACCTGTGCAACAAGCAGCAGTGGTGATTCTAAGCCCAGCTTGCCACCTAGCAGCTGCTGTCATGGACACAGCTGTAGTATTCCTCATTTGCTGGGAGCTTCTTGCCTGTATTTAAACTATACTGTTCCTTTCTTTTTCATAAATAATTTGGTGCTATCATTTTCATTTGTTGTTTTACATTCCCTTCTGTTGTACTTTATTTTTTTAGAAATTAGTTTTTTTCACTAAAGACAGTGTTAGGATTTGAGAATAGATAATCTCCAGGTTACGATTCTTAAGAAGAGAGAAAGCGAGAGTACACAAAAAAGACAGTGCCCTCGCCCTGCTACACACTTCCCACACCAAGATTGGGAGAGTTTGCCAAATAACACACAGACACGCAAAGTTCAAATGGCAAGATCTCTGATCTCTGGTTAACTATTGATTGGTTAGGCGGAAGGGCATATTTGCACGAAACAGGAAGCATGTAAATATAAGACAGTGTGGCGACAGGCCAGCAGCAGGCGCACAAAAGGAAAGAGCGCTCCTCCCATGACTGCCGCTGGGATGCTGAAGAGACAGCTCTGCTTCAGCACCCTAATGTTTTGGACAGTCAGTGAGCGCATGGCGGTGGGGCGGAGCTGCCGAAATACACATGGCTGGCGGCTGATGAGCAGCGCGTCTACCCTGCACCATCCAGCAGATGAAAGGAGAGTATAAAAGGGAAATCCTCTGCTAGAAAAGGGAAAGAGGACTCTCCCGGTGCGCTGACTAATGTGTGGTGTGTTTTTTTGCAGAAAGCTCGAACGTGACCAAAGGCTCTGCCCCTTGGCTGTATCCGCGACGAGGCTGAAAGACCGAACCCAACTCTAGGCTTTTGGAAAACCTGCAGCGCAGCACCTACTGCCCAATGAACGACCCTGGCACACGAGCACTTACCCCTAGGGACCACTCCTGCATGCACACGCTATCACAAACTGTAAATAAATTCACTACGTTTAACACTTAAACGGCCTCATGTCTGTGCTCCTCCCACTGCTGGCTAAACTCGCTACAACAGGAACAACACCAAATATGGTTTTCAGGAAGTCATAGGAGTACGAGCAAATCTTATTAGGAAGGTATGTAAATGCTTGCAAATGGTATTCGGGGAGACAAAGGAATCTGCAAATGGTGAGGGGCTTCATCTGTCTGCACCTGAGTCAACAGAGGAACAAAGAGAAAAAGGAGGGGGGGATTGTTCACAGTAAACTTTTCGATGCCCTTTTAGGACCTGCACACACTCCTCCCATAAGCGGCGAGGAATTCCCAGGGATCCATGAGCCCACAACAGCTCCCACCACTCACATGCTCCCTCCAGACAGGGCATGAGTTGCTGTTTATACTTTCACAGGGACTGCAACATAAGCCTGATTAACAACACCTGCTATTGATTGATCAATTACCGAGCGCATACAGCGTAAGATGCATGGGCCAAAAAGACAGAGTAACAATAGAATAACTACAACTGGAATGACCATGGACATGTATGGCGCTAACCATCCAAAAAAATACAACAATCCCCAACAATCCCCACCATGCTCATCGAGGTATAGCTGATGAGTAATTATTTTCATTTCTTCTATGGCCTCAGAGATGTTACCATGGACATCATCATTGGGTGGCACATATGTGCAACACTGATCCCCAACCATGGCGCAAACACCTCCTTCTTTAGCAAGAAGTATATCAAGCACCATGCGGTTCTGTAGAGTGGTGAGGCGAATGGCAGTTAGTTCTTGCTTGATTCCTTCAATGGCTAAAGTGGTAGCATGAGCGAATGTGGCTAATCTGTAGTGAATGATTTCAATCTGATTCCAGGTCTGAGTAATACCATATTGAGGAAAAAAGGCGTCCCAGCAATTAGCCCCTCTATGTTTTATCTTATGTTCAGGTGCGGGAAAATTGTCCTCATTGTTAAAATTTAGTAACCGCCTGCTCCTGACAAGGGGAGTGGAGAGAATAATAGTAATAGGATTACTTAAGCAGGCGAGAGCACAAATGCCATTCCAGTTACTGGGGAGGTAGAAATAGGCCTGTGAACCACATGTCCAATACCAATCTGGTATAAACAGTGACCCTATCCTGCCAGGGTGAAGAAGTGAATATGGTGGGGTGCTGCAGGAGCAGCTGGAAGTATGTCAATCCCCCAACCCCCCCCCGTATGACGAACACAGACCGTGTAAGGCTTGTTCAGAGTGATATAAGCTAGGGGTGGTCCAAAGTTACGAGAACAAGAACCATTGGTATATGATAATGCCATGTGAAAGAACGAGGAATCATTGGCATTCAAAGAACAATTATTGAGAAAATGCCCCATTCTCCATCGATAAGGATTAACACATGCCATTTTGGTGAGAGTAACATTAAACTAAGGGAATGCAAGGAAAAGGGGTTGTCTACTGAGGATGGCAGAACTGTGCATATATAGCAGTGAGTCAAGATGTTATGCTGGCGAGCGGTGAGATTGGCATATTGCCAAAAGGTGTTATGGGAGTACAGGTGATTAGTGTGGAGGAGTGGTTTCATTGGGAGGATCAACTTGTATATGTTCCCAAGGCTAATACAAAATATATGTGTGTATGTGTTAAGGTGAGATGAGAAGAGGCCCCCTAAGGGCTGCTTGATTGTGAATTTTCTCCTGTCGCGGGTGAGCTTGCTCTAGTCGGGCACCGTTTTACTCTACTGGTGTGGATCCACTAGGGTTGACAGTCAGTGAGTATGGCCATGCGAGTGATGGCTATCACTTTTGTGGGAGGTCCAAAGTGGGCTTCTCCAACTTTCCTGGGGTTGAGGCTTTTCACCGGTACAACATCACCTAGGAGAAAGGGGTGACTAGGTTTATCTGTAGGTAATAGGAGAGAAGCAGAGACATTACCATGCACACTGTTAAATTTTTCAAATAAGGCTTGTGTATAATCGCAGATAATCACATCCAGGTCTCCTGTAAAAGAAATGCCAGTGTTACCTTTAGTCCATGGGGTTGGTCTGCCCATTATGATTTCAAAAGGAGACTTTGGATGTGGCATCATTCAACTCTCACAGAGAACATCAGGGAGCAAGTCTACCCAATTTCTACCTGTTTCCATTAGTGCCTTAGTAAGTCTGTCTTTAAGGTGTGATTTTTCCATTCAACAATACCTGAGTTTTGAGGATGGTATGGTATGTGAAAGTTCCAATTGATGCTAAGGTATTTGCAAAGATTTTGCGTAATTATTACCATGAATGGAGTGCAGTTATTGCTGTCAATCGGTTGTGGGATGCCATATCGTGGTATTATTTATTTGGCAAGGATCTTAACTACCTTGCTTGTGTTTTCTTTAGAGCACAGGAAAGCCTCAACCCACTTAGAGAACTTGTCAATGATAACCAATAGGTACTTTAGGTTTCGTACTGATGGCATGTGTGTGCAGTCAATCTGCAGGCTCTGAAAGGGTGCGTCAAGTGGAGGTATTGCATCATGTTTAGCAGTTTTGCCTTGAACATTGGCCCTGGCACAAATCAAACAGGCATCCAGGAGAAGTTTCATGGTTTTTACAAAATTTGAGATACAAAATTCGTCAGTAATACTTCTGATCACCCCCTTTTGTGTGACATGAGAAATACTGTGAAAATGGTGCACAAGAAAAGGAAGAACAGAGCGTGAAAGGGCCACATGACCTTGTGGGCAGCAAATAATGCCATCCAACCTGGGCATACAACCCTCTGTGTGCCAAAAGAATAAGTCAGCCTATGTACCAGAAGTCTGCAAAAACATGATATCAATATCACAGGGGGTGTATGCATGCAAGAAAAATGAAACTACAGTGGCGTTATGGATGTGAGGAGAGGGTGAGCCCTTTTTGGCAGCCCACTTATCCATCTCGTTTGCCAAACAATTGCCCCTAGCAGAATCTGACTCACCAGGGTCATGACCATGAACTTTAACAACAGCAAGTTACTTGGGAAGCAGAGAGGCTTCCAAGAGGTCAGAGACCAGTGTAGCATATGAAATAGGTTTACCGTCAGCAGTTTTAAAGCCATGTGCATGCCATATCCTACCAAAGTCATGGGCCACCCCAAATGCATATCAAGAATCAGTGTAAATGGTTACCACTTGATCACAAAGAAGACGACATGCTCTCACGATGGCTACCAGCTCTGCAACCTGGGCATATTTAAAAGAAATTGAGTGAACCTCATGAACAATATTGGGTAACGAACACACTGCATAACCACATAAGGTGGAGTTGTCATTGGGTTTTGAGCATGAGCTGTCGACATAAACGTAAATCCCACCCTCCAAGGGATGCTGAGTGACATCAGAACGAAGAGAGGAAGTCTCAAAAATGTGCGCAAAACAATCATGTTCTAACCAGGCATCAGAAGATTTGTGAATTCCTGGCTGTCCCAAGGCTGGGGATGTGTGAGTACAGGTGATGAGTTTGACATATAGTATTGGTTAGGAGAAACGTAGGTCTTTCCATTGGAACATGATGCTGGTGAATGGAACCAGTCAACTTGAGTAATGTCCTGATCTAAAGCCCATGTTAGAGCACCTACTAGGTTCATAAATTTGTTCTCTTGGGGCTGGTGGGTAAACACAGCAAAGAGTGTAAGCTTTGCCATATTTAGAACCAGATTTAAATGTAATGCTGAAATGAAAATGATTGAAAATCAGGGTCCATAGAGCTTGACAGGAATTTAGCTGTTTCATTGTTCTCTGATACTCCAATACTTTGTGATCAGTGAATATGATGAAAAGATGAATAGCATGCTCAAGCCAGTGCCTCCATTTCTCTAGGGCCAGTTTAATCACTAACAGTTCCTTGTTACCCACATCATAATTCCTTTCTGCTTGCATGAGTTTCTTAGAATAGTAGCTCATTGGGTGCAGTTTAGGTTTCTCACCAAATCGTTGAGACAGAATGGTGACTACTCTGGGGTCTGAGGCAAGAGTCAGCCACCCCTTGACTGACAACATATTTTGGTCCATGAAAACCCCTTCTGGGTTAATTATGTAGCCCAAGAATGAGATCTTGGTGATGTGAAACTCATACTTCTACCCTTTAACATGTTTAGCATGATGTTTTTTTTTTGACAGACAATAAATTCGAACGTCGTTAATGTATGGAACGATGAATTTTCCCAGTATTTCTTGAAGCACATAATTTATAAGCCACTCAAACACTGAGGGGGTGCAAGAGAGTCCATATGGCATTACACAATATTCATAGTGACTAGAGGTGGTGCTGGTTCCTAGGGGATGTGGTTCCTGTCAGGAGATCAATAGCATTGTCATAAGGGGGGTAAGAAGGCAGTCCACTGGCCTTTACTGACTTCAGGAAATGCTTGATATTCTGATGGGATTGAAACTGAGTGGGAAAACTCAGTATTATCAGTGGAAGTAGATGCTGTTAACTCTGTAGGTGCTTGGAGACATGACTCAAGAAAATGAGATGACAAGCTTGTGATTTCTCTCTCCATCTAGGGGGTTGTGCTTCTGTAACCAGGGTAAACCAAGGACAATGGGATACTTGTACATGACAATGATTAACAAGGAGATTGTTTCCATTTGCAATGCAATGACTTGTAGTTGGAGAGGTTCTGTGATGTGCATGACAGACCCTCCTCCTCTGGGGGCCCCATCTGTGGCTTGGATATGCAGGGGATGCTGGAGAGGCTGAAGACTGAGTTGGAGCATTTCAGCGATGGTTCGGTTGATGAAGTTATCAGCGGCACCTGAATCAATCAGAGCTGTAAGGGTAGAAACACTTTCTGAGTGTTTACTCTGAACAGGAATTGAGAAAGCCTGAGAGGACAAATATTTGGAGGAACTAACTGAAGGTGGGTGTGGCAGTAGTGCAGCCTGCTTCTTTGTGGAAACTGGCTGTCACTGGACTGGACGCATTGGACACTGAGAGACTCTGTGTTGGTCTTTGCCACCAAGAGAAACACAGTCCAGCCTTCCTCCATCTTTGTCATTCGAGATTGGTGAGCGTGGCTTGGCCAATTTGCATACTTTCAGTGGGGCTTGTTTCAAGTAGTGCTTTCTCTTTGAAACTTGCAGGTGGACAATTCCACAGCAGGTAGTTGAGACAGATGGACAGGTCGATAAGCACATCCAGGAATTTCTGTTCATCATGACATGTGATTTCATTGAGGATGACTGGGTTCATGCAGTTTTGAGTGTAGGTTAATTCCAGCCACTGCCAGCAGCAAGGGTTCTGAACTCAAGGGCATATTCAGTGGGTCCTTGATTTCCCTGGGTCATGGGTAGGAGTCGCTCTCAAAATTCTTTCCCCTCTGAAGCATGATAAAACACAGATTGATATGATAGTAGGATGTATCAAAATTGTTGGGTGCGTTTCATACATTTATTCAAATCAGACTATCAGAAGTTTATTTATTTATTTATTTATTTAGAATTTTTAGAAATAATTTAATTTATGACTTTTGTTGGGGGTTGGGGGTGTGTCCAGGGTTGGGGGTTTGATTTCTGCCTCCACCCTGTGTGCACAGAGTTTGCATGTTCTCCCCGTGCTTCAGGGATTTCCTCCGGGTACTCCGGTTTCCTCCCCCAGTCAAAAGATATGCATTGTAGGCTGATTGGCATCTCTAAATTGTCCGTAATGTGTGAATGGGTGTGTGAGTGTGTGTGCGATTGTGCCCTGTGATGGGTTGGCACCCTGTCCAGGGTGTTCCCTGCTTTGTGCCCCACGTCCCCTGGGATAGGCTCCAGGCTTCCTATGACCCTGTGTAGAATAAGCGGTACAGAAAATGGATGGATGGATGGATGGATGGATTTCAACCACTTTCCATATATTTATGAACTGTTAAATTATTAATTATTCAGATAAACCTAAAACATTTACCTCATTACTGAAAAAAAAAAAAAAAATTAAACCATATTTTTTAGTTATATATTCATCTGGCTAAACCCACTTAATATAAATGTTTTAAATTATTTTACGTGTTATATATAAGCCATAACATTAAAACTACCTGTTTATTATGTGGGTCCCCCTTGTGCCACCAAAACAGCTCTGACCTATCAAGGCATGGGCTCCACAAGACCTCTGAAGGTGTGCAGTGGTATCTGGCACCAATATATTAGCAGCAGATCCTTTAAGTCCTGTATGTTTTGAGGTGGGTCCTCCATGGATGGGAATTGTTTGTCCAGTACATCCCACAGATGCTCAATCAGATTGAGATCTTAGGAATTTGGAAGTCAAGTCAACACTCTGAACACTTTGTCATGTTCCTGCAACCTTTCCTGAGCAATATTTACAGTGTGGCAGGGCACATTATCCTGCTGAAAGTGGCTGCTGCCATTAGGGAATATTGTTGCCATGAAGGGGTGTACTTTGTTTGCAACAATATTTAGGTAGATGTGTATGTGTAAAAGTAACATCCACGTGAATGTCAGGATCCAGTGTTTCCCAGCAGAACAGTGCCCAGAGCATCACACTGCCTTCGCTGGCTTGCCTTCTGCCCAAAGTATATACTGGTGCCATCTCTTCTCCAGGTAAGAGACACACATTCAGCCGGTTTTCCATGCTCACGTGTCCATTGTTGGAGCTTTCAGGAGTACGCAGGGGTACGCAGCCACATATGCAGCAAGCAATGTTCTGACACCTTTACTTTTTCAGTAATTTGTGTTACAGTAACTCTTCCGTGGCATTGGACTAGACAGGTTATCCTTCGCTCCCCACGTGCATCAGAGAGGCTTGGGTGCCCTCGACCCTGTTGTCAGTTTACTGGTTGTCCATCCTTGGACCACTTTTGGTAGGTACTAACCACTGCATATTGGGAACACCCCACAAGACCTGCCACTCCTTGACTGACAACATATTTTGGTCCATGAAAACCCCTTCCGGGTTAATTACGTAACCCAAGAATGAGATCTTGGTGATGTGAACCTCACACTTCTACCCTTTAACATGGTTAACATGATGGTTTTTTTTGACAGACAATAAATTAGAATGTCGTCAATGTATGCAATTATAAATTTTCCCAGTATTTCTTGAAGCACATAATTTATAAGACATGGTTGTCTAGCCATCACAATTTGGCTCTTGTCAAAGTTGCTCAGATCCTTAGGCTTGTACATTTCTTCTGCTTCCAACACATCAAGTTCGTGAACTGACTGGTCACTTGCTGCCTAATTTATCCCACCCCTTTATCCCACCCGCCATTGTAATAAGATAATCAATATTATTCATTTCAGTTGTCAGAGGTATTAATGTTATGGCTGATCTGTAATTTAACCGCATATCCACTATGATTTTTGAATAACATCAATATGTAATAAATAATTTACCCAGCTTGTAATCATATTCACTATGAGCTAATTTCTGTGTAATTTAGTGAAATTCATGACACACAGTTAGACAGAAGGTTAATGAAAATTGAATTTATCCTCAGTCACATGGTACACATCACATTATTAACGTAATGAAGGTCAGGACGGATGCAAGTGCAGATAAGAGCTTTTTATAAAGAGAGGCAGGCAGACAAATCCAAATCATGAGATAAAAGCGTGGTCAAAAACAGGCAATGGGTCAGGTGATCTGCAAACAGGCATAAACTGCATCATCAGGATGCAGGCCTGACCTCACTAACACATTCATGAACACATCATACAGCTCCATCTAGTAGGTCTTCCTGTTACAACACTGTATGGTTTTAAAGGGATAGTTCACCAAAAAATGAAAATTCTGTAATAGATTTCTCACCCTCATATTATTCCAAACCCATTAGGCTTTCGTTCGTCTTCAGAACACAAATGATGAAATTTTCTATGAAACCTGGGAGATTTTTGTGCCTCCATTTACAATCCGATTAACGAAAACTTTAAAGCTCCAAAAAGTTAATAAAGGCATCATAAAAATAATCCATGTGACTTCAGTCGTTTAATCCCAATTTTATGAAGCAACATGAATGCTTTGTGTGCACAAAGAAATGAAAATTAAGTCTTTATTCACAAAATATCTTCACCTCTGCATAGATCTCTGACGCGCGTTCAGAGAGTTATACAGAGTTCAACGATATGAAAAATTCCTATGTCAGCCATTTTGGATGTCGGCCATTTTGAATTTAGTCACAAAATGCTGTATTTTATGAATGACTTGGCATATCATTAGAAACCCGGTAAGTGTTTTTGGCATGATGGCTTGAAGGTAGTCAAAATTTTTGGGACAGCGCCACCTTGTGGTCAAAGATTATAATGCTATTTTTAAAAATGCTAATCGCTATCGACTCCTTTTGCCTACTGTCATAAGACAGGTCTTGATAGATTCTGTGGTTCATGCCAAGAACAGTGATACCAATTATCTTATGTTCAAGCAAACTTCATGTCCACCATTTTTAAATGTTTTGAAAACCTACATTTTCGAATTCGTCCTAGGCCATTTGACTGAATAGCATGAAAATTGGCCTGTATCATCTAGGCACTCACAACAATGCTACCCCCTCTTATTCACAACATGTTGATAAACCTTACTGTTTTTGAATAGCGCTTCAACGAATTTGATGAAGAACGTGCAAAATTGAACTTGAGGTTGTATCTCCACAATTCTATGAGGAATTGTGACAAAACTTGGTACATGTCATCAACATTAGGCCCTGAGGTTAAATGCAACACACTGCACACTGCCTCCTACTGGTCAGGAGATTGCAAAAACTGCTTTTTTTCTTGAACGCTTTCCTGCATGATAACCATCATTCCCAGATGCATGGTTCAGAACAGCGCTACATACTGGACAAAAATTCTAATAAGTAGCTATTTTCAGTTGTTTTAAAAAATTTTTTTTTTTTTTTTATGAATGAAAGTTTACTTTTACTAACTCCTAATACACTGTTCATTGGACTCTAACCAAAAATGTCACAAAGCTTCTTTTGCTGCTCATGGTGCCGATAATTGGCTTGACCCTGGTATTGCTGCTTGCAGCTATATTTAGGGGTCAAGCACTGAAGGTACATAGGCACCTATTGTATCCATTAGTTTTCTTCTTCTTCTTCTTCTTCTTCTTCTTCTTCTTCTATCCCACAGGGAGTCTATGGCAGCCCTATGAACCATAAGTAGGAAAATGATTAAATTTGGCACATTCATACATATGACCATGAATAGTATCTGGACCAATTATGGGCCCTCTATGATCAACTCTATAGCGCCAATACTAGTTAAAAAATTTTCAAATGATTATAATTTTTGAAAAATTTTCCCTAGAGAAAAAAAATTTAGTTAATCAGATTACTCTCCTTATGGTGATCACAATGCATATCTTACAGTAAGACTCGACCCATTACAGTAGTCACCATTTTGATATGTACAGTATTCAGTTTTTTCACCACTCCTTATACAACTTTTGTCCAATTCTTACCAAAATTGGCTCAGATGATAAGTGGTCAGATCTGCACAAAAATGACTAAACAGAATGTTGATATTCATATTTGTTCAAATCTTATGATCCTGTATCTGTTAACATTCTAACTAATGCGTTTCTGTGCTCATTCTCACCTCGGATACTCCCCTCAGCATCAAAACAAAGCTGCATTCTTTGTGTGGCACACTGTGATAAACCACAAGCTGTAGTTCAAAAGCTCCTGGGTTCAAGTCCCATGTAGTGCAACTTCTTAAAATTGTCTGTAATCTTGTGTCATTTGGTTCCTTTCTCCTTTAAATGCTGCTTGCAGCTTTAATTATTAGGGGCCAAGTACCGAAAGTATGTAGGCACCTATTGTATCCGTTAGTTTTCTTCTTCTTCTTCTTCCGCAGTGGGAGTCTATGGCAGCCCTATGAACTGTAAGTAGGAAAATTATGAAATTTGGCACATTCATACATATGACCATGAATAGTATCTGGACCAATTATGGGCCCTCTATGACCAACTCTATAGTGCCGCCACTAGTTCAAAAATTTACTTTTCAAATGATTATAATTTTATTAACACTTTGTCCCAGAGAAAAGCAATTTAGTTCATCAGATTACTCTCCTCATGGTGATCACAACTGATATCTTACAGTAAGACTCGACCCATTACAGTAGTCACGATTTTGAGATGTACAGTATTCAGTTTTTTCGCTACTCCTCATACAACATTTGTCCAATTCTTACCAAAATTGGCTTAGATGATCAGTGGACAGAGCCATACACAGTGGATTCACTGTGTCATGGTGAATCCGTGGATACCAATTTTGCCAGGATCGGATGAACTGCCTGTCTGTCATGTTGAGATTCATCATATATTGTAATATCTTTTAAAATATTTGACATATCAGCACAATATTTGGTAGGGATCATTCATAGCATGTCTTCTAGGTAACTGAGAAATATGACTGCAGCGCCACCTAGTGTTCTTAAGATATAGGGTTTTTTTTTGTAAAAACACATAACTTTTGAAAACATTGTCCAAAATTAGTTTTTTCAGTGTCATTAAATGTGTGGTGCACTGTGATAAACAACAAGCATCAATTTTAAAGTTCATAGGTTCAATTTCTGTGTGGTTGAACTTCTTAAAAGTTAGTGTAATGTAGTGTCTTTCGGTTCCTTTCTTTTGTGGTTCAGCATTGCACAAACCGTTCAACCTCTTGGCATGCAAATAAATGCCTCTGTTCTGTTAATTTCCTGTTCAATCTTATTCTCAGCTGTGCTTCTGAACCTATCTTTTATTCATTCATGTACATACTATTTCTCCTCTTCGTGTTCTTCGGGCTCTGCATTGCTCTTGCTGCGCCTTTGGTGCTTGGCCCCATTAAATGTTGCTTGCAGCTTTAATTCTTGTTGTTGTTGTGTTGTTGTTGTTGTTCTTCTTCTTCTTCGTCTGCTTCTTCTTCTTCTTCTTCTTCTTATTATTATTATATAGTGTGCTTTCATCATACTGCTGCTACACCATATTTACATGGGCTAATAAATGTAGCAAATATTGTTCTCATAAAGGTTCTTATCATCCCATAATTGTTTCATTCTTAATACATGTCTTTTGTTGCAATGCTATGTAGGCTGGATTCATTCTATATCCTAAAGGTAGCTGTTTTTGCGCACAGTAATCTAACAAAACCAACAAAAATGTTACCCTCCCCTTTTTGCAAGATTGGACATTATGGATGTCACTGTATTTATAGGTAATAATACAAATGTAATGCGTTCATTTGGGCCTACTCCAAGGAATCATAGGAAAGTAGAACTTGGGTACATTCAAGGTGTGGTCCTGAATATACATAACAAGATTGGTGTTGATATGTAAATGAATTGCAGAGATATGACTTAGGATCCTGTCTTGTGCTCGCAAAGTCATATGCTTTCTAAGTCATATGGTTTTCAGTATCAAAAATCCTAAGTCGAATGGTTTTCGATATAAAAAAATCCATCTGATAAATTTTGTGCAGACAAGTCTTAAGATGATATGATCCAAATTTGATGATTTTTGAGTGTAATTTATAGGAGGAATAACGAAAACACAGATTAGATTTGTTATTGTAACTTTTGAGCTCTAGGAGACACTGTCATGAAATTTGTTGCATAGTCCTGAAAACACGTACCAAGTTTAATGACAATGCTTAAAGTCGTTAATGAGACACACCATCACTTCCTGATTGCGAAGTCATCACAAGAATTGTTGGCTTTAGTGTTGCATGATATACCTATACTAGAAAGGTATCATAATACCCTGCTGTTAAAAACTGTAGCCTACTATTCCTCATTTTATTAGTACCGATACTTTAAGAATAACTGCTTTTTAATAAGAGCCGTATTTCCTGATTTGCATCGATGTGTGACAGCAGGGCGGTGTGTGTGCAGTGCTCTGCTTCCACTCCCTGCATGCATGCACACTGGGTGTGCCAAACTTTTTTTCCTCTAATATGTGCTGCAGTTTTTCACGGTGACGAAATGAGAGGCATGGCTGCAAATACAAGTGCTCTTGCCGACCGTATACGGCAAGAGCAAGCAGATGCACAAAGCGAAATATGGCATTATTTTGCTTACGTAGCCGACAGTCAGTGCAAGCCCACGGACACCACAAAGCCCATCTGTAAAGATGTTTTAAACCTACACGCTAAGGTGGTAACAATTTACCTTAAATTGCAAGCTGATAAAAAATCAGCTGTTGTATGAAGTATGCACTGCAGATCAACACCACCATAAATTTTCAATTATTAATGGTAATAACGGCATGTACATTTCTGTCAAGAATTATTTCAATTAGAAAACACGCTCTGTGTCGAGCAAACAGACCTCGTCTTATATACTGTTTGTATAAAATAAAAATCTGGTAACAAATAAATAAATTAAAAATCACATAAATAATCAAGTACAGGGGACATCAGATTCCATGTGTTCTGTCATCTATTATTCAATTACTTTTCCTGTTGTTTTAGGTTTTTGCTGTTGTATCGGTTCAGTATTAGTATCGAGATATTTTAGTCAGGTATCATATCAAAATCATAATTTTGATTACATGAGATAGGAATCGTAGGACATTTCTGCCTGAAAACAAATGCAGTGGACGACAAACATAATCAATGTGGACAACACCCTTCCTTCAGCAAAAATGATGTACAGTATGAAATCCAATCACAAGTGGTCAGTGGAGATTGATTCAAAATGTAAACAACTATGCGTTTTAACTTTCCACTTGTGACTGGATTTCATACATGATTTTCGCTGGAGGAATGGTATTCTAACTGCTGTTCATGCGACATACTGCTTGATTGGAATGAAAAGCTGTACCCACACTGGCCATTTGAGGATAAGATTGGACACCCCTGCCCTAGCTTGAAAATACTTAAACATTGTGGGACTGTATGGAAATTGCACTGAATTGTACAGTTCTTCACTGCTAGGCTAATGGATAAAGGAGATGCTCTAACAGCAGACATAAAAGCAGCTCCAGTGAAAATGATGTAAGAAATCCAATCACAAGTGGTCAATGTAAATGCAAAATGGAGAATTTGTGTTTTGTGATTTACTGGACATTTTGTGTTTTACTGGAGCTATTTTTCCTCCAGCAAAAATTATGAATGAAATTCAATCACAAGTGCTCACTGGAGAAGCATTCAAAATGGCAGGTTTAAACTATGCATTTCGGCTATCCACTTGTGTTCAGATAACTCAAGATGGACGCTAATACCAGGTTTGAATAGGGCCAGAAAACGACTCTAGCTACTTTTACTCAATTGAACTCCCAGCCAGATGGCTGTGGCATATTTGAGATTCAATCTAAATGATGATAAGTCAAATGCTTTTATGGTTTCTGCCACTCAGGGGTCCATGAATTTGTTTTTATCATTTTGATCTGCAACATGCTATAGATTTTACTGATTCAACATTCTAATCTATTGACAAAAAAATCAGTTAATTAATTAATGGATGCTTTTTCTTTTTCTTCTTCTTCTTCTGCTTCATATTATTATTATTATTATTATTATTATTATTATTATTATTATTATTAGGGCTCAAGCATTGAAAGTGTGCAGGGCCCTAATGTTTTGCTTAGGATTATTATTAGGGGCCAAGCACTGAATGTGTGCAGGCCCTATTGTTTTTCTAAGGATTATTATTATGATGCTTTTTTAATTTTCTTATTTAATTATTTTATTTAGGGGCTTTTGGGGCCCTTAACATGCTCAAAATCTCATGAAAATGGCACACAAGTCAGAGTCATCGGCCATTAGGCCTGGACAAAGGGTGGCAGATGGTCATTGTAGGGGGGCTCTGCAGGTAAACAGGAAGAGTCTCATATCTTCTGCATGCATTGAGTGATTTAGATAAACTTGAGCTTTATGTTTGGTACTGGAGGCTGAACACATGGATGTGATGACTGTGACTCACGGTCATAGCACCACCAACTGGCAGCAGGAAGTGTGTGACTTACAACAGACTTTGCAATAATCCTCTTATCTTTACCTGAATTGCCTCAAACTTGGTCAGAATATTGTCAAGACATGGCTGATGTAAAATTGTTAGAGGATTTTTGATATCTACCGTTAAAGGATTTTTGATAGTGTTGCCATTGTAACGCATCAAACATTAATGCTCGTTTCTGGTGTTTTTGAGGCCCTTAGCATGCTTAAAATTTCATGAATATCAGCACATACGTCAGAGTCGTCGGCCGTTAAGAGTAGGCAAAAGCTAAGACATGGGCATGTAGGAGGGACTCTGTAGCACCCCCTTTTAAAACAGTGGGGTCAGTTTTACCTACAGTCACCAAACGTGGTACATATATTGTTCTCATCAAGCCGATCAACTTTCAAAATTACAGTCATTAGCTCCGCCTAACAGGAAGTCAGCCATTTTGGATATAATGTGGACTTTCTCATGCACATATACACACACACACACATACTCTTATATGTATACACCCCTCTTCTCCTCCTCCCCTAAAGCGCTTCCGACCTGCTCCCAAAAGAAACCCTGAACTCTGCAGACATTATCATAGGTGAGTTTAATGTCACATGATGATAGGGTGCCATTCAGATGTGGATTCATGTTAGTGCTAAAAAATAAAGTTTCAGTCCTGATTCAGTAGTTGTACAGCCGAGTGGTGCAGCTTTCCTACACTACACCCAGATGATGCTCCCTGACTAGCTAACATCCTGTCTTGATTGTTTTATATTCTTTGTCACGCTGTTCTTCTGTTTCTGTTTCACAACTATGACTTGATATCTGTTCAGTGCTACTTCAAATAAATATGTTTAAATAACATTTATGTTTCTGTATTGTATTATATTTTTATACTAGTAACTGGTGTTAAAAATTGGTCTAACCATCAATAAACCGGTGTGTTACGATGTGGTGTGTTGTGGGCCGGGTGTGATGGTCCACTCTGGTCCAGAAAGTCCAGGGCCACTTTTTGATTCCAGTCCACCCCTGATCTATTGTTTTCCTACAGATTTTTTTTCAAGTGTTCAGGGGCTTTTAGGACCCACTTTTACATGGTACAAAATCATACATACTTGTATGTATATGTACATATATGTATGGCAAGACAATGAGGATGCTAAATTTCGTAGGGATTTTTGATATCTTGAACAGTTTCAACATGGCGAGGCAATAAATTTATGGTGAAAAAAGGGAAACAGGAAGTGTCTCATATCTTCTGAGTGCAATGATTTAAATGAAAATTGAGCTGTATGTTTGGTACTAGGGGCTGAGCACATGGAAGCAGCTATTGTGAGTCACGGTCATAGCGCCACCAACTGGCAGAAGGAAGTGTGTGACTTACAACATACTTTGCAATAATCCTTATATCGTTACCCAAATCGCTTCCAACTTGGTCAGAATAATGTTGAGACATGGCTGATGAAGAATTTTGAAAGAATTCTTGATATCTTAAATGGTGTTGCCATCAATTTTTAAGAATTTTCTTTGTATATTGAGGTGTTTTGAGACTCTTAGTATGCTTAAAATTTCATAAAATTCAGCACACACGTCAGAGCTGTCTGCTGTTAAGTGTCGGCAAAAGCTAAGATTTCTTAGCATTTATTTAAAGCTATATTTATTATTAAAATTCATCAACTTAGGTTTTAAGGTATCTGAAATTTAATGTTATTAATTAAATACCCTAATAAGTGTTTTTGTTCTACTGTCCTGTCTATATCTATGATTGTTTGGTATATCACTGAAAAGTGTATTTTGAAATACATAGTACTCAATTTGACTTTAGGATAGTAGACATCACGTGTGTAAAGAAGTAAATGTTTCATTGTTTCCATTTACCTTACCATAGCATTCTAGCTCATTCCATTATCAGTTAGCTATTTGTGCGTTTCTCTCATCCTGAACGGATGTTGGCCAACTAACCTAATATAATTAAAAGTGAAAATAAAAACTAAGAACGCTTTAAGTCAGCAAATGATGTCACTCCCCATGCATTTTCATCACTTCTCAGATAGCATTTTACTCAAATGATGGACATTGTGTTCACTAATAAACAATTTATTTCAAAATGATCAAACATGATTAGCCCCAGCGACAACGAGACAATCCAACAGCAGCGCGAACGATTGGTAGTATTTATGTCTCAATACGGCCACATGAACACACTTCCGGGTTCTCCTCGCCCGCTCCCATTTTGTCCCTTCAGCGCGTGTGCCGTTTACTAAAGTTGCCTCTACAAGTCGGGAGTGGCAGGGGACTCAGAAGCTGCTATGATCCTCCTCTTCCTTTTCTTTCATACAAGCAAAATGGTGTACGAATTCAACACGAGTGCGCGCGCGTGCGTGTGTGTAAGCGCCTCCCTCCCGCGCGCTTGTTACTGTTTTTGTTCAGTCCTGCCAAGTCGTCAGCTGAGCTCGCGTTCACCTCTCTACTGTACAGGGTTGTAAGCGCACTCCTGACAATTAAATGTGTCCACTTAAAGCGGATTTTTGTCAGATTTTATTTTGCAATACGATACTCGACAAACATGTTTTCGCACTGAACACACAGCTAATCTATGACATAACGATAAATTATCTGAATTGTATGGTAAAATATAACGTTGTCGATTGCAGGCGGATGAAATGCGAGGCTGCGTGTGTAGTTTAATTAATAATGATTTGTTTACAGTGGCTATTTTACCCCGCGGAACAACACGGCGTTTTTGCAGTGCTGCGTGATTCCTACCAGCTGTTTCCCGCCTTGAAAGACATCCGATCAGCTGCAAATAGACACACACACACACACACACACACACACGTACATGCAGAAGGAAGGAAGGAGGGAGGGAGACAGGGGGAGGGAGATTGAGAAAGAGAAAGAGCGCCACACACTACGGGGGAACCCCATCAGCTGGAAGTAGAGTATCATTACAACTCTTCACGGTCAGCAGACGTTGCGTTCGTATGCAAACAACTGCAAAATATTCAGCCGCACAGTGTGAATTGTTTTTATTAAATGCGCGATTGCTCGCGAATACATCGCAGAAAAGAGCGTCTGTTCGTAATAAGCGAGGTGTTAGGAAGAATCGCGGACTCAAAGCTGGAGAGGAAAGCATGGAGTATTTCATGGTACCAGCTCAGAAGGTGCCCTCCTTGCAACATTTTAGGAAAACGGAAAAAGAAGTCATAGGGGGCTTGTGTAGGTATGTATGCACACCTTTTCTCCGTTGAAAGCCCGTGATTATTAGCAGGCATGATTTCTGCTTTTATCGCGCGCCAAGCAGCAGAAGTAATGAGGCAACATGCTTCATCTGGTCGGTATGTTATTGTGTGCACGGACAAATCTCCTGGAGTAAGACGGGAAATACCTCAAAAAAGACAGCATTTATAATGTTGATGGGGTATTGCGATGTTAGTTTCAAACTTGTACGTTATCGCACTAACGTTACTTCGTAGATAATTTGGCTAAATCCACACATTTTGTGTCTAACAAACATAAACCACGTGGTTCCGTGCACACCACGCCGCTGCTCTGCTGCAAGGCGATTCCAAATCAATGGACTTAATTTCAGCGCCTTTGAACGTTTCGCGTTATTTTGTGCATTATTAGGTTTTAAGATGGTGGTCTGGTGTGTAATTGCTGTTTTATTTTTGAAAGTTGAGGCCGAGCAGAGCGCTACTGCACGCGGTGTTTGTTGGGTTGCGAGAGCGGGCTAAAGTTATTGTGGGCAGTGCGGCCATGCTTGTGGCTTGTGCTACAGCGAGGATTTGTCGTCGTCTAACTCTCAGCTCGTTAGACGTAAAAACCAAATAAACCCCGTGTACTCTGTAACTGTAATTTCATCAACTGGAAAGTGTTTTGCGCCTCTAAAAGCGTCAACGATTTGGCGGGAGAGTGCGCTTTCGGTGTTTGGACTGCGCCTTTATTCCCGTAGCCCTGCCATGCTGCCGCATGGACAAGCGTAGAGGAAGCTGTGTAGAGAAGCATTGTTGTAATGGCGGAGGGCTGGGATTTGTGCTTTTCACCTTGATTTTATGAGAGTTAAATACTTATCCTGAGCCGATTCTATACTCCGTTCTTCTAGATCGTGAAAGCAATCAAGCTAATGAGTAGCACATTCATAAATTAATAAGGGCTTCTTTTATAAGGGGGTGTGTATGTTGAGCAAGGCCCGTCAATGCGTCTGTAGCCTGATCTCAAGGGGGAGGCGGGGCGAACTCAGGACGTGGCGACAAGCTTTCTGGGAAATGTAGTGCCCCGCTTCTAATTAAACTTCAAAGCACTAGATTTAAAGCCGCAGTTTTATTCATGTTTGGAATAGTTGGAAAACGTGCCAGAAGAGAAAATTATATCTTTTTAACTTATGCCAAAGTAACATTTTCTATAGGAATCGTCATTGTGTTGATCCATGTCAAGGCTTTTAATGGTCTGGTAAAGTGGGTTTTTTTTTTTTTTTTTCTCTCTCGTTAAAAAGGAGAAATAATTTCATGTAAATTGTAAGAGCAAGTAGCTGGAACTCAACTGGAACCATACTGTTCTGTGGTCAAATTGTGTTTTGTGAAAACAAATGTTTTGGTTTTATTAAAGTGTAATGGTTCTAATTTGCATTCCCCAGAGACATGGAGATTGCTGCAATGCCCTATATGGACTAAAATGTCCTTTGACCAATGCCCACCAAAATGTTTACTTCTTGTAAACAAGTCTATAGTGCACTTGCACTTTAAATAAAATAAACTAATGGGCTAGTATATTAAAGAGATCTAGAAAGGAATTGTTTTAGTACACTGCATTTGTTTTTAGTTTGTATAGTTTTACTTGTGTATTATTTGTGTTTAATTATGGCTGTGCAATTAATCGTCAGTTTGCAAGTATTGGCTTCCTTATTGGATTTACCATGAGTTCATTATGGACTTAAATCTTAAATCAAGACTTAAGTCTGGTGCATGTAATAATCATTCAAGTTTAATCATAACTTTATCCTGGTCCCACTTGCAATGAATCCAAAGTCTATCCCAGGAACCCTGAGTGTGAGACAGGAATACACACTGGATGCAACATCAATCTATTATGGGGTACCATGCACAGACATATTCAAACTTGGGGCAATTTAGCCTAGCCAATCCAGCTGCTGGCATGTATTTGAGAGGTGGGAGGAAACTGGAGAAACCCATGTGTACACTTGAAGAACATGCAAAACTCCACATAGACAGTAACCTGAGCTCAGGATTAAGGGAAAATGATAATTCCTATGGGTTAACTGTCGGACCTATCACAATGCAGGAACGATACTTTCTGGCTTCTGTTTCCCAAACACAGTGCAACTCCAGACAAAGGCAATTTCATTTGGCTACACGTAGAAAACTAACACACACTTAAAGTGAGTAAGAAACAATTTTATTGTGATGCAAAGAATTGTACGTTTAAACCAATAAAGGCATATATTGAACAATATATAATATATTTTTTTCCTTTTTGAAATTGTTACATGCATTAGTACTATTTTGTTCATAAGTTGGCAGAGTAATTGTGATAAATCATTAAGGGTGGCATGGTGAGGACCCTTTCCACCTCACAGCTCCTCGCTCAATCCTGAGCTCAGGTTACTGTCTGGGCAGTGTTCCTGTGCACATTCTCCATTTCCCCCCCATGTTTGTGTGGTTTTCCTCCTGGTTTCTTTCACCTCCCAAAACATGCCAGTAGGTGGATTGTCTTAAGTTGTGTGTGTTTTCCTGCCGCACACCCAGTTTTTTTGCTGATTGATCACTTATTATTGTAATAGTCAAATTAGCCATTGGTGTGCAGCCCTACAGTTAGTAATGATTGATTTAATTGTTCTTGGAATCATCAAAGTCTTGATTTTAGTGGGTTCAGGACCTAGCCAAAACCCACCATGACAATCTGTCCATTTGCACATTTTGTGGCCTCATGCCATCACTTGGCCTGTTGGCTGTATGATGTGTACATGGATTTGGTTATGACAAATTAAAAGGGTTTCATGAAGCTCTTGTCTGATTGACTAAAGGTGGCATCACAACCATCATACACTGCACGAATGCAGCAGAACTCTCCATTGAAATAAATAGGATGTGTTATGGCTAAGTCTCAAATGGTCATATATGGTGTAGCCAATAGTATTATGCTGGGTCAGGGCTTTATCCTTGGATAAACTGTTATTTGAACTGTTGGTGGATTTTGTGCTGCTTGGGATCTAAGGAAGTATAGACAAAGCCTCTCTTGTATCAGTGTTGGTATATGTTTTGAAAAGATGCAAAGGAAGTATGGAAGTTCAATTAAAGATAAAAAATATCCTTGTGATAACTGGACTATCACCTCATCTGTCTCTAATGTTTTCCTTTGAGCAGTTCTACTCTTTACCCATGATGATGAGTGGACCATGAGAAGTCCATTTTAGCAGAAATATTACCATTGCCAAATTCTCTGGGTGTTTTCAGTGTGTTTGTGTGCGCATGGGTTTAAGACGTGAAATTAATAAACAGACGAACAGGTGGCAAGACGTTAGGAAAACTTTGTATATGTAGACATTTTATAAATCAGTCACAAACTTTTTTTAGGAAATGCTTTTGTCAACATTTAAGGTTATTATACACACATTTATAGATGTTTTTTAGTGTTAAAATCTAACATTTTTAGATTTATCCCTCACCCAACAAAATGTTATTCTCCCATGATTTTGTAACTGTCACTGGATGAACTGTGTCTTTCCCTCCAGTTTAGCAAACATCCCCCTTACACCAGAAACGGCACGGGACCAAGAACGACGCATTCGCAGGGAGATTGCTAACAGCAATGAGCGCAGGCGCATGCAGAGCATCAACGCTGGCTTCCAGTCCCTCAAAACACTCATACCACATAGTGATGGAGAGAAGTTGAGCAAAGTGAGTCACTTTTCTTTAATAAATATTCTGTAACAAAACAATATGCACAATAAAAGTGGGTAAATTCAAATGTTGCAGTCATGTAGTTTGATGTACAGAATGTTAATGTGCTTGATATTAGAGGCTGTAGCATGAATTTGGATAATTAAGACTTTACTGTATAGGTTTCTCGAGATCTAATGAATTAAGACATAAACTATCCACAATATTTTGGTTTGTATATGGCAAATTTATTAACCGCTATAATGTTTATTTGATTAATATTTGAAAGGTCACACATTAACAGGTTAGTTGTATTTAATTTTGTGGAATGTCTGAGCGATAAGTTAGTTCGTGTATTCACTTATGTTATAGCCATGATAAACAGTTATTCCCTCAGGAGCCTTGCTCTTTTTTTTTTTTTTTTTTTTCCTCTTTCTTTTGATCAGCTGATTGGATTGCATAAAATCTTCTGTCCTGAAGACTTTGCTGTGTTAATAAACTTTACAAAGCACCATGATTGTTACAAAGTGGGTACAACCACGATTCCTTCCATAAATCTTTACTAATTGTCTCATAACCAAAAAAAGTGACATGAATGCTTGTTTTACTTTGTTAAACACATTTTAAAAATCAGTTTGTTTTTACTCTTGGATTATGTGGGGCATCCACCATACAAGTCTGTGTATGAGTTGTTACTATAGAAACAATAAAATATTAGAAAACAGATTCTAATATTTAAAAAAAAAAAAAAAAAAAAAAAAAAAGAATTTTGAATGCGTGTATATATTCAATCCCCATCAAAACTATTGGAATGGCAATGCCAATTCTTTTTTTTTTTTTTTTTTTAATTTTTTTTTTTTTTTTTAAACCACTATACAGTGAAGACATTTGGATTTGAGCTCAAAAGCTGAATATTAGACAATATCAGAATTTCAGCTTTCATTTCCTGATTAGGCTTGCTGCAATAGCAATAGTGTTACATGGTGTTCGGCCACACACCGATTACATCACTTGCCCACCATCGCACTGCCCCCGTTGTCGTTTTGCTTTTTTTTATAGTAATAAAAATCATTTAATTCAGTTAGAGAACATATGCTGAGAACTGAGTCGCAGCACAGATAAACAGGAGTCAGATTTCATTTATCATGTTATGAGAGCCATCTTATTAGTTTTGTTAAAAGTTCTATGTTTAATATAAGCGAGTTTATATTACTTTCTTATTTATTTGGCTCCACAGTGTTTGCTGATTTTCACTTTTTTATGTAAACTTATTTTATATTACAGCATGGTGTATGCCACGCTTATGTTTTGTTAATAAAGCAGTCTTATTCATTTAGTTAATAATAGTTCTGATTTAATATAAGCGAGTTTGTCATTGTACTGTTTTTTTCCTGTGTTTGTCATTAAGAATAATAATGAACCCACCATTCAATCAATTGCCGCCTCTGAATTACTGGTAACTTGAAAGTGAAACGCGCATGGCCGCACAGGCATTCAAAAGTGACTTAAAAACGAGGGGGAAAAGAGAGAAAAGCGCCAATGACAACAATTGTTGTTTGTGCTCAAATGGGTTAAAGTCTGGCGATTGACTTGGCCAGTCTAAATACTTAAACTTTTATCGCCTGAAGAAGTCCCTTTGTTTTGTTGGGCAGTGTATTGTGGGTCATTGTCTTGCTGCATGATTATTCCTCCCAAATAGATTGGATGCATTTCTCTGTAAATTGGCAGACCGGTTGTTTCATTACACTCCTGAGTTAATTTTGCTTCTACAATCATGAGTTAAATCATCCATAGAGATTAGTGAGCCCATTCCAGAAGCAGCCAGCAAGCTCAACCCATGACTGTACTTCCACCATGTTTGACTGACCAGTGAGCTTGTTTGTTTTGGATCATGAGCAGATCCTTTCTTTTTCCACACTTTGGCCTTTCCATCACTTTGGTAGAGGTTAATCTTGGTTCAAGAAATTTTGGGGCTCATTTCTGTATTTCCAATCTGACCTTCTGATTGTTACTGCTGATGAGTGGTTTGCATCTAGTGGTATGGCCTCTAAGTCTTCAAGTGACGATTGTGATACCTTCACCCCTGCCCTGTGGACTTTGTTGGTTATGTCACCTTGTGTGTGGGTTTTTATTTTTTTATTTTAAAAAACAGCTCTGTCATCAATTGCTGTTTTCGTTGGCTGGCATGTTAGATGTCTGTTAGTGGTTTATTTATTTTCAGGGCATTCCAAATTTTTATATTGGCTATGTTTGTGTAATGGCTCTGATTTGACTTTTCCCTCTTTTTTTTCAGTTTGAAAATTGCTTGCTTTTCTCCCATAGGTGGTCCTACACAATAGGCAGCTGGTTTTAAGTGTGTGTGATATTACACATTACATGCACACAGTGGTGCCTGAAAGTTTGTGAACTTTTAGAATTTTCTATATTTCTGCATTGCTCTAAATATGACCTAAAACATCAGCAGATTTTCACACAAGTCCTAAAAGTAGACAAAAATATTGTACTGATCCAATATTATATATCTGTGTGTGGCAAAGGTATGTGAACCTTTGCTTTCAGTATCTGGTGTGACCCCCTTGTGCAGCAATAACTGCATCTAAACATTTCTGATAACTGTTGATCTCAGCTTTGGGATGTTGCTGGGTTTGCTCACATGAACTGCTTGCTTCAGGTCCTTCCACAACGTTTATATTGGATTAAGGTCAGGACTAGGATTTGGCCAATCCAAAACATTCATTTTGTTCCTATTTTTAACCATTTTTTGGTAAAATGACTTGTGTGCTTAGGGTCATTGTCTTGCTGTATGACCCACTTTCTCTTGAGATTCAGTTCACAGACAGATGTCCTGACATTTTCTTTTAGAATTTGCTAATATAATCCCAAATTCATTATTCCATCAATGATTGCAAGTTGTCCTGGCCCAGATACAGCAGAACGGCACAAACCACAATACTACCACCACCATGTTTCACAGATGTGATAAGGTTCTTATGCTGGAATGCAGTGTTTTTCCTTTCTCCAAACATAATGGTTCTCATTTAATGGGTCTCATCCGCCCATAAAACATTTTCCCAATATCCTTTTGGCTTGTCCATGTGATCTTTAGCAAACTGCATACAGGCAGCAATATTCTTTTTGTAGGCTTTTTGAAGGCTTTGTCCTTGCAACCCTGCCATGCACACCATTGTTGTTCAGTGTTCTCCTGATGGTGGACTCATGAAAATTAACATTAGTCAATGTGAGAGAAGCCTTTAGTTTCTTGGTTGCTACCCTGGGTTCCTTTGTGACCTTGTGGACAATTACACTTCTTGCTCTTAGAGTGATCTTTGTTGGTCGACCACTCCTGGGGAGGGTAACAATGGTCTTGAATTTCCTCCATTTGTACAAAGTCTATCTGACAGTGGATTGGTTGAGTCCAAACTCTTTGAGATTTAAAGGTTTTGTAACATTTTCCAGCCTGATGAGCATCAACAACTCTTTTTCTGAGATCCTCAGAAATCTCCTTTGTTTGTGCCACGATACACTTCCACAAGCATGTTATGAAGTTCAGACTTTGATAGATCCCTGTTATTTTAAATAAAACCCGGTGCTCACTCTCACGTGATTGATTGGAAACACCTGACTCTAATTTCACCTTCAAATTAAATACTAATACTAGAGGTTCATGTATTTTTGCAACTTAGATTTGTAATATTGGATAATTTTCCTCAATAAATAAATGACCAAGTGTATATATATTTTTTCATTTGTTTAATTGGGTGGTTCTTGTCTAATTTTAGATTAAAAAAAATAAATGAGAATTTGGCATATAACAAACACTTCATTTATGTTGGGAATTGTGTTAAGATTATTGTTACAATTTTACTATAAAACACAAGCCGTGTTCCTTCTGTGCTAGTTGAAAAGAATAGTTTTATTTATTTATTTTTTTTTAATAGAAGCCACTATTTTGTCACTATCTATATAAGAGCATTTACGTTTCAGTGTTCTTAGCATTTGTCAGCTCAGATAATGCTGTCAGTTATGCCAGTGTTGGAAGTGTTATTTGAGCCTTCCTTTCCCCTGCCTCCCAGGCTGCCATCTTACAGCAGACTGCCGAATACATCTTCTCTCTGGAGCAGGAAAAGACACGGCTACTGCAGCAAAACACGCAGCTTAAGCGCTTCATCCAGGTGAGACTTGGCAAGCTATTTTTAACTTCTAAATCTTGCATATCAGAAATCATTAGTGAACAGTCCCTGTGAACAGTGAAACATAATGAGTGTCAATGTGCAAAAGTCATGCACATGCAAAGAAATGCTCTAAAGTATAGATGACTTCAAAAATACTGAAATCAAATCTTTCTGCTTAAAAGAAAAATAATACAATATACAGTAAACAGTAATAAACTAAACAAAGTCAATATTTGATGTGATGACCCTTTTTGCTTTTTTTTTTTTTTTTTTTTTTTTCCCTTAAATAGTAGTCCCAGAAACAGTTTTTGCATTTTTATGAGGAAATTAGTTGGCAAGTGTTTTTGTTTTGGGTTTTTTTGTGTTTCGGGGGGTGTCTGCAAAGTGGTGTCTTATGTAATATGTTGCTTTCTTTACTGACATGAATTTTTCTGTGACATATTTTTTTAGGAAACGTTATGTTTGGAAATCTGATGACTTTTTTGTACTGACTCAATAATACAGAATTCATAAAAATAAATATAACAACTTGTACAAAAAATAGGGTGACTAAGACTTGCACAGTACTGTACTGTTTTTTCACAAATAACAGCTGCTGTTTAATAAATAAAAAATAAATCTTTCATAACATAACATTGTAGCCAGATTACTTTTGGAAAAAAATGTGTATGCCAGTGGAACACTGTTTGACACTAAGAAACTTCATGATTTAATGTGATTGTGAGAAAGTGATATTTGCTGTGAAGTGTAGAAATTATAACATCCACATAGTCCTTATGGAGCATGTAGTAATATGTTTTTATCTGAATAATGTTTTAGTACCCAAAATGAATATAGATGCTATACTCTCACTAACACTTTATTAGGAACACTATTAATACTGCTTAGGGTCTCCCTTGGCTCTCAAAACAGCCTCCGTTCTTCATGGCATGGACTTCACAAGATGTTGGAAACATTCCTTTGAGTTTCTGGACAATGTTGACATAATCGCATCATGCAATTCCTGCAGATTTTTCAGCTGCACTTCCCATTCTACCACATCCCAAAGGTATTCTACTGGATTCAGATCCGGTGACTGGGAAGGCCACTGAAGTCATTGTCATGTTTATGAAACCATTTTGAGATGAGTTTTGCTTTGTGACATGGTGTATTATCATGTTGGCTGTAGCCATTAGAAGATTGGTAAATGTGGCCAAGAAGAGATGCACATGGTCAGCAATACTTGAATAGGCAGTGGTATTCAAGCAATAATAGATTGGTATTAACGGGCCCAAACTGTGCCAAGAAAACCTTTCCCACACCATTACATTCTACCAGTCTGGACTGTTGACATAAGGCAGGTTGGGTCCATGAATTCATGCTGTTGGCACTAAATTCTGATCCTACCTTTTGTGTGCCTCAGCAGAAATCAAGATTCATTAGATCAGGCTATGTTTTTTTTCCAGCCTTTAACTGTCCAGTTTTGGTTAACCTGTGTCCAATGCAAGGTTATTATCGTTAATGAAAACTATAAGCTATCAGTGATGAAACATTTTTGTTAACTGAAATAAGAGTTTCCAAATCAACAAAAACCAAACTGCAACTATAGCGTCCACTTGTAATATGAATGAAAATTAAAATAGAATTTCAGAGGAAAAAAAATTAGTTTTCATATCTTAAATGTTGGGTGAGCTGAATTATGAACAAAGATTGAACAGAGTGGCTCCATCAATCATACGCACAACAGCGATTTAGTAGCAGTGGAGCTCTTGGGGTGTAGTTTCTGGGGGGGATGTGAGGGAGGTAACCCCCTCAATATTCAGAACTAGCAATTACATCCCTCCATTATTTATACCATGATCAACTGAAATACTTGTAGAAGTAATTTATTTAGTAGCATTATTTGTGTTTCGATTGTTAGTTTGTCATAATAAATCAGATAAAAATACTAAAAGTCCCCCTCTGTTGCACAAGTTGGTATCACCCAACTATTGCCTCGCAACACAATGCTTGATTACTGCCGTTTGACTCGGAGAGCACAGATAGCTTTGAAGATGACGAGAAGAGCTGCCCAGCAGACTCTTTTGCATTGCTGGTCAGAGAGGAACAGTAAAAAATAATAAAACATGCAGAAGGGGGTAGGATAATATGGTTTAATGTAGCTAATGACACTCCTTATATAATGTAGCTAGCTAGCTCACTCATTGCAATGTAGCTATAACTAGCTATACGTTAGCGAAAAACTGCCTTATGTTAGCTAAATTTTATTTTAATAGTTCCCATCATCAACAAGGTTGTTCACATTGGATGTTGCGTTCACACTGCACTAAAGTGACATGTTAAAATCTCACAATAAACGGTGCTTATAAGTTTTAATCAGTTACAGTGTACATTCATATGGACTGTTATTATGCCCTGTGTAATCATAAATGCTTGTGGATGATTGATAGATGGAATAGACCAATAGATGGAGGGATGGATGAATGGGTAGACGGATAAGCAGAGGGAAATTATGTAACAACACTGCAGAGACGTGTGTTGGGTGGTGTTTTTTGTTTTTATTTTTTTTTTAATAATTAATTAATTAATTAGTTAATTAATTTTTAAATTTAGTTGAAAAATAACCCCCCACACCCCCAATATAATAGTTCTCGCTGAACCCAATTGGGATGTTATTGTGTATGATTACCATGATATTAACTAAAACAATACTAAAACTAAATACGACCTAAAAGTAATGATTTCCGAAAGATGATGAAATCAAAGGTATTCATGCACCATTAAAGCTAATTGAAACGAAACTGAAATTGAAAAACAAAATACGAAATGAAATAACTGGCAATATTTTTATGAATGTAATAACACTGGTACACTGCAGCCTCAGCTTTCTGTTCTTGGCTGACAGAAGTGGAACCCTACAAAGTCTTATGCTTTTTAAAAAAAATTTTTTTTATTAATTTTTATTTTATATATATATATAAATATAATTTTTTTTTTTTTTTTTTTTTTGTCCATCCACCTTAAGGTTAGACATGTGCATTCTGAGATTCTTTTCTGCTCACCACAATTGTACAGAGTAGTTATTTGAACTACTGTAACATCTGTCAGCTTGAACCATTCTGGCTATTCCCTGTTGACCTCTTAACAAGGCGTTTCCGTTCACAGAACACCATAGGATGTTTTCTCTTTATTGTACCATTCTGAGTAAACTTTAGATACTGTTGTGCATGAAAATCCCAGGAGAACAGTAGTGTTAGAAATACCCAAACCTAGTATTCCCTCCCCATTCTTATGATTGATGTGAGCATTACCTGAAGCTGCTGGTCCATATCTACATTATTTTATGCGTTGCAGTGCTGCCACATGATTGCCTGATTAGATAATTGAGTAGTTGTACAGGTGTTCCTAATAAAATGTTCAGTGAGTATAGCAACCCTAACACGAAGTTAATGTTCCAGAGACAGAACCATGAAACAACAGTAGTTAAGAGAGGTTGAACAGTGTTGACTGTCTTTAACTGCTTTTCACTCCCACCCCATTCCACATGCACAGGAGTTCAGTGGCTCTTCCCCAAAAAGAAGGCGTGCAGAGGAGAAGGATGAAGGAATAGGCTCTCCAGATATTCTGGAAGAGGAGAAGGTGGAGGACTTGCGGCGAGAAATGATTGAACTCCGGCAACAGCTGGAGAAAGAACGCTCCGTGCGCATGATGCTGGAGGAACAGGTGAGGGTCACCTTGGCATGCGTGACACTTTCAGGCTGCCTCAGTGAAATAGCCGTAATTTCTGCACAAAATAAGACTGACTAAATGATCAGTTTATAATAATTAAACTTTAATGGTGTTTTTGTCATTAGAAAAATGCTATGCTTTTCCACCAGGCAAAACAGTACAGTCTGGTAAAGTTAACAATCAGAATCTAGAGCTAGTTGTAAGCAGAGTATCACTGGCTGTTTCTTAGAGCATAATTATACCAGTGAAGATGTGTATAACAGTGCCTATTAATAAAGTTGATATACTTGAACAAAACCACAAGGAAAATTGCTTTTTCAATCATTTATTCAACCGAAACATAAATAAATGATATTCTTCTGTGGGGGGAAAAAGTAAGTATACCCCTGGCACAGATGCTAATATTCCCCCCCTTTAGCAGAAATAGCTTCTTGTAGGCATTTTGTATAATTGTCCACCAGGCTCTGACAGCAGCTTACTGGAATTTTTGACCACCCTTCCATACAATATTTTTTCAGTTGCAAGATGTTTGAGGGTTTTTTGTTTTTGTTTTTTCCCCCCCTCATGTACTGCTCGTTTCAAATCCCCCCACGACATTTTAATGGGATTCAAATCCGGGCTTTGACTAGGCCATTCCATAACCCTCCATTTCTTCTTTTTGACCCATTCTTTGGTGGATTTGTTAGTGTGCATAGGATCATTATCTTGTTGAAAGGTCAACTTTCAGTTCAACTTCAACTTTTGGACAGATGGCCTCACATTATCTTCGAGCACTCTTTGATATGATGCAGAATTTATAGTTGAATCTATGAATTCAAGCTGTCCAGTCCCTGAGGCAGCGAAGCAACCCCAAACCATATCGTTTCCACCACTGTGCTTCACAGTTGGTATGAGGTGCTGCCCATGAAAAGCTGTCTTTGGTCCATGCCAAACATGTCTGCTGTTACTGTTTAGTTAGTTTACTGAGTTATAAAGCACATTTAAAACAACAGATGTTGAAACAAGTGCTGTACCAGAAATATAAAACAGAATTTAAACATTAAGGGTAAACAAAAACCAAAAAGGATCAATGAAAAATTTACACCCTCAGTTAAAACAAAGAATACAAATAGGACTTCAAAGAAGATTTAAACACTGAAACGAAAAGGGAATATCTAATGTGGAGAGGAAGACTATTCCAAAGACTAGGAGCAGCCACTGAGAAAGCCCAGTCACCTTTAGCCTTAAAACGTGAACAAGGAACTGAGAGTAGTAATTTACTGGATACTGTGGCCAGACAATTCTATCTTTGTTTCATCTGTCCAGAGCACAAAAGGCCTGATCTTTGCTTATATGCTCATTGGCAAACTGTAGTCTTGCTCTAATGTTCTTTTTAGACAGCAAAGGTGTTTTCCTGGCACGCCTCCCATGCAGGTCAAATTTGTGCAATCTCTTTCTGATTGTAGAAGCGTGCACTTTGACACCAACAGTAGCAAGACTTACTAGCAGAACCTGTAGTGAAATTTTGTGGTTCTTGGCGACTTATTTTCGCATCAGATCTGCTCTTGGGCTGAATTTGCTGAGACTGCCAGTCTTGGACAAATTGCCAGTCATTTGAAATCTGTGCCATTTGCAGATGATTTTCCTTACAGTGGAATGATGAATTTCAAATAACTTTGGAGATCTTTTTAAATCCCTTGCCAGACTCGGGCATCCACAACTTATTTTTTTTTCTTTCTTTTTCTTCTTTTTTTTCCTTTTTCTTTTTTTCTTCCTTACAGAAGTCTTTAGATCTCGGCATGATGACACCACACACCTCAGTGACCAAGGGAACACTAGATGTGAGAGTTTTAAATAAGACAAGTTCCACCTGCACTCCCTAAGCAGGTTCTAATCACTGGCACCCAATATTGAACACCTGATTCTAATTTTATGGATTTTAAGGTGTGATTAAATGTAGGGGTGTGTTTACTTTTTCCATGTGACTGATTCTGTTTAAAAAATAAACAAATAAAATCGTGAAAATTACTGCAGAAGGGCAATTTTGTGTCATTTGGTATCAAATGATCACCTTTATTAATATGCAAACAGGATAAAATGTTTGCTTGTCCAAAAAAAAAAAAAAAAAAAAAGCTAACAATTTCCATGGGGTGTACTTATATATTCATATGACTGTACTACACTGCTCTGTCTGGTGGAGAGCACCTTTAGCTGAACTGCACTGCTTAGTCTATTTTAGAATCATATTTTATACAGACTCTAAATGTGTGGTTCTTGATTAAATTTCTCTGCTGGCCCTGTGTTTAAAGTGTGTGTTTGTGTAAAAGATTCGCTCTCTGGATGCCCACCTATACCCTGAGAAACTGAAGGTGATCGCCCAGCAGGTGCAGGAGCAGCATGTGCAGACGCAAACTCTGCTTCGCCTGCACCAGCAGGAACAGCTGGAGAGAGAGGGCACTCCTGTCCGCAATACACAGGTCAGAAAAGTAAATGCATAGTCCCATCCACTTTTACATTACTCTTATACACATGAATATGTAAAGTGTGGATCACCTTAATGTTTGATATGCAGTGTAAACCTAAAGTGCAAAACTTAACATCTCTGCTACTAATTTATTTAATACCCTGTAATGGTTTATGGCATATTTTAGACATTATCCACCAGAGGGCATTAGACGCTCCTGGATCACAAGGTTTACCTCTGGTGTGCCATGAAATAGATAATTGCACGCATGCTTGCATTTTCCTTGTTACAGCAGCCAAAGTAGTCCCAGTGAAAAGATGAACAGTATATAAACAGCAACAAAATAAGAATAGAAAAATCGAGCATGCAGTTCAATTTTAGTACACCTGATCCGAAATAAAATCTATTTGCACTATTCCTAGATATGTGTTGCACACTCATCATTAATTATTGCTCATTAGTCTCAACAAAGTGGATTTTAGGATTTTGTCTACCACCTCCTTCGCTTGCATGAGTTCTTTTTCCTTGCTCGTATTTAAATAATGTTAAAAGGTTCTTTTGCCATTGCATACCTTTTCTGTAATCTGTGACATACTGTGTTTTTACTCTGTAGTAATCTTTCCATCTGTATGTGTTATTTCTTTACCCCCCAGGTATATTCTCCAGCCACACCGTCTGCCCCCACCCATCACACCACTGTTATTGTTCCTGCCCCTACGTTGCCACCCCCTCCACATCATGTCACAGTGGTAACTATGGGCCCTGCCTCTGTAATCAACACAGCATCAACATCACGACAGAACTTGGACACCATAGTGCAGGTAACAGGGCTTTAACACAAGGCAAACTGATATTTTGATGGAGAGAGATTACAGCGAATTGCAATAAGACCAAGCAGTGTGGTGAACAAGAAATTTAAAATGCTTTGGCTGAATTTGTTTATTTTCATATTATAGTGATTTGCTTTATTTCTATAGCATATTTTTACTCATGTCTTTACAATTTGGTCAAATGTAGTTTCTTCTAGCTTTGCATCAATGTTTCATAAATACATGTTTACAGTATCTCACAAAAGTGAGTACACCTCTCACATTTTTGTAAAATCACTGCAAGGCAGTGGTCATCTTGGATGTGTGTTTGGGGTCGTTATCATGCTTCTTCGAAGAGAGGGGATCATGCTGTGCTTCAGTATTTCACAGTACATGTTGGCATTCATGGTTCCCTCAATGAACTGTAGCTCCTCAGTGCCGGCAGCACTCATGCAGCCCCAGACCATGACATTCCCACCACCATGCTTGACTGTAGGCAAGACACACTTGTCTTTGTACTCCTCACCTGGTTGC
>JANDJT010000102.1:17088687-17102588 GCA_024331685.1 Stegophilus panzeri
GTGGAGTAACATCTCACAGCAAGAACTGACAAATCTGGTGTAGTCCATGAGGATGAGATGCACTGTAGTACTTAAAGTGGCTGGAGGACACCACATACTGACTCTTACTTTTGCTATTGACCCTCCCTTTGTTCAGGGACTCATTATTTCATTTCTGTTCATCATATGTCTGTGAAACTTATTCAGTTTATGTCTCAGTTGTTGAATATTTTTATGTTAATATAAATATTTACACATGTTAAGAAATTAGCTGGAAATAAACACAGTTGAATGTGAGAGGATGTTTCTTTTTTTACTGAGTTTATATGCAGAAGAGAAAAGTGTGTGCTGTAAGAAGTTGGAATATCTGGTGATAATTAAAAAAAACAACAAAAACAACAACCTAACATTGGTGACTGTCTTCAGGATAGTGACCTCAGAAGTAAGACCTTGTAAACTGCATATATACTTAGTCTCCTTTGCTGACAAGTAAATTTGTTTTGGTTGCATGCAATCCTAGGATCCAAGTCTAAGTCTCGTATCTCAACACTGCATTGTACTAAAATGACACTGTTCTACAGGTGAGCCCATCAAGCTCCTTCCTGAATTTGTACCAAAGGTGTGACTGACTCTTGCACAGATTAAATCCATCCATCCATGTTCTACCGCTTACTCCTTTTCAGGGTCACGGGGAACCTGGAGCCTATCCTAGGGAGCATCGGGCACAAGGCAGGGTACAGGGATGGACAGGGTGCCAGTCCATCGCAGGGCACAATCACATACACATTCACACATCCATTCATACACTAAGGACACTTTAGACACGCCAATCAGCCTACCATGCATGTCTTTGGACTGGGGGAGGAAACCCGAGTACCCGGAGGAAACCCCCGCAACACGGGGAGAAACTCTGCACACACATGGCCCCGGCGGGACTTGAACCCCGGACCCTGGAGGTGTGAGGCGAACGTGCTAACCACAGATTAAATATATAGGTAAAATAGATTGGGACCTCTGATTGGGTTATCTGCTGTCCGAGACATTGGATTCTCTGTCTCAGTATCAAGCTCTAGTCCCTCTTAACAGTAGAAATTACCATTAACAGGCCATACTTTAGGTTTTCATAATTCCTTGTTTCAGCTTTAGCAACATATCAAAATATCTTCTGATTGTTATCTGCCAAAGATTAAAAAAAGCTATACAGTAAAACTTTTAAACAAAAACATTAACACATTTTATGTAATTTTTATAGAAAGTGTTGCGAAATGGTGATAGTTATAGTTAGTGATAATAGTTACAGTACCAGAGCTCAGCTCCACTTGCTTTTCATTCATTCTTCTGCCCAATTTAACCATATAACCCTTGCTTCTTTAGCCAAGAAAAGTGTTATGTCCCCCTTGTAAATTGGGGGTTTGGATGGCTGTACACTTCTGATTTGGCATTACAGGCATAATGGCTAAAAGAGACATTCAGCTGCTCTAGTATGTACAGTCCTCAGAGGCATGACATTCTGCAGTATGCCTGTAAGGACCAACCCCCATGCACACTGTGACGCACACATGCTCCACCCAGCAGTCCTCAATGAGTGACGGCCTCGCTGTTGCGCGCCCCTTGACCTTCTGAGGATGGTATATATATAGTCAGCTAGATTATCACAGTTCTCCTGGCAGCCAACATGAAGGTCTTAGTTTTGATCTGCTGTTTTGTCTCTCTACTGGCCCTGGCCACAACAGGTAAAAAGTTTAACACTAAGTTTTGTTGTTTGGTTATACCTAAGAATGTTAGATTGTTCAAACATTGTATAATTTCAGCTGACATTTCAGAGCAAAGACCAAAAGATGTTTCAATTCAGATGTTCCTTTTTTTGTTGTACCAGTTTTTGGTTTTCATGACTTCTGAAGGCATGCAGATTGACCAAAGGTACTAGAGTTATGTCTAATTGATAGTTTAACTTTGATATATTTATCAAACTGTTAAGACACATTTATCATTCTTGAATGATAGCAGACAAGTGTTGTGATGAGCATTATAATAATACAGTGTTATTATTGTGATGTGATAGTGTTTAGCCAGTTGTTATCCCTCAGTGATGAGGTAGACTGTCTAATTGTGGACCCTCACTCTTCATATTGATGTTTAGAATGAAATGTCTTTTTAAAAAGTTGGGTTTTATATATACATATAGTTTTGCAGCAATCAACATTTTTTTAAAGCAGTAGTTTTTTTTTTTGGAAAGCGTGTATTGTGGTATGGTAGTGGCTTAAGTGCCTGCATTGTGTCAGCTGCCTTGAGGCATAGCACCAGCTGATGGAAAGGCCTAGAGCTTGGCAAGCTGGGAGTCTAGAAACAGTAGTTGATCCTCCTGACAGCTTTGCCTATTTGTGTTCCTTGTTCTTTTCTCCATCACAGAACAATAAAAAAAAAAAGTGTGACCACGTTTGTAATTGTTTAAGTTGTCTTATGGTTTTATAGCTAATAGGTCTGATGGTACTTTGAAGGATTTCAGTTAAATAGTTTTGTTATTTAAATTAAGTACTCTTTTGATTCAACATGAAGTTGCAACTTGACCTCCCACATGTTGTCTGATCACCCCAACTCAAAGTGGTAAATAGTTCCTTCACACAAAATTGTACCACCTTTTTTTTTTAGCTAAATTGCGCATGGGCTTTTTTTGGTTGGTTCTGACAGGAGCCTTTACCCTTGTTCTGTCATTGGGTTCCTCGCACCCAGGCTCCCATCAGGTATCTAAGATTGGAAATCATCCTGTAACTGGATACCATCCACTATAGACCTCTGTCCTCTCACCCCTTTTCCCCTTCCACTCCCTTTACCTCTCTTCTCCCTCCCTTACTCTTTTTTCCCTACCTCCCACTCCCCAATTTATACACAACGCAGCTGCTGTCACCCTGCACTGTCACAATCACAATTTATTCCCAGCAGCTGCCCATATAGGGCCTTATTTCAACACCTATGCTTATAGATAACCTTATAAACTATATGGTAATAATTATTATTTTTCTGCTGTCATATCCTGGTATTATTGTTGTACTTCAATGAGGCCTTAACTCAATTGAGATACAGTATAAGGCTACAATAAATAATACTATAAGATGTATAGATGGGAAACATAACGTACCTGTTTGGT
Source organism: Stegophilus panzeri (assembly GCA_024331685.1). Taxonomy (NCBI): domain Eukaryota; kingdom Metazoa; phylum Chordata; class Actinopteri; order Siluriformes; family Trichomycteridae; genus Stegophilus; species Stegophilus panzeri. The sequence goes on from JANDJT010000102.1 coordinate 17,091,812, forward strand.
GATATATTTTTGTGTTAGCAGCCCTATTCTCCATATGACAATTGTTAACTATGGCTGCCATATTTCTACAGACCTAGAGACTGACAAGATCACATCTTCATCCTACTTTGCAACACTTAATTCTTCATAGAGTTAAATTATTTAGAAGAGAAAGTCTCAGCTTTTTTTTTTTTATTTTATTATTATTTTTTTTTAAAAAAAAAACAATGTGAGCAGGTCATAGCATACTTGCATTTGTCCTAATAAAATGTTCTCATCTCTATTGATGGGACTAGTCAGGGTCACAGGTTTCCACTCCATTTTGATTCTATCAAAGCTAAAGACACCAGTGACTGAAGAAAACCTAAAACAGAACAAGGAATTTAAGAAAGTAGGCCTCCAGTGAACCTCACATGATATCTTTACTCTTGATTGTTCTTTTGTTCCCATCTAATTTTCCATGGGTTCCTTGACTAATTATAACAAAAGAGTTGCTTTTCTTTAAGGTCTGCATATAAATTGTTGAGTCCTTGTCTTAGAGACCAACCTGTATTAAGTAGCCTTGACTCAGTGATGTCAATATCCCATCAACAAAATTATAATAAAGTGAGAGGTTTAGTAAAAATGCTCACACCATCTTTTGGTATAGAATGCATAAAGTGCACAGGCTAGACAGGGATAGTCCTAAGGACAGCCCTGAGGATAGCCCAGATTGCCCAAAATCACGTATGTAAAAAACAAACAAGCTTTCAGCTTTGCAGACTTAAGATCATCTTGCCAATTCCTACCCACTAGCTAACTCTCCCCAATCACATGACAACTACCAGGTGGGGTGGGGGCAAGCACATGCTTCCTCTGAGACACATGAAGCCAACTGCTTTTTTATGCAGAGTCATGGGGCAGCATAACACTCAGAGGAAAGCACTCTGCCCTAATCTGCATACATGAGCTCACAGATGCCCACAACTGACTAGTAGTGCTCTGATTGCCAGGGGAGAGACTCACCCAGACAGGCCAATTTTGCACCCTTGGCTCCTGACCACAGATGGCTGGATTCAAACTCATGATCTCCAAATGATAGGGCAAATGCTTTTTTGTTGCACCACTCAGGAGTTGAAATGGTGTATTCTATGTTGTACCTAAAATGTTTTCTAATTCTATCTACCCTCATTTCCTATTCCCAGTTTATACTAAGCCTGAAATCCTTTTGTGGAATCTAGTTATGAGCCTGGGAATGTTTCAAATTCATGTCTCTTTGGTCATTTTGCTCTGTCTCTGACTTTGCTGTTGAACTTTTAAGGCTTAAGACCTACAGTGGTGCTTGAAAGTTTGTGAACCCTTTAGAATTTTCTATATATCTGCATAAATATGACCTAAGACATCATCAGATTTTCACACATTAATAGTTGACAAATAGATCCCAATTAAATTAATGAGACTAAAATATTATACTTGGTCATTTATTTATTGAGGAACATGATCCAACATTACATATAGGTGAGCTTCAAAAATATGTGAAACTCTAGGATGAGCAGTTAATCTGAAAGTGAAATTAGAGTCAGGTGTTTTCAATCAATGGGATGACAATCAGGTGTGAGTGAGAATCCAGTTTATTTAAAGAACAGGGATCTATCAACGTATAATCTTCGAATCAAATGCTTGTGAATGTGTATCACGTCATGAACAATTCTCATCAAGCTGGAAAAGGTTACAAAACCATATTTAAAGAGTTTGGACTCTTTAGACCAATCCACAGTCAGACAGACTGTGTACAAATGGAGGAAATTTAAGACCATTTTTACCCTCCCCAGGAGTGGTCGACCAACAACGATCACTCCAAGAGCAAGACATGTAATAGTCCACAAGGTCACAAAGGAGCCAGGGTAACTTCTAAGCAACTAAAGGCCTCTCTCACATTAACTAATGTTAATGTTCATGAGTCCACCATCAGGAGAACAACAATAGTGTACATGGCAGGGTTGCAAGGAGAAAGCCACTGCTCTCCAAAAAGAACATTTCTGCCCATCTGCAGTTTGCTAAAGAGCACATGGACAAGTCAGAAGGCTATTGGAAAAATGTTTTGTGAACGGGCCAAACTAGAACTTATTGATTTAAATGAGAAGCAATCCAGCATAAGAACCTTATTCCATCTGTGAAAAGTGGTGGTTTGGGCCTGTTTTGTTGCATCTTAGCCAAGATGGCTTGCCATCATTGATGGAACAAAGTGGGTCCTGCAGCAAGACACTGATGCTAAGCACACACGTCGTTCTACCAAAGAATGGTTAAATAAGAATTAAGTTAATGTTCTGTGTAAATGCATTGATGACATTATAGATATCTCTAAGAGCTTGATAATCACTGGTCTACAAAACTCAGATCAGTGTAAAAGGACAGCAAATTTCCAGGCCCACTCTTTTCATGGCTTTATCTATTGTAATTTTATTTCCATCATGGAACAAACCAGCACTTGAAACCTCTGCACCTGTTACTATCCATGCCATCAATAGACATACACTATATCTTACTCATGTGGCAAACAACTGTCTAGAATGTTTTGTGTGTTGTAGCATTAAGATTTCACTTCACTGTAACAAAAGAGATCAAACCTGTTTCATCGAGGTAAAGCCCTTGTGCACAAGGTTCAACATCAACAAGGTTGATGTTGAATAATTTGAGTGCCCCAAGCCCTGACCTCAACCCCACTGAACACCTTTGGGATGAATTGCAATGAAAACTGCAGACCAAGTCAACTCTCTGTTTTGGAATGGGCACTTATTTGTGTGATGATCAGGTGCCCACATATTTTTGGCCATATAATGTACAGTATATTGGCCACCAGTGCCAATCCTATTTGTCTTATAGTGAACTAACTTGATAATTACATTTTTAACAAAGCAATATGATAAAGAATGTGGTGTCTCTAAATACTTTTCAGAGGTTTACAGGGATGATAAATTTTGTTATTTGAGGTCCAGCAGAAGTACCCTGGAAACTTCAACATATGTTCATAATGGTGCAGTGGTATCACTTCTCTGTCAGTGCATCATTCAGTGTCAATGTTCTCTGTCACTGCATCCTTTTGCTAGACTGCAATTGTGCAATGACATGACAATGATGTATGGATTAACATTTATTGGATATTTGAAGGTTACATTTGTAACTGCAGTCCTACAGCTGAGTAGGGTATTACCATGTGCTTGTTTCCTTGCTGAGTACCAGTAGCAAAGTTGTCAGCCCGTAACCCCACAACTGTAGCCTATAAAAGGTCCCCACTATGTCACAGTCATCCTCTGGCCGTTCTTTTCAACCTGCATGACCCAAGTGGCCTGTTGGTCCTCCACTATTTGGATACAGTAAACCATCACAAGATTCTGTCAACTGAGGATAAAAATGACTCAAAATTCTGATATTGTTATCCAATGAGATTAAGAATCACTTGAGGTGTTTATACTGTTTTTTTCTTGTAATGGGGGATAAGAATCAGTCAAGCTCAATCACTCACTCAAGGTTAGAAATGCTCAAGGGTCTGATATTACTCAACACTAAGGGTGAGAATCACTCAACCTCACCACAGAGCACATGGGCAGATGGTTCAATCTGTAAACTCTGGTGGAAAATAAACTTCCATGTCACTGTTTATAAAATGTCTGTGATTGACACTCCTCTTGGTGATGCTCGGGAGGTAGCCATAGTATGTATTGAATGTCATTTACTGGGAGAAGTCACCTCTTGATCTGCGTTCAAGTATATTTGCTCAATCACTGAGTTTAAACAACTTATCTTTAGACAGTGGAGCCCCTTTATGGTGTTCCCCAAATTACACAAAAAGATGGTCAGTGACCTGCCAGCTGGCAGTCACTTCTACATAGCACTTGACAGCCCTCACTGGACACAGAGTGGGGCTGGGCATATTCTCATGTGCAAAAACTGATAGTTTTGTCAATACCTTTGTCAAAGTTTGTTTGCCAATGTTAACATTGATTGTGATATTGTGGCCCCATGATGGTTGATGTAAAAAAAAATAAAAAAAAACCAAAAAAAAAAAACCACCAAGATGTTGTTGGTCCATATGAGTATGTGTAACCCACCTTAGAGGTTCCTGAAAATGTTGCAACAGTATCCATATAGCTTCCATTTCAATGACTTTAATTTGCCAATGTTGAGCTGTTTCTCCACCTTCACATTCAGGTTTTTCCACACACCCTGGTTTTTCCAGACACCCTGACTTGCTGGGAGGCATCTGTCATTTTAATGTCCTTCTTTGCAAGTAGAACACGTAAGGACATGCCAATAAGAGAAAAAAAAAAAGGTTTTATAGAACCAATACCTCAGGGGGTAACAATGCCCTTCACACTACTACTGACACATGCCTTTGCGATGTCTGTCAGTGAACACTGAGTGGACTGAGGAGCAGCATACCCAGTTTTACTACTGGGGTTAAGCCATCAGATGTAGAATGTCTGCATTGTGTATAGCCACTCACAGTTTCTTGACTGGATCTATAATGAATGTAGCTTTGTCTTCTATAAAAGAAGACCTGCATGTCATGCCAGTAGAGCTTCGCCTTATATAGGGGTGTACACACAGATCCTGGCACTGCAATGGATCCAGGGCAATACATTTTGTCAATGCTCTGTATGCTGAAGCTAAGTCAAAGGGAAAGACTATACATTCATATGTCACTACACTGTGGAAGCAGATGAATCACCTGTGCGGCTTTTAGGAAGATATTTAGACGTCTTGGATCCAGAATGGAGCAGATTCTGTCTCCTTTTTTGGAATCAGAAAATATTCCATTCAGGCACTCTATTAGCACTACAGTTCCACAGTCAGTGTAGCCAGTTTGTCAGTGATTGACAGTGAAACTGTAAATGATGGCCTGTGGAGAGTGTGCTCAGTGTGTTCAGCCACTGCATTAGTATTGCTCCATTGCTTTGAAGGGAGGAAAATTATCTCACCATCAACTGTGTAATTTCTGAAATGACACCCACATCCCATGGCATTTTCAAAGAATAATGCTCTGGAAATTTGGTCACACACTTGTCTGGTATAAACCTTCCTTTGTGTTCTGGGCTGTCGTGGTGGGACCAATGTGGACCATGTCATATCCTGTTTGCCTAAAGGTAGCTTGCTGACTCACATGTTTAATTTCTACTTCAGACAGAAGTAGGCAGTCTCATCACTCCTTGCTGCAGCAGCAACTTTATTATGCTGCAATGAAGGCAAGGGTCTATAAGTGCTTGTTGAAGATGCTCACAAACAATTTGAGATCTTGTCCATCTTCCAAATCCACTGCGGCCTTGCAGAAATTTTTTTAAAAAGCTAAGAAAGTTGACAGTCCAACATTTCACTTATTGACTTGCTACACACTGACAGTTGCTACATGCTGCCATGACCAGTAAACCATGTCTGTTTTAACAACTCTGTGAAAGAATGCGTCAACCATGGTGTGAGTAGTCACATACTAGAATTACTGTCACCCAACGTGCAGATTTAACAATACCATTAGACTTTTTATCAAGAAAGGATTAGAGCAATATACTCTAACATGAGCAGTATAAACTTAACCTATTGGTGAAACCTATATGTTAAGAGAAAGCCTAAGACAGATATCCATAATCCTGTAAACAGTAATTTATTATACACTCACCATCCAATTTAATAGGAACACCTGTACACCTGCTCATTTATATAGTTATCCAATCAGCCAATCATGTGGCAGCAGCACAATGCATGAACTCATGCAGATACAGGTCAAGAGCTTCAGTTTATGTTCATCTCAAACATCAGAATAGGAAAAATATGATCTCTGTTACTTTAACCATGGCATGGTTGTTGGTGCCAGATGGGCTGGTTTGAGTATTTTAGGATCTGCTGAGCTCCTGAGATTTTCAAACACAACCCAACTTGTTAGTTTAACCCAAAATGTGTTCTGTCCTATATTTACCCAGCCATTAAAAAGACCCACAGTAACCCAGTGTTTTTTTAGAGTGTAATTAAGGTATTAAAGACAAAATTTTAACATCTTAGTGCATTTAAATAATAAACAGCAAAGAATGCATCAAACTCTACATCAGTACACACAATACACATTACAAATTACATTTGCAGCTACAATGCTTTTTTGGCTACACTGATAATTATGAAGATACTGGGTGGGTCACGCAGCACAAACCGCTCAACAGCGCAGCGTGGACCAATTGATATGCGGGACCCACTGGGTGGTGTGGCGCGGGCGGGTTTTAACTGCGGACCATTTTGGCCTCCCGGCGTGTGTCATGAGACCTGCGCGATCCAGTGAGCAGCGCAGAGCAAATTCATTTGAATTCTTCCCCAAAATCCTACTCTAAAATACTACTGCTATAAACAGTTCCTATAACAGGTGGCACACGGGGCTAGGAGAATATTTGAAACTATTTTAGATAGTCCTAAAATGCTTAACGAAATTGATGAAGGCCTTGAAATAAACAATAATAGACACACAGCAGAAAATGGTTTACGAGAGTAAGAAAACTTCAGACTTCACTTAAGTGTTCAGATTGTTTATCTTTAAAGGGCAGGAACAGTAACTGTAACCCCCCCCCCCCCCCGCCCCCCCCCCCCAAAAAAAAAAAAAAAAAAAATTATTCCCCCCTAAGCAAATCAATATATCAGCCAATATATATATTTTTATTATTTCTTTTTTTTTCATCAATGGTTTAACTCCATCGCATCTTAAACCTGTTCCTGGGCAGGCACTAAGACCTGGGGGAGGCTGCTGTATACACCTTTTTTTCCACACACCTTGTCCGCGCATATTTTGATTGACAGGCACACATCCAGGCTTATCCTGGGGACCTCCCATTGGCAGACCTCCCGTCGGCGGACATCCAGACAGTAAACACATTTACATGCATGTTAAAAGTTCGATTTCAATCGAGCTAAAGCAATAATTCTGCTTTTTAAAATGTCATGTAAACGCTAGACTGAAATCGAACCTCTGATATTGGACTTGTAGCTTGACTTCGTCCAACATGTATACACTTTAATCGAGCTGTTCTGTTGGTCAGCGAATGATCCACACATGACACAGTTTACTGTTTAAACATTTTACGTTGTTTTTAAATTAATGATGTTGAGCATTATCACGGTTACAGTTCGGCTGCTCACTCAGACACCTGCTGCAGACTCACAAACAGACAGCGCGAGCGCAGAATGGCGAGGTCACGCGCCCCTCCTGGTCTTAAAGGGAAATACCCCCAGATCATTACAGGAGGTGACGGGCAACACAAGGGTCACCAAACCGTATCAAGCATTCAGTTACACATCGTGTAATGTTTACTCGGATAGACAAATAAGACTGTAGCTCAACTACACAGTAGCTCGATTATAACTGCCCATGTAAATGTAGTTATTATTATTAACAAAGACAATGTGCAGTAAAATAGTATTGATTGCTGTCTCACTCACTCACTCTCTCTCTCTCACTCTCTCTGTCTCACTCACTCTCTCGCACTCACTCACTCACTCTCTCTCTCACTCACTTTCTCTATCACTCACTTACTCACTAACTTTCTCTCTCACTCTCTCTCACTCTCTCACTTTCTCACTCACTCATTTTCTCTCTCTCTCACTCACTCACTCACTCACTCACTCGCTCTAAATAAAATCCCAAAAGTATTTTGGCTACATAGTATAGCCATTTTTGTCTTTTGTTGGTGTTGGATGGATGGGGACAAAGTGGACTTTAATTTCTTTATTTTTATATAATTAAGTAAGTCAAATTAGATCAGTCTCTAACACAAATTATGAGACAGGTATACCTTGACCATAAATAACCTTATTTTTTATAGATTTTACACCCATTGTTACTCTAAAATATACATGACTAGAAAGATGTTTTGGTAGCTTTAAAATTTTTTGGGGATGAGCATGCCCAGACCTAAAAGAGGCTTAGCCCCCCATTCATAAATCTCTAGTGACATACCTGCTGTAAGTAATCAAATGATTATGGGAACCTAAACTACTCAAAAACTGGTCCAAACTGAGCTATTCAGAAGAACCGCGCAGTACGGACCAAATACCTGCGCGACTCACTGGACAGTGCAGGCGGGTTTTAAACAAGCTGAGCAGACCATTTTGGATCTCCCAGCACGAATCATGAGACCTACAACACACTGATCAACGCAGCGTAAAATAAACTGGGAGAGACTAAATAGATAATCATTTGATTACTTACAGCTATGTAAATAGGCTTACAGTTATTTGTTCCTGCTCTTTACAGATATACAATCTGAATATGAATACACTTCAATGAGACCTTTGAAGTCTGAAGAGTTTTCTTATGCTCATAAATCATTTTCTGCTGTGTCTATTATTTTGTTATTATTATTATGTTTATTTCTTTCAAGGGCTTTGCCAATTCCGTTAAGAATTTTAGGACTATTAAAATAGTTTCAAATATTCAAAATATTGTGTGCCATCTGTTACAGGAACTGTAGATTCAACTGAATTTGCGCTGCGCTGATCAGTGGGTCGCACAGGTGTGCTGACTCGCGCTGGGAGGCCAAAATGGTCTGCGCAGCGCGGTTAATACCCATCCGTGCCACGCTGTCCAGTGGGTCACACATATCATTTGGTCCGTGCTGTGCTTTTCAATGGTTCGCGCCGCACTATCCAGTGGTTCGCACAGGTATTCAGTCTGCGCTGTGCAGTTCTAATGAGTGGCTCAGTTTGGACCAGGTTTTGAGTTGTTTGGCTTCCCATACTGTATATTATTCTACATTTCTTTTGAGATTTTTTCAAACTCGAAACGGTTGCAATAAGTACAGCAACATAATCCCAAATGGTAATGAGTCCATTACCTCACTATTCCACCACTGAAATCCTACTTCATTGCTATCCTCCATTGTTCTTTCCCAGTAGACTGTAATTATGATGAATGTCGCGTTGTATTGACATAAAAGTCGCACAAATTCTTATCTATCTGTTCAGACAGAGGTCACATTACCACATATCAGATTCCAGTACCACATATATAAGTGGCCCAAACTGGAACGGGAAATTTCAGTTTCAGTGTGTTTATTCTGTTCACACAGTTCTGCCAGTAACAAATCTGTATCACATACAACTGTTCTGTGATGCATTCCCACATAATTGAGCTGTTGCCACAGCTAAGTTTTCCAAAGCTAATTGGGTTGCTATGCAACAAGCTCATTGAATGTTCTTCATTCTGATGTTTGATGTGAGCTGCGTTTGTGAATGTCGGCCATCCCTACCGGCACTCATGAGGGAAAGACTCTCAGAGGCAGTCTCTTCTTCTGTGGCACAGTGCCCCTGAGTCCATGCATGCAGATATGTGATCTTCTGACAGTTGGACGGCTTTGGCCAGCTAGTTGGGTCAGTGGCACTGGACCTACTCCAATGATAATTGTTGGATAAACTGCTCCAGTGCCTCCCACTCGATGACCTTCTCTAGTTTGGCAGGGTCCAGTTGCAGCCAGCATTTGCATGAATCCAGGAGTCGCTGGGCATATGTGAACAGACGATCCCCCTCCTCTAACGCCATGGATTTGGACTACCAACGATGTTCTTCTGGTGACAATCTGACCCGCTTGAAGCTGTCAAGTTGGCACTCAGGTGGCAGTCTATAGGCAGCCAGCTGTGCTTCTCCCATCAAGACGGTGTGAATGTGCAGCCATCACTCTCCTCTTGGCCATACATATGCCGAGGAGGCATATACACTCAAACATCTCCAGGTATACCTCGTTGTCATCCTGGCCAGACAGAAGGGTGCTGAAGGGCATGCTCATGGGAAAGGAGGAGGAGGAGGAGGTTAGCAGATGATGGATGGCAGCTTGGCCTGAAGCTTGCTTGTCCACCACTCTGGTCAGAATCTCCTGCTGCTGCAGACGTACTACTGCCATAGTGAATGGATTGGACTGGAATGGCGAAAGGACTGGACTCCATGTCCGTGGTAAACCACAAAAAAAATCAAACAGAAAATCAGAAACTTTTCAATTCTTGGATCATTTCAGTTCGGCTCTGCTGTCATACACAGAAAATCAGCTGCTTTCAAACAGCATGGTTCAGTTTAGTTCAGTTCAGGTCAGCTCAGTTTAGCACAACTTCACTGTCACTTACACACATAACTACACACACTGGCACCGAAAACACTCTCTTTCACCGAAAGAGAGAGAAAGAGGAAAAAAAAAAAAGCATGGTAAATAAGTATTTACAAATGAGAGACAGGTGTGCCACATTAATTTGCTCACTCCCCCACACTCTCCCTGCAGAATCTCACTAAACCACACCCCCACCTGACACAAGCCTCTATAAAGATGAGGAGAGTAATCCTAATTGTTTCAATTGTACTTGGCAGCAGTAGGTTCAAATGTTTTTTCTTTTTTCAATCCTCTGTTAATATTAAAAATACTGTAACACATGGGGCAGTGCTAAGCTGGTCAAAAACATGACAAATATTACAATTGAACCCACTCGCCCCTTTTATTATTTGGGTGGTGGACAATAGCAGTGACACTGACCTGACACTGCAGTGCCATGTAAGTGTACGTGATGCTGGTATAAGTTAGTGATGTGTCTTTTAGCTCTTTCTTATATATGCACTTTTTTGGGTAGATGTATGCAATGCTGTTATTCTTGTAATGTAATTTGATCAAAAATATTCCATGAAAACCTCTTTTAAACAGCTGAGAAACATCTGAGTTGTTTATTAGTAAGTAAAGTAAGTAAATTTTATTTATATAGCACGTTTCACACAGCAAAGCTGACCAAAGTGCTGAACAGAGTAAGGAAAGTA
>JANDJT010000102.1:17102688-17115854 GCA_024331685.1 Stegophilus panzeri
TTATTTTCATCTGGTTAACCAGATCACACAGTTCCTTTAGAGAAACATGTTGAAATTGATCAAAGGAAACCGGTATAGCCAGTGTATTCAGGGACAGGTCTGAGAAATGCGAAGTGAAGGAAGAACGAATGGTCATTACTTTATCAGCAAAAAACATTAAAAACTTCTCACAAAGTTCAGCCGAGGGTTCCCCATGGAATTGGAATTAGTGTGAATATTGAGATATGTGTTTGATTCTCAGCTGTGTGTATAAGGCAGCATGAGAGGGGGGAGCCACTGCACTGCTGCTTGTTGAAGATGCACTCAGTGTATTCAGGGAGGCAGTCAGTTGATGGAACTGGAATGCCATCCAATGTAAACAGAATTCAGTGGAACTTCATTAATGAAGTATAGATACAGCAGGCACAATAACATTATGCAGAGATTTTATTTGTCAATGCAGCATTAATAATCATTTACATTTATTTTATTAAATTCAATGCAAAGTAATATATTTTCCACAATTGGAATGTAGAGTAAAATATCATGAAGCAATATCAGAGACAGAATTCTCATTATTAATATATGTGTATCGTGTGCAACAGTGGTACTGTTTTTTAAACACCTCATTGTCACTGATGGGTTGAAAATATTCCACTAACCAAAGATATTCATGGGCAGTGGTAGCTCAGTGGTGAAGACATTGGGATCAAAAGATCATGAGTTCAAACACCATCACTGCCAAGCTGCCCTTGAGCATGGCCCTTAACCTTCAACTGCTCAGATATATAAATGTAAGTCGCTCTGGATAAGGGCGTCTGCCAAATGCCACAAATGTAAATGTAAATATTCTGCCAACAACAGTTTAGAGGTTGGAAGCTGCTAAAAGCACACACTGCACATGGAAAAAGAGCTATAGTACACTTTACACCTATCTCTACAAGGCTGGTGTTTCTAATAAAGGGACTGATGTGTCTAATACACTAGTATCAGTGCTACACACTCATAAGACATAAACTGCAGTTCATTCCAATGACAGGCCACTGTTCCACACTTCTATATCTTATATTTCAAAACCATTTTCCCCAAGCAGATTTTAATGGTTTGGTTCAGTCTTTCCACAGTTCATAAATTCAGTTGATAGATAACATGCAGTCCCTCCTTTATTTGTCATAAATAAAGTTTCAATTATATACTACAATTCCCATGATCCTCAGCCTGTGACCTGTCACATGATTATCAATCAAACAGCTTTCCCCATATACTCCACATAATTGATTGGACTCACACAGACTTTTCAAAGACTCACACCAGCATTGTGCTGTGAAGAATTCAAGACTTTGTTCTCTGCCCATTTGACCACTGGCAGCTTATCATTATCCCATTAGCCTTGTCTTGACCCTTAGCTTGTCTCTTGTTTTGAGTATTGCCTAGCCTCTTTGCCTAAGTGGTCTTAATAAAACACCATGACAGTTTGCAGTATCTTGGTTAGGTCTATAACAATTTGTGCTGTAAATGTGTTCATCATAGTCTCATCACCTCATCCCCAAGATTTTGCTGTCACTAGTACTGTATCTGTAAAAGTCTCCACTATGACTAGAGACTGATTTAAGATCCTGATGATCTCCACAGCTGTTGGTGATGGACATTACAATGGCGATGTAAGAACAAGCTCTTACCTGTACATACCACCTGTTTGGTTGCTGAATCTGTATGTCAATTTACATCTGTCAGATCTGATGCACCACCTGAGGAGGGTCAGAGACAAATCTTCTTTTGTACATATTGTAAAATGTAATGAAAAACATTGTTGGATAAACTGACTGGGGAAATTCCCTACTAAATGCTGAGAGTGTCATTGAGGAACAGTATCTCAGCATTTGACATACTACTGAAATATCAGTTGTTTGCACTGATGCAAGGAACTTGATTTGGTAATCTCCTTTCACACAGTCCAATACACTTTACTATCAGCATCCAAAATGTTTGTGTGTGTGTGTGTGGTGTATGCAAGATAAATTTTAACATGCTTTATGCATTATAGGCTTTTTCCACCACAGACATCACTCATGAAGCATATACCACAGAATGAAATATCTGTTGATGTTGATGCAATATGCCTTAGAAAGAGCATTACCTATGGCTGGAGTTTCCACCAGTAAGCTAGGTGAGACACAACACCCTATTCTTTGCTGTCGTGCAGATTTATGGTTATTTCCACTTTGTGTGGGTCAGGAACTCTATCTCTTCGGAGATGGTAGACCTGAATGTCACTTTTTGGGTTTAATGTACTGAATGTTCTCAGCAGAATGTAAGACAGCACTACAGAAGACATTTTGAAAATCAAATGCAGTAAGGCCTTTTGGAGGGTCAAGGAGGATAAAGACATCTGGCAAACTATACTCAGAATTTTTCTGGTCTATATTTTCTGAGATTTTTCACCAAGGCTAACACTCCCTAATCATGCTCTGTTCTAAAAAAAACTCAGTAAGGGTCTGTGCAGGCCACTCGAGTTCTTCTACACCAACCTTAGCAAACCATGTCTTCATGGACCTCGCTTTGTGCAGGTGGAACATGTTTGGGCCAGTTTGTGTAATAACACTAGTAATAATAAGGTGTAATGGTCCAGCGTCCACAAACTTTTGGCCATATAGTGTACTTGATGCAAGAAGAATTATTTATCGTTATTGTTTAGTCAGTACCAAAACGCTATAGCCTATGAATATTAACACAATACATAATTACTATGTGTAATTTATTTTATTTACCTTCACTGATTTAGAATTATATTTCCAACATTATCTCTCATGGCCAAAGATCTATTACATGAAGGACATAGAGAACCTTATTGAGCCACTAGGAATTATGCTAGTTCATCTTTACTTGATTTGGTGATTTATTTTATTTTGAAATAAAGTTAATCAAATTGAGTAAATCAGATTTCAATATATGCTTAATCATGTAATGACATGATATTGACAACTTTCAATTTATTTTAGGAATTTAAAGCACACATAATGCACTGTAAAACCGGAGAGTTAATTTAAGCCAAATCAATTTCTTTAAGCCAAATACACTTAAATATAACAAGTTTGAGTAAATTTTTTGTTATATTTAAGTGTATTTGGCTTAAAGAAATTGATTTATCAGCTTAAAAATTTTGAGGTAATTAGTTTCCTCAAATTTTTTGAGTTAAATGAATTATCCGGTTTTACAGTGTGTGCATGTTAATTAAGTTACTGTTTTAGGATAAAGACTTTTGAATGCCTCTATGTACTAAGTATGGAAATGTGACCACCAACCAGCTCAACCAAAGATAGCACAGTCCTCCAAATGTGGAAGTGTGAATTGGGAGGACAGAATATTTACCCCCATATTTAGGCCTTTCCATAATACCAGTGTGAAACTTGATTCCAGACAAATTATACAGTGACCATCCCTCCATGTTCATAGTCACATACAGACATTCTTAACAGGCTGATGGGTCTTCGCTGCTAGATATATTTAGAGTCGGGGTTGCTATTATCTTCATCCACTGTACAGCCTGGTGATTTGGGATAGAAGCTGTCCCAGAGGCTTTGCGGCTGTTATGAAACTAGGGAGTCCCCCAAATTCACATCCACATCCACAGTCCAATGAATAGTGCAACCATGGCTACTTTGTACCACTGATTGGTTTTATTTTTGGATTTGTGGAGGCTAAATATAATTTCTTTTTAAAGCCAAGGGAGCAGAATTGTATGGGTTTCATATCACCTTGTGTGCAAGACATTCTGTTCTACTCAGCCTCTCATAGTAATGACAATACTGTTGCATGTTGTTCAGACCAAGCATTATTAGTTTGGCTAAATTAAAACGACCAGTGAATTAATGTGCATACTGAGTTTTTTTTTTTACTGATATGCCCTGGGAATTGGTTTATGTGACTGGAAGAAAATGTATAGCTTCCTATATATAGGTCCTCTGTGCTATTCTAAAGTATTTTTCTTTGTGTCCTCAGCAGAGGAGGAGGAGGTATTGGATTCTGTACTGAGAGACAGATCTCACATCGATGAGACATTAAGACTGGCAGCAGAGGAGAATGCAGGAAACTATGCAGGTGAGGAGAAGGCTCATTGGTTGCATATTAGTGGCTGTTTTAAACACATAGAACCTCTTTTTTTTTTTTTTTTTACTGAAAACTCAGTATCTTGAATGATGGCGCCTGTAGGAATAAAGTTATACCATTAATTAAATAATCTACATTCCCATATTTGTATACAGAAGGTATGCAATACATGACTATTGAGTAAAATGTATGGCACCACTCAATTTGGCAATTAAGCGGTACTCTGGTTATTTCCCTGTTTATGTCCGATCCTCAATCTCTCCTTAATTTAAGTATTTGCTTTGCTTTCTATCTGTCGTCTTTTTTATTTCCTCTAGCTGCTTTGCAGAAACTGAGAATGATTTACCACAATTCCATCAGGCCTATGGAACATGCCTACAAATACAGTGAGCTCAGACAACATGAGATCTCAGGTACATCACTTGCCTGGTGTCTGGCCTCACCTCTGTCCACTGTGTGCAGTCAATGAGTCAAATGTTAAATAGGTGTCTCCAGCATCCATTCGATCTTCATCACTCACAACATCATCAGTGTCCAATTAATTGATGGCCTTCTGTAGTTATTTAGTTCCAGTCTAATCAGGCTTCTATGAAGGTGAATGAATTTAGTGTATTCCTAACAACCACCCAAATTTCAATGTAACTGCTATATTGCTATAGCAATATTGCTACGTTGAGACCTATGTTAGCTGAACTAAAATTGCATGCCATCTTCCCAATCAGTTTTAACATCTGGCTTTCAAATTCATTAGGATTTTTAACATGGTTTTGCAAGAAATTTATGAACATGCACTTTTAGTTCAGCTAACTTTTTAGTTCAGCGTGAAATTGGTTTTAAAGTGATACATTCAGCTGACCTCCGAACACTGTGGATTGTCCACTGATTTTCTTTTCCTACTAACTATACTAGTGTTAGTAAACAAATGACAACGTTGTACTAGGATAATGAGATAAAGCTTGCCCCTGCTTGGTTCAGCATGGTTCCTAACTTGTGAAACTGACCCGAATATTTCAGACTGATCCAACAATGGGGGTGGGGGGATGGCCAACGAGAACAGGAATGTGAACCGAGAAGAAAAAACAGGTTAAATGGTTCGAGATTTTGAGAGAATATCAATGCCTGTGACTAAACTGTTCAAATAATTCCACAGGTAAAACATTTACACACTTGTCCATTCTAGTCAAATATGTAATTTTGTTAACAACATTTGAGGGCAACCTACAGAATCTCGCTTCTCTATGGCATCACCTTGAGACAAACCATCTGTGATTCATGATCACTGCATCTGCATTCTCCTGAATTCATTATATATTCTTCTCACTCCTGATCCTTTTTTCCTTCCTTCCTTCCTTCCTTCCCTTTCCTTTCATTCTTTCTTTCTTTCTTTATTTCTTTCTATTTCTGCCTCTTTATTTTCTCCCTCACTTTTCCTAACTTACCTGTTAATCCCAATTGCATTTTCACTGCACTACACTTGACTCTGCCTATGTTGCTCTCTTTGTCCTCTTGCTCACCTTCCCTACTTCCACTAAACAGCTTATCCAGGACGCACCCTGGGGGATTCAGCCACAGGTGGGTATGATGGGGCGTTCTGCTGCATGGCCCCTGCCTGAGTGTCTGACCCCCTGCTAGTATCGGCTGCAGCCATTCATCTTGTATGAATGCTATAGTCATAATTTCATGACACTTTGCTAGGCCTTCCAGGTACCAATGTGTGGACACGTGGCATTTGATCATTCACTGTAAGGTGCAAAGATTTGCATAACTGGGTTTCAAGAGTCCTCTCAAATATATTTCATAAATAGTGTAATTGATGCTGATTTGAAGAAAAATTGTCATTTGAGTAGTTTAAGTAGGAATTTATGAATGTAGGAATGTAAAACCTTCCCATGTTGCGGGGGTATCCTCCGGGTACTCCGGTTTCCTCCCCAGTCCAAAGACATGCATGGTAGGCTGATTGGCATGTCCAAAGTGTCCGTAGTGTATGAATGGGTGGGTGAATTTGTGTGTGATTGTGTGCCCTGCGATGGATTGGCACCCTGTCCAGGGTGTACCCCGCCTTGTGCCCGATGCTCCCTGAGATAGGCTCCAGGTTTCCCCGTGACCCTGAAAAGGATAAAGCGGTATAGAAGATGGATGGATGGATGGATGGAATGTAAAACTGCTTGATGAAGGATATGGGAGTTATGCTCTCTATGGGTTAATTTGATGGTTGTGTTTTTCAAGTAATACACATTTAATAAACTATATACTAAAAATATGCAAACTAATAAATAGGATACATAAACAATCATTGAAAACATTGCTGTACTGGCATACTATCAAGTAAATTTTAATGCTCTTTCCTATACACTAACCTGCAGAACAAGTTTACAAGCACTCTTCAAGGCTCAATGTGCTTCTGAGGTTGATGGTAACTAGCTAACTGACTAGCTTGCTAACATTAGCTAGCTAGCTCAAATACCCTATTAAAAGGGAAATTGTCTATAGTATAATGCTCTGGGTTAAGCTGTCTCTGGCCATAGTTCTTTTGGGCATGAAGACATAGTATGCATCTGAGTTGGCATATGGCATATATTTGAAATTTGTGCCTATTTGAACCAGAGAGTTCTGATTGAATTGCTGTTAATTATTAATACAAGATTGTTAGGGCAACTCATAGCAGCTCAGTATCATATTTCTTTTTTCATTTTTAACAAAAATCCTATGCTAATTGACTGTTTAATTTACTGACTTGTTGTATTAAAACTTATTTAATAAAATGGTAATCTATTAAATTAATATTTAATTAGTGATGTATTATTCATTTAATAATGCACTCATTTATTAAATATTTTTTTACTTATTTCTTGGTAGAAAAGTACAACCTTGGTATGCTTTTAGCTCCACTGGAGTAGAGAAAAGAGGCTTATCTCTTCATGTTCATTGCAGGGGCATTTATAGAGTTTGATTACTTCTGGGGCACAAGTCCCGCAAGAATTTTACAAAAGTACTTTAAAATATCTATGGGAGCTCGAGGCATGTGCGCTCTGTTCAAAAGAAGAAATTATTCTTATTATTAGGGCCCAAGCCCTGAAAGGGCGAATGTCCTATTGTTTTCCTTAGGATTCTTCTTCTTCTTCTTTTTCCTCTCTTTCTTCTTCTTTTTATTCAAGGTTTTGGGGTCTTTTGGGGCCCTTAATATGCTCAAAAACCTTTGAAAGCTCATTAGGGGCAGGCCAAAGTTGGTACACAGGCGTGACAGGGGGGCTCTACAGCGCCCCCTTGAACGCAATCTGAAATCTTAGATACATACTAGCACATATATGTACGAAATTCGGTGCACATATAGATCTTGGGCTGAACAACATCTGTGCTGTATGTCGTTAGCTCCGCACAACCGGACGTCAGCTATTTAGGGTTGTTTGAAAAATGCATGCTCTGGAATTTGATATACTCCTCCTAGGGAATTCATCCAATCACCACCAAACTTGGTCAGCAGGAAGTCAAAACATTGAAGATGCTAAATTACTAGCGGATTTTTGATATCTCGAACGGTTTGGCCATGGCATTGAAACGAATTTATGGCAAGAAAAGGGAAACAGGATGTGTGTTATAACTTTTGCAATGACTGGATGAAACTTCAGCTGTTTGTTCGTTGAAGGAGGCTGATCACATTAATGCAACTATTGTGAGTCAAAGTCATAGCGCCACCAACTGGCAGCAGGAAGTGTGTAACTTTTCAAAATGCTTTGAAATCACCCTCTTATTTTTACCCAATTTGCTTGAAACTTCATCAGAATAATGTCAAAGCATGGCAGATGTAGACCTGTGACAGTATTCTTGACATCTTAAATACTGTTGCCATGGCAATGCATCAAACTTTAATAATATTCTTGGGTGTTTTTGAGGCTCTTAGCATGCTTCAAATTATATGAAACTCAACACACACATCAGAATTGTCAGCCGTTAGACACTGGCAAAGCCTTAGAAATGGCCGTGAAGAGGGAGCTCTGTAGCACTACCTTTTGACAAAAGTGGGGGGTTAGTTTTACCTACAGTCACCAAACTCAGTACATGTATTGTTCTCATCATGCCGGACAACTTTCAAATGACAGTCATTAGCTCCGCCCAACAGGAAGTCAGCCATTTTGGGTTTTAATGGGGATTAATTTAATTTTTTGAAAATTCAAGGCTCTGAACTTTTAAATGCTCCTCCTAGGTGATTCATGTGATTGTAACCCAACATAGACAAAAGTATGGCAAGCCATTGAAGATGCTAAATTCCAAAGGGATTTTTGATATCTTGAACGGTTATTACAAAAAAAGGGAAACACAAAGTGACTCATATATTCTGCATGCAATCAGTGATTTAGATCAAACTTGAGCTGTATGTTTGGTCACAGGGCCTGATCACATGGATGTGGCTATTGTGTGTCATGTTCATAATGCCACCAACTGGCAGCAGATAGTGTGTCACTTAAAACAGATCTTTAAATAGTCTTCTCATATTTACCCGAATTGCTTCAAACTTGATCAGAATAATGTCAAGACATGGCTGATCTAAAATTGTTAAAGTATTTTTGATATCTTAAATAGTGTTGCTAGGGTAACACATCCAAGATAAATGCTCTTTTCTGGTGTTTTTGAGGCTCTTAGCGTGCTTAAAATTTCATGAAGTTGGCACACACGTCAGAGTTGTCAGCCGTTAGGAGTAGGCAAAAGCTAAGACATGGGCATGGAGGAGGGACTCTGTAGCACCCCTTTTGACTAAAGTGATGGGGTCAGTTTTACCTACAGTCACCAAACTCGGTACATATATTGTTCTCATCAAGCCGGACAACCTTCAAATATGACATTGTTCTCATCATGCCGGACAACTTTCTAATCTACAGTCATTAGCTCCGATCAACAGGAAGTCAGCTATTTTGGTTAGAATGTGTGTGTTTTTTTTTAAATCAGGCTCTGAATTTTTAACTACCCTTCCTAATGGGTTTATATGATTCACACCAAACTTTTTCAACATGATGCCAATACATTGTAGATGCTAAATTGTGAACTGATATTGGATATCTTGAACGGTGTTGCCATGGCAAAGGATTAAAGTAATGACAAAAAGGGAAACAGGAAGAGTCTCATATCTTCTAAACAATAAATTATGCAACATTTATTTCTATATTAAATAATATATAACATATATTAGAAAGAAAAACACTGTATTCTATTTTTTCTATTTTACTTATGGCATAAAAATGAGATATGGCATAAAAATTAGATATAGGAAGAGCTCATATCTTTGGTTTGCATTGTGTGATTTAGGTCAAAATTGAGATTTATATTTGGTATTGGGGGCTGAACACATGGATGTGACTATTGCGGGGCATGGTCATAGCGCCACCAACTGGCAGCAGGAAGTCTGCCAGAAGTGCTCATATCTTTGATGTGCATCGTGTGATCAAAATTCAGAAAAAAAATAGATCAAAATTGAGAATTGTATTTGTTATTTGGGGCTGATCACATGGATGTGACTTGCAGGGCTTGCACTGGCTATGACATGCGAGGGCCCTACATCCCCCTGTGACAGGGGGACCCCTGTAAAAATTATAATTTTTTTTTTTTTTTTTTTTAAACATTCACCCATTTTTTTTGTCATTTGTCATACGTGAAAACTTACGAAACTTGGCACACACATCAGTCCTGTGTAATATCAAAAAGTTATGTAGTGTTTAGGCTTGGTTTTGGTTTGTTTAAAAAAAATGCATGCTCTGGATTTTGAAATACTCATCCTAGGGGATTTATGTGACAGGTACCAAACACGGCCAACATCATGCCAAGACATTGAAGATGCTAAATTGCAAACGGATTTTTGATATATCAAACGGTGTTGACAATGCAAGGTGATAAACTTATGCCATAAAAATGAGATATAGGAAGAGATAAGATAAGATAAGATAAGATAAGATAATATTTATTGATCCCACACTGGGGAAATTCCCTCGTTACAGCAGCTCAATTACACAAAAAACAAATAGGAAAGAATACACATTAAATAGGAATAGAATTGAAATAAAGTATCTAAAAAATATATATATACAATAGGAATAGGAAAATAAGAATTAGAGCAGTAAAACAAATAATAATAATGGTAATATGTACACTATGGACACCTCAATGTATGTACAGATGTATACAAACTTGAATATATACAACAAATAATAATAATGTGTGGGTTGATGATGCAAAAAAACAGCTAGCAGTGCTACATTATGTTGTTGTTGCATTAAAGAGTCTGACTGCTGTACGGATGAAGGACCTGCGGTAGCGCTCTTTCTTGCACTGAGGGTGCAGCAGTCTGCTGCTGAAGGACCTGATCAGGGACCCCAGTATCTCATACAGGGGGTGAAAGGAATTGCTCATGATAGACGTCATCTTATCTAACATCCTCCTCTCCCCCACCACCTCTATGCTGTCCAGAGGGTAGACCAGGACAGGCCTAGCCCTCTTAACCAGTTTGTTGAGACGTTTCCTGTCCCTCTCTGTGCTCCCAACTCCCCAGGAAACTACTGCATATAAGATAGCAGATGCTACCACAGTGTCATAGAAAGTTTTAAGCAGGGTCCTGCACACACCAAAAGACCTCAGTCTACTCAGCAGGTGGAGACAACTTTGGCCCTTTTTGTACAGGACATCTGTGTTTGTGGACCAGTCCAGTTTATTGTTGTGGTGAACACCCAGGAATTTATATGTCTCCACCCTCTCGATGTCAATACCCTGGATGCTCACAGGCGTAGACCGTGTTGGCCTCCTACGGAGGTCGACTACCATCTCCTTTGTCTTGCTAGCGTTGATGCAGAGGTGGTTTAATTCACACCAGTTGACAAAGTCAGCGATGACCTCCCGGAATTCCTGATCGTTCTCCTCTGATACTCATCCAGCAATGACCGTATCATCAGAGAACTTCTGCATGTGGCAGCTGTTAGTGTTATGCCTGAAGTCCTTTGTGTACAGGGTGAAGAGAAATGAAGCATGCACTGTACCCTGCGGTGCTCCCATGCTGTTGACCACCACATCAAACATACAGTCCTGAAGCTTCACATACTGTGGTCTGTCAGTGAGATAGTTGGTGATCCATGCAGCCAGGTGGCGGTCAACTCCAGCTCCCAAAAGCTTACCCCTAAGTAGTGATGGCTGAATTGTGTTGAAAGCACTGGAAAAATAAAAAAAACATGATCCTCACAATGCTCCCAGTATTCTCCAGGTGTAGAAGTGATCTGTGCATAAATAATGGCGTCCTCAACCCCCATGCCTGGTCGGTAAGCAAACTGTAGGGGGTCTAGCTCTGAGCTCACTAAGGTCTGCAGCTGTCGCAGTACAATCCTCTCCATGGACTTCATCAGGTGTGAAGTTAAGGCTACCGGTCTGAAGTGGTTTGACTCACTCGGATGCGCAATTTTGGGTACTTGAACCACACAGGAAGTCTTCCAGAGTACTGGAACTCGTGCTAGTCTCAGGCTCAGATTAAAGATGTGTAGGATGACCTCACCGAGCTAATCTGCACAGTCTTTAAGCAGTCTGGAGCTGATTCCATCCGGGCCTGGGGCCTTTCTTGCCTTGATCTTCTTTAGTTCCTTCTTCACCTGATTGAGTGTCAGAGAGAGACTGCAGGGGGGAGTTATTGGCAATCCCTGATGAGTGGTATGGGGGGAGGGGTGGGAAACCTCCTCAAGTGAGGGATGGTGAGCAGTGAAGAGGTGTGAGCTGTGTAATGCTGATATCTCAGAAGCTCTGAGGTGTGAGTTGGACGATGCCGATATTCCTGGAGCCCTGGGGGTGGAGGAGGGGGTGCCTAATGGCCCAAGAGTGAAAGGTTGAATCGCTGACCGGTCTGAGGTCTGGTCGGAGGGGGGAGGAGATTAAAAAACAGATTTAATTAATTTGCCCTGTCACGGTCGCCGGATACAAGGCCCCTCCCATTATCTTTGTTCTGACCTGAAATTGTTTTCAGTCCCCTCCAGACCTCCCTCATGTTGTTCTGTTGAAGGCGCTCCTCCAACTTTTTTCTGTAGCTGTCTTTTCCTTTCCTTATCTCCCCTTTGAGCTGTTTTTGAACCCTCCTCAGCTCATCTTTGTCCCCCAATCCGAACAGTCTCTTTTTTTCCTTTAACAGAGCTTTGAGCTCTGGAGTCACACAGGGTTTGTTGTTGGAAAAACACCGAACCTTCTTCTTAGGCATGGTGTTCTCCACACAGAAATTAATGTAGTCCATTACACAGTGAGTGAGACTGTCAGTGTCCTCTCTGTGCGAACTACATAGCATTTCCCAGTCTGTAGACTCAAAACAGTCTTTTTGTGTCTCACTGGTCTCCTCAGACCATTTTCTTACATATCTTGTGATTGGAGGTTGTTTATTCACCAAAGGTATGTAGACAGACAGCAGATGGACCAGGTTGCGATCTGAGCAGCCAAGTGGGGGAAGGGGTGAAGAACTGTATGCATCTTTTGTGTTTGCATACAGCAGATCCAATGTTTTATTGCCCCTAGTGTGGCATTTAACATACTGTGTGAAGGTGGGGAGAGTTGAGGACAGGGAAGCATGATTAAAGTCCCCGGAGATGAGATGGAGGGACTGTGGGTGCGATGACTGCAGCTGTGACACAACAGTGTGAAGTAGCTCACATGCTGCTGTAGTGTCATCCGAGGGGGGGATGTAGACAGTTATCATGATGACGTGCGAGAACTCCCTCGGCAGGTAATATGGCCGCATGCTAACTGCTAGCAACTCAATATCCTTAGTGCACCGCTGCTCTTTAACCCTGATATGCCCGGGTTTACACCATCTCTCATTCACAAACATGGCTATTCCCCCACCCTTCCTCTTGCCACTTTCCTTTGCTATCCTGTCCACTCTCACAAGTTGAAATCCGTCCAGTGTAACCAGTAAATCCGTACTGAGATCGTTCAACCATGTCTCCGTGAAGCACATGATGCTACACTCCCGGTACTTCCTCTGCAGCCTGGTTAGCACCGTTAGCTCTTCCATCTTATTGGAGAGAGATCTCACATTCCCCATAATAACGGACGGAATGAATGGTTTGTACCGT
>JANDJT010000102.1:17115954-17138313 GCA_024331685.1 Stegophilus panzeri
AGCTCTTCCATCTTATTGGAGAGAGATCTCACATTCCCCATAATAACGGACGGAATGAATGGTTTGTACCGTTTTTTACTCTCCCGGTGTTTAAGTCCAGCTCTGCTTCCCCTTCTCCTTCTCCTAATTTTCTCGGGGATCACCAGTCTTTCTGTAGGAAGTATCCTGGTGTTGCTCAGTGCTAACAGCTGCTCCCTAGTGTAAACAATAGAGCCATGGCCGAAAGGGTCTCCCAGTGCGGAGTGGTACAGTCCAACAAACAAAAAAATAAATATTGCTAACCTCCACAATTGCGTATCCGTGTCTGCAAACGCAACGCCGAGGATTAGTGTAGAAAAAAACACGAAGAAAGCACAAAAAACAAAGGAAATATACTAAACTTAACCAAAAAAGAGCAGATCTGATGCAACAGGCTGCCACTTGCGCGGCGCCTATACCTTAACTCATATCTTTGGAAAAGCTCATATCTTTGGTTTGCATGGTTTAGTTTGGTATTGGGGACTGAACACTTGGATGTGACTAATGTGGGGCACGGTCACAGTGCCACCGTCCTGAAGATATCTACATGCCAATATTCAGTTATAGTCATAGTGCCACCTACTGGCAACAGCCATTTCCAGGCCTCGTACTTTAACAAACTCCTCCTAGAGATTTCATCCAATCAACATCATATTTGGTCCGTCTAATCTAAAGGCCTTGTTGATGCTGAATTGCAAAGCTTTTGAGTTTTCACTGCACGGTGTCACCATGGCGGTCTGACAAATTTCAATGTTTCACCATGAAGCAGGAAGTTGTTATAACTCAAACATACAATGTCCAGTCTGCTCCAAACTTCACAAGTTTTATAACAGTCCCGCCCTAAAGACATCTACATACCAAAATTTAGTTATAGTCATAGTGCCACCTACTCCCAACAAGAAATTACATGTTTTACATTGTGATACACTCCTAACAACATATAAGTGCTAAAAATAAAATGGTTGCTTGCAGCTTTAATTATTTTTATTTTTATTTTCATCCATAATCAAACACATCTGAAAAATCTAACTAAAGTCTGCAGGATTACTTAAAAATTAGAGGCAGGTGTGTTTGAATAGCATTGTCAGGAGCAAATTAACTAACTAGCCCCCTAAATGAACAAATCACTTCAAAAAGCTTTCACTGATGATTACTAAATCACATCATTTGTGGCAGAATGCAAAATTAGAAGAGATAAGCAAGCATTCATTAGCAGTTAAAAAGCTGACATTATCGATCAAATCTGTGCCAAGTTAGTTAAAGCTGGAAAACGGGATGTCCTCATTCAGCTAATACAAATTCACATAATACTTATTAATACAGTGATAAGCGCTAGCCTGGTAGTTACCTCTCCACAGCTACAATGTCGTATTAAGAATTATTGTCTGACTGCAAGTCGAAGGTTTCCACAGGGAAAAGTGAAGGGAGGAGAAGCACAGCGAAGGGGATGAGATAGAGGATGCACAGGATATTTTTGCTTCAGCTGGCATTATAATCAGCCTTCATGTTTTAAACAATTCAAATGATGTAAATGATAACCTTCAATGAATAGGAAAACCTATTTTGAGATGTATCTACTGTAATCTACCTCATCAGACAATGGTTTATCAAAATTTTTTTATTGGGGCACAGCAAAATTTTACTGGGGGATGCCCTTGGTTCACTGTAGTAAGCCAAGGCATATCTACAGGGCAGGCAAGGCAGGCAATTGCCTGGGGTCCCGCATAGTGAGAGGGCCCCGAGGGCTGATCATTTAAATAATCAGAAATTTTCATCTTAATATAATGTGCAGCAACATCTCAGCAACTCCCTTAAAGGGGGCCCCTTTGTGGGACGCTATCACATTTAAGGACTCGTTTATGCTCCTGTGCCACCCCTTTACACTCAAATAGCGTGAGCTTTAATTCCTGAAAATGAATCTGAAAAATTAACCTTGCAGCCAGAAGCGCAAGGGAAAATAAGAGGAGGCGG
Organism: Stegophilus panzeri; assembly: GCA_024331685.1. NCBI lineage: Eukaryota > Metazoa > Chordata > Actinopteri > Siluriformes > Trichomycteridae > Stegophilus > Stegophilus panzeri. The sequence goes on from JANDJT010000102.1 coordinate 17,117,944, forward strand.
AAAAGAGGAAACAGGACAGTTGAAAGTGATGGAGATAATGACGAATAAATTAAGGATAATTAAAGACAAACAAATCCACATCTATTTGTCCAGTTTCAGTTTTATTTCACCTTATTATATGAATTAGATGAATTACTGGTAATAGTATTTTATTGCTAATAGCATTTTATTCAGGCAGCAGACGGGGGGGCAGTTTTAAGACCGTGTTCAGAAACTGTAGGGTAGCTCCTTTCTTTATTCGTTTTTCTACATTCTTATGATTGTTTTCAATAAAGAAATTTAGTCTTTAAAACACGCATCTACTGCGATTCCTTCACGGAAGTAAAGGGTCACAATAATATCTCTGGATAATATGAATACATAATAACAACTTAAATCTGACAGAAGGGCTCCACACATTTATTTTGCTAGGTGCCCCCACATTTAGTTAGGCCACCAAGTTAGCCTCTGGTAGTAAGGGGCTATATATGTATGATAGGTAACCAGTTCTCTAAGGCTTGAAAGGGTGGATCTGAATACTTAAGAAGAAATTAATACCACCAAGGTGTACCACTGCACACCACAACCACCACATCTTTTCATCAAGTGATCCTGATCCCTTTCTAATTTCTAGCATTTCTAATTGAAATATTATTATTTATATATTATTTTATTCCTACTGTGTTGAGAGTTGTAAGAAATTAATATCAGACAGATGGGGTGGGGTTTGCATGTTCTCCCTGTGCTTTCGGGGTTTCCTCCGAGCACTCCGGTTTCCGCCCCCAGTCCAGAGGCTGAGTGGCATTTCCAAATTGTCTATAGTGTACGAATTGCCATGTGATTGTGAACTGCGATGGGTTTTTGTGCCGAGTTCTCTTGGATAAGCTCCAGGCTCCCCTATGTAGGATAAGCGGTGAAGGAAATAGATGGATGGATGGAATTAGGAACTCCATCTAGCCCTACGTAAAGTGAGCTGGAAACACTCCTGCACTGAGAGCTCCACACAAGAAAAATCTGGCAACCTCAGTCGCATGAAATGCATGTATCTGATAGGACTGCCCAGAAAATCAACTTTGACTGGTTGAGCGGTGTTCCAAGAGTGCTTATATTTAGTATAACCGCACGTTATACTACATTACTATGGGACATTTCACTATATCACTCTGCTCATCTGTGTTTGCCACATAAAATTCCACTTCCAAGTTTGAAATTATTCCTACTGTAGTGTTAGTGACATCATCATTGGACATGGCAAATGATAACTTTTCAGGAATATAACTTTTGACTTAAAATATATAAAAATAAATAAAAATATAATAACACTCATGAAAATGAAATGGAAGGAAGGATACCAATTTCACTGGAAGCACCTTTAACAGGAGTGTACAAGTTAACATGCGTTAGCCAGCCAGCTAGCCGGCATGCTATAAAGTGAGTGTGGCTTCTTCAGGATCTATTTCTGCTTGCGGAGCAAAAATAAACAGAACATTTAGCGATATTGTGTCTGAAATGTCACTCCATATTAATTTCTTGTTTATAGAACTGTTTCATAAAAGCAACATTGCACTCACAATCGTGCGGTTATATTGCATACTTGTGATTATTTATGACGAATCACAGCCGTGCTGATATTCAGTATAACCACACTTTTGATTGAGCGATATTGCTTAATTGAATGGAATTGAATTGAAGTGAATTGAATTGAACTGAACTGAACTAAGTTGAAAACAAGGGACTTTCCCTACATAATACGGACTTACAGTAACTCTAAACATGGCCACCAACTTATTTTTAGAGATAAATACCCTATGTTTTTCTTAATGGATTCATTAGTAGATGTATAATTTTGTTTTTGTGCAGTAGTATTTTATGATAAAAAAGGGAATTAATGACAAAAAAAAACTATACAATGTATTGCTGGATTTTTCAATATTAAAACAAAGTCTAACTATAGCTTGTAAGAGAAAAAAGGCTTATGTTGTCTGTCTTCCCATAATGATGCTTTGCTAATGTAGTGTGTTTGGAGTGTTGTATTAGTGGCTAGAGATTAATTCCATCTAAACCTAGCAGTTGAATGTAGCAGAGGATATACAAAATGTTTACTGCTGTTTCTCTACTTTTGATGAATACCACTGCTAATACACTGAGGCAAGCACTGCATGAGGGTCTGTGTGTTATTTGTGGCCCTGTGCATATTGCCTGATTTGTCTGCATATGAGTTGCCATATCTTTCATTGTGGAGTTTAGGTGTCAATAAGGAGTCAATAAAATCCTATATACTATATAACTACAGTATGCCCTCTGACAGTATATTTTTAAATGAATGACTAGTTAATGACCTTTTAAAATATTTAATTTTGTATTCTTAACACAACATGAGTGAATTAGAGTTGAAGAGGTCCAGAGGTACATAGAGCTCTAGTCTTAATTTTTTTTTTTTTAAATCTACCTCTGTCTCACTGCAGATGGAGAGATAACCTCCAAACCCATGGTCCTATTCCTTGGCCCCTGGAGTGTGGGGAAATCCTCTATGATAAACTATTTGTTGGGGCTTCAAGACACTCCTTATCAGTTATACACAGGTAGGTTCCTATCAATATTTGTATGATTATACTACATAACCCTTAGGTTACATGATGGTTACACAATAATCCTTCCTACTGAAAACCTGAGGACTGTCTTCATATTCCACAATGGTGGGGACTAGTACTTGAGCTAATTTATTATAGAGGTAAAAGAACCCTGTAGCTAGGAACATTATTTGTGACAGTCTAGGAACCAAGCTTATATCACATGGGCAATCCAGACAAAGCCCCTGCTTATCTCTCACTACATTCCATATGTTCTTCTTCTTCTTTTTTTTTTTTTTTTTTTTTTTTTACAGGCGCTGAGCCCACTACCTCTGAGTTCACTGTGATCATGCATGGTGACAAAGTCCGGTCTGTAGAGGGCATTGTAATGGCTGCTGATAGCTCTCGCTCCTTCTCTCCCCTGGAGAAATTTGGCCAGAATTTTCTGGAGAAGCTGATTGGTATTGAGATGCCTCACAAGCTCCTGGAGCGTGTCACATTTGTGGATACACCAGGAATCATTGAGAACCGCAAACAGCAGGAGAGAGGTAAAATCATAACGAGTAGTCACAAGATTTTATGATGAAGCAACAGGCAATCAAAGCATGTTACACCACATAGTTCCCAAATGACATGATATGACTACAGTGAATCATATATCTGGTATAATTATTTTCTTATAGCATTTTTCATAGTTATAAAAGAAAAAAAAAAACAGAGAAAGTTGAGTGGCACGGTGGAGTAGCTCCAGGGTCCATGGTTCAATCCTGTGCTCAGGTGATTGTCTGTGTGGAGTTTTGCATGGTCTCCCCATGTCGATATTGCTTTTCTCCAGTTTTCTCCAACTTCCTGAAAACATGTCAGTAGGTAGATTGGGTAAGATAAATTTCCCTGTTTCCACCTCATGTTTCTGCATCATGTCAAGTGTTCCTGGGGTATGCTCCACAACTCTGACAAGTATAAATAGGTTACTGAAAGTGAGTGAGGAAGAAAGGTAAATAAAAACTTTTTTAATGAAGGAAAGTGGAACCCGATGTCTTGTGAAGTTTTATAACTTAAATACCAAAAGCAGCCTTACAAATTTTTCAGGTTGTTTGTTTGTACATATAACAAGCCAATATTAGATCTTCAGAAACACAAGGAAATAATTTTGTTTCTGATAGTGTAGCATCTGTAATATGTTTATTGTAAGCATTTTAGCTGTTACATACTGTAAATGGTAAATGGTCTGCACTTACATAACGCCTTTTAACCTTAGCAGTTCCACAAAGCGCTTTACACTTTTTCCCATTCACCCATTCACACATACACTCACACACCAATGCAAGGTTTCTTTGTCTTGCGGTGTAAGGATGTAACTAATAATTTCAATATCACAGGTGAAAAATCAGCCGCTTAGTGACATTATCCCATGGTGATCAAAAATGTTGACTGGTACAATTAAATAAGCCATTCAGGACCAGTTGTATTCTATAGAATTATATTTACATATAATTTTAACATTTTCATACAACCTTCTCCACAGGTTATCCCTTTAATGACGTGTGCCAGTGGTTCATTGACCGTGCTGACCTAATCTTTGTGGTATTTGACCCCACTAAGTTGGATGTTGGCCTTGAGCTAGAGATGCTCTTCAGGCAACTGAAAGGTCGAGAGTCACAAATACGCATCATACTCAACAAGGCTGACAGCCTGGCCACTCAGGATCTCATGCGTGTGTATGGTGCTTTGTTCTGGAGCCTTGCACCCCTAATCAATGTGACTGAGCCCCCACGTGTGTATGTCAGCTCCTTCTGGCCCTATGACTATGCCCCTGACACCAGCATTGAGCTCTTCAAGCGCGAGGAAATTTCTCTCCTGGAAGACTTAAACCAGGTGATTGAGAATCGCCTAGAGAATAAGATTGCCTTCATTCGCCAACATGGCATCCGTGTACGCATCCATGCCCTTCTGGTGGATCGCTATGTGCAAACTTTCAAGGAGAAGATGAGCTTCTTCAGTGATCCTGAATTGGTGTTCAAGGAAATTGTGGATGACCCAGATAAATTCTATATCTTCAAATCTATCTTGGCCAAGACCAACGTCAGCAAGTTCGACCTGCCCAACCGTGATGCATACCGCGACTTCTTCGGCATCAACCCAGTAAATAGTTTCAAGCAGCTCTCTGCCCAGTGCTCTTATATAGGTGGCTGCCTACTGGATAAGATTGAAAGGGCCATTACCAATGATTTGCCAGGACTCCTGAGCAGCATCCACTCCAATAAGAACCCTACCCTGTCCTCCTGTGAGGCCACTGGCTGTGGAGAGAAGCCCAAGAATCGCTACCGACGAAACTGACAGAGGAAAAATGGGAAACATTGGTAGAACAAGAGCAGGGGAAACAAATCCTACTCCTGCCACAGGTCCGTCTCAGAAGTTGAGGAGATCAGCTGAGGAGATGCCATCAGTTATTTTTTAGCACATTTTTTTTTTAATTGGGGAAAAGGGCCAGGGATGGGGATATTTTGATAAAACCTTCTGTTTTAGGCACTAAATTATTGAACTGTTATAAGTTTGAAATGGAAAATTTGGAAATAGGGGAAAAATAATAGCTGATATACAAAACAATGAGTCTGATACATTCAGTATAAGCTGCACTGACTGAGTAAGATTGAAAAAATTCATAATCTTGTTGGCCGGTTTGTATGAAATCTAGAAGGTTGTGGTTTTGTAAACAAATTGTCTATAAAAAGAACATGAGTGCATTAGCTCATGGTAACAACATTCTGTTTTTTCATACAGTAGGTGTTGATTTTATTTGTAGACTTGTGACTAGACTGGTATCTTTCTCATGTCATATTCTATTTGGGGAAAATCACTGTGCTGCATGTTTAGTTACAGAAGACTTTAAAGGGGCACATATTCATACATTTTTACTTAATTTCTTTAAGCACATTTTCATAGTAAAATATATCTGCTTATAATACTATTTCCACATGAATGGAACGTGTCTTCTGGAATAGTCACTTGAATGTCATAGTAGTAGGCTTTTTGTTTTCTCTACATTTCAGGCATTTTTGGAGAGAAACCTCTTTTTTAAATGCTTAATTGACTTTAGAGTATTATGTGCCTGTGTATTTTAACCGTGCAGGTGATGTTTATTGGGACGTGAATAAAAAAATCAGTACCATGTGAATTTCCAAGTGGCAAATGAAATAAAAGTGTTTGTGATTGTAAAACTGCCTGTTTATTTGGCATACCCAGAGACAAAGTGTTTATACCAAAGTCTCACCTGTTCTTCAGTGGATAACTTCACTTGTATACTGTAGGTTTAAAGCAAAAACAACATCAACAACAAAAACTCTACTGCAATCATAACAGACCCAGATAATCATAATGAACATCCTTTAAACACACTTTGTACTGTTTGACTTTATAGCATACAGTTATAGAAGAGTATCAGCTTAGAACTGATACTATCTAGTGTCACCCAGAAGAGGATTGGTTCCTTTATAGGGTTCCTATTAGGGTTCTTCCTCATGTCATGTCAAGGAGTTTTTCCCCCTTGCCACTGTCACCTCTGGCTTACTCAACAGGGATCTAAATCTATATCTGGATTTCTGTAAAGCTGTTTAAAAAAAATTATATTATTAAAAAGGAGTATATATTAATTAAGTAGAAATAAATCTAATTGAATTGAATTGGATTGGATTGAATTGAATTGAATTAAATTGAAGTGAAGTTAATTGAATTGAATGAACTGAAATTGCTCTCAGTGGCTTGGTTCAATCTAATCCAAACCCTGCATGTATATTATATATTACTGTTAGTCCTGTACGCTTACTGTTAGTCTTGCACTGAAGCAGGAAGGAATAAGATGCACTGAACTGAGTAGTGGGTCTTGCTGTGTTATGTGATATGCTCTGTAACTCTTTTCTCTGTACATGGAATACAAACATGTATTTATTTATTTTTTTCAGACAATGATTTTGTAATTAAAGTGGGCTTTTTCCCCCCCAGAAATTATGTTTAAGAACATAATTTCTTGTCTTTGAGAAATGTACAACCCCAACTCCAAAAAAGTTGGGACAGTATGGAAAATGCTAATAAAATCAAATTATTAGTGATTTGTAAATGTACTTTGACTTGTATTTAAACAAAAAGTGTATTAAGACAAGGTATTTGATGTTTTACCTAATCAATTGCATAGTTTTTTGAAGATAAATGATTATTTTGAAATTGATGCATGCAAGACGTTCCAAAAAAGTTGGGACAGGAGCAATTTAGGACTAATAGTGATGTGAAACAGGTGAGGAAATTGTCTAATCATAGTATATAAGGAGCTGCCAAAAAAGGCCTAGTCTTTCAAGAGCAAGTATGGGTTGAGGCTCGCCAATCTGCCAACAGATGCGTCAGCGAATCCAACACTTTGAGAACAACATTCCCCAAAGACAAATCGGTAGGATTTTGGGCATTTCACCTTCTACAGTGCACAATATAATTAAAAGATTCAAGGAATCTGGTCAAATCTTGGTGCATAACGGGCAAGGCCAAAAACCACTTGTAGGGAAAATTAGCTGTTTGGGTTAAATTGTTGCATTCTCCACTATTATATGTAACAAAAGTTAATTGTTTAGATTGAGCTACCTGTATTCTTCACCAAATATGCAGGAGAAACTAGCAGATCAGCTTGAAAGGGGAAATTTGGATAATTTAGTTTTGATCAACTATTCGTCCAGTGATAAGGTTAACTTAGCGTATTCATTAATTATGCATTAGCTATTACCTCCGTGGCCACTGGCAATAATAATATAATAAAATACAGTGAAACATTATTTGAAGAGCATGTAGCAAGATCAACAATTCAAGGCAATAGACATTTGTAAACAATAAGACGTGTGTTTAAAAACAGACAAGATTTTATTGAACTATCCTACGACACAGAAACTAATCTAACACATAAACACACACATGCACACGCACACACACACACACATATGTAAAAAGACGTGAAAATGTTTAACAGAGTGAATCCAAGTTTATAACACGTTATATTGTTGATGTTATTTCACAGAACATGCCCTGAACCAGCCATCAACTTATGATATTTACTTTCACTTTAGAATGGCGTTAAGCTTAATATTATATGCAGAAGTCTTATCTAGATTCTGGGGTATTGCTTGCCTGTTGAAGGGGTTTAATTGTTACGTCGTGGTGTCGAGGGAATTCCCACGATGGTTATTAGTCAGTGGTCTGGCCGACATTGAGTGGTGTCTCGGAAGACCAACCGGAATGATGAATGAGACAATGTCTAGTATGAGGTATGTTCAGAGAGCTAGAGGCGGGAGATGTGAAAGCTGCTGGGCTCTAGGTTGGGTCTCGGAGAAGATGTTGATTGAAGACCCTTGCCACCACCTCTGATGTGATGAGTTCTGAGTTGAGTTGAACGAGCCAAGAGAGGAAGAGAGCAAGAGCGAAGAGCAGAGTTGGATTTAACTCTTTCAGGCTAGTCCAGCCTTCTAAGGGTTCCAACCAACCAGAGATTGTCCTAGGACGGGGTATAAACCATATGCTCCACCCATGATGTTAATGTGGTTCCACACTTCTCATGATGTGTGGATTAAACTTTGTCCAAAAATATTAAAATAACATACAACATTCTAACTGAATTTTCCTACTTTCATCCTTCAGGAAATCATTCAACGAACACACACATACCACATAAGACATATATTAACTATTGTTAAGACCCTACTAATATAAAAACACAATAATCATACTAGTACTACTATACTAATACATGCTAAATAGTAGAACAATTAGAGGCAACTGAATGGTTATAAGCATGAATAAAATGGAAGAAAACATGGCAGAAAATAGGTGATTGCAGTGGTTTTAAAGATGTATTAGTTTTCACAGTCATGTCTTATGTGGAGTGCTCTGATTGTGGAATGTGCTGATTCAACAAAGAAAGCCCCCCCCCCCCCGCTTTACTCTGTAAGGGTTAACACAGGTCATGATGAGTTGGCCTTGGTCTGGCCATCTGGTCTTGGTGAGTCCAGGATAGGGCTTGCTTGTGGCATTCTAGTGGGGTTGATTTATGGTTTTACTGCAACATTCGGCCAGGTGGCCACTCTGACAAAAACCGTTTAGTTTACCAGTGGTGTGTTTGTCCATCCACCCCAGACTTGTTGACACCAATCCAGACAGGTCTTTGAATTATGGTTTGAATGGTCGAGTGCTGTCTAAGCCTTATCTTTCCTTGTAATTATCTCTGCTGCCAGGTTCGATCCTACACACTTCTGAATGCACGTGATCTCTGATCCCTCAGACGTCACTGTCTTAAAAACCGTCATGAGTCTGTAATGGATATCCTGACATGGGCTCGGGAATACTTTGGTAAACCTTTGTCAGTCAACACCATTCGCCGCTGCATCCACAGATGCAAGTTAAGGCTTTACTATGCAAAGCAGAAGCCATACATCAACACTGTCCAGAAGTGCCGCCGACTTCTCTGGTCTCATCTGAGATGAACAGTAGCACAGTGGAATCGTGTTTTGTGGTCCAACGAGTCAACACTTCAAATAGTTTTTGGACAAAGCAGCCGTCATGTTCAAACCACATTCTGCCTGGATTACAAGCACATAGTTGCATAAGCAGAGAATGCGGGTGCTAGCATAACCTGCCTGCAGTTTGGACCTCTCTCCGATTGAGAATGTGTGGTGCATTATGAAGCACAATATATGGCAACAAAGGCCCTGTACAGTTGTGCAGCTGAAGAAATGCATAATGGATGAATGCGGGGAAATTCCACTTGCTAAACTTAACCAACTGGTGCCTTCAGTGCCCAAACGCTTAATAAGTGTTATTAAAAAAAAAAAAGGTGATGTTCCACAGTGGTAAACGATCGACTGTCCCAACTTTTCTGGAGTGTGTTGCAGTCATCAGATTTGAAATGAGTGTATATATTTTTTAAATAAATTAAATTCACAAAGTAAAACATCAAATAATGTGTTAATAATGTTTTCAATAAAGGACAGAGTGAAGTGAATTTTCAAATGAATGTTTTTGTTGTTTTTCCATACTGTCCCAACTTTTTCACAATTGTGGTTGTATGTGTGTTTAAGCTTGGCATATATCAGCAATGCACTGAAAGGCAGAAGGATGTCAAGTGACAAATGAGAAAGTGAGAACAATGGACTTAAGCCCATTATTTATTCCACCTTCTGTCTTTGGTAGCAAAACAACCCAAAATAATGTAAACCAAAGTAAAGCCAAATACAGGCTGATTAAATTAACCATTTGAGCCATTAAACCATTACACTCACCGTCAACTTTATTAGCAACACCTGTACATCTGCACATTCATGCAGTTATCTAATCAGCCAATCATGTGGCAGCGCAATTCAAAACATCATGCAGATACAATCAAGAGCTTCACTTAATGTTCACATCAAACATCAGAATGAATAAAAAGTGTGATCTATGTGACTTTGATGGTGGCATGGTTGTTGGTACCCAATGGGCTGGTTTGAGTATTTCAGATACTGCTGATCTCCTGGGAATTTCACACACAACAGTCTCTAGAATTATCTGAATAACTGCAAAAATGAGCAGGTGTACAGGTGTTCCTAATAAACTAAATCATGAGTAGTGTAAATTGTCTTGTCAGATAATGTTTTCAACATTAAATTATAGTCATGTGAAAAAATAAATACACCCCATGGAAATTGTTGGCTTTTTTGACATATTTGGACAAGCAAACATTTGATCATCTTTGAAACAGTGCCTATTAATAAAGTTGAACTTGAACAAAACCAAAAGGAAAATTTTCAATCATTTATTCAAAAAAATATCAATGGATGTGATATTCTTCTGTGGAAAAAGTAAGTACACCCTTGGCCTCAGTAGCTACTATTGCCCCCTTTAGCAGAAATAATACTGTAGGCATTTTGCACAATTGTCCACCAGTCTTTGACATCAGCTTGCTGATGCACCAGTTCCTGAGTGACCCCAGCTGCTGTAGGTTGGTGTCTAGCAAATTTTTAATAAGTGGTCTGTAGTGTGGATGGGGCCTGGGTCTGTGTTCATGCCCGCATTCTCCACCAGTGTAGTAATTCACAGAAGCGGAAGGCAGAACACAGACACAGGCAGAGACTCGACTGGTGAAAAAAGAGGATGTTAAGTGAGGGAAAAGTGGGAGGATGGGAGTGTAAAAGGTAGGATGCTGTTTCCAGGTGTAGTGGGCTGTGTTGGGCATGCTAGAGAGGCGCATGATAGTGTGTGCCATGGCCTGGGCATAGCAGTGAGGGCTGGCAGCATGGTGCAGCGGCAGCAAGAGGTCCAAGGGCTTTCCCGTAGCTGCAAGGGCTGAGGGCTCTCAGTGTGTCACAGGGGGTGAATGTTGCTATCACCAGTAGCTGCAACATAAAGAAGAAAAGGAATCAGTATAGTCTGAGAGAAAGAACTGCTCCCCCTTCTGAGGCCGCAGTGCCCTTTCCCATCCTCTCCCATCTTCTCTCTGAGGGTGAGGAGCAGCAGTCATTACTGAACCAACAGCTGTCCACTATTCCTCTGTTCCGCCTAGTGGCCATGTGCTCTTTCGCTTTCCTTTCAGCACCCAGGCAGCAGTTGTGTGAGGAGCATGAAGTGGTTTGTGCGCATGGTCTAGAGGCCCACTGTCACACTTGGGATTTTACTTTTTCATTGTCTCCCCACCATCTTGGTCTGTAATTCACACTCTCAACCCTGCCCTCCCCAGTCATGTAGTTAGTCCAAGAATTTATCTTTGGAAATACTGGCCCTGTGCTCTTGCGTTTTCATTGCAGGAGTGTTTCTACACTGCTACAATGGAGGAGTGTGAATTTTGTTGAAACCTGGTGGGGAGCATCAGTATTGTATGACTTATGATCAAGTTCTTGAATAAGGCACTAATTACAAAGCTACAGCCTCTCTTGTACAGTATGTTGATAATTGTATATGGGCGATGCTGCTCTGAATCTGTATCTAAAGTGTAGGCCATGGCTAAATCTTCCATTTTAGTGACATTTAATGCAAGCATGTTGACAATGTTGGACACAAGTGCAGGATAAACATGCAGCACACAACAACAACAAAAAACTTGATTTTAATGTTTAAACCCTTAAGTAGATTAATGCAATATTGAAATCAGGTGATACTCAAAAGCCGGTAGTGACTCTTTGAGTTTTGCCCAATAACAACTGTTTCTATAATGGCACTAGTTCTCAGATCTAACCCAGTTGTACAGTTCAGCAGTGAAAGTAAGATCAGGGAACCCTGCTGCCCTGCTTGAAAGAACATGTCGAACCAAGTTAAGTGTCCAGGGAGGTGGGCCAGGCCATAGTAAGTGTATCTGAAAGAACTCACTTCTAGGTGTTAAATGTTAATACATTAAGGTAGAACACTTCTCCATCAGAGTGTTTGTAAGTGGCTCAAAGCTTGCTCTCTGAATCTACGTACTTTCTAATGTTGCTGCTAGTTACACAGCCAAGACAATTCAAAAGCAAATCCTCTGGCTCCAGTACACTTTGCGAAGCATTTTGCTGGCATAGTTTAGGTCCAATTGTTCCTTTAGATCAGGTGTCACAAACCTCAAACCTCTTAGATATGTTCATTTATTTGCATTTATCTGAAAGGTATATTCTGAATGCACTAAAGGTACACTACCAGTCAAAAGTTTGGAGTCACCCAGAAAATTTCACATGAAAATGTAATCAAGACATTAACAAAGTTAGAAATAATGATTTTTGCTTGAAAGAATCTTGTCCTTCAAATTCTGCTTTTGTTAAAGAATCCTCCTTTTGCAGTAATTACAGCCTTGCAGACCTTTGGAATTCTAGCTGTGAAATTGTTGACATAATCTGAGGAAATTTCACCTCATGCTTCTTGAAGCACCTCCCATAAGTTGGATTGGCTTAATGGGCACTTTTTACAAACCATATGGTCAAGCTATTCCCACAACAGCTCAATAGAGTTTAGATCTGGTGACTGTGCAGGCCATTACAGATAGAATTCTAGCAACTGCTTCTTCTTTAAATAGTACTTGCATAGTTTGGAGCTATGCTTTGGGTTATTGTCCTGTTGTAAGAGGAAACTGGCTCTAATCAAGCGCTATCTGCAGGCTATGGCATGGCGTTGCAAAATGGAGTAATAGCCTTCGTTGGTCAAGATCCCTTTGTTCTATCTCATTGTTTTGTTTGTTTTGGACCTGTCAGATGTCTGTTTCTCAAACTAGAGACTCTGATGTTCTTGTCCTCTTGCTTAGTTGTGTGTCTGGGCCTCTCACCTCTCTTTCTGTCTTGGTTAGAGCCAGTTTGTGCTGTTCTTTGAAGAAAGTAATTTACATTTACATTAATTTTTTTAGCAGATGCTTTTATCCAAAGCGACTTACAAATGAGGAAATACAAGCAAAGTGATGTGTGTGTGTGTGTGTGTGTGTGTGTGTGTGTGTGTGTGTGTATGTGTTTGTTGGGGGGGGGGGTCTAGCAAGTTAGTTTTCACTGACATGTGTGTCTGAAAAGTTTTCTCCTGCTATGCCAGTTTTATTTTGTAATTTTGGACCCCAACCCGATGAGGAGCAGTGGTTGCGGTTCATGCTGTCCTGGCTCACTGGTCTAGTATGCCAGTGGGCAGAGGTACTTATCTCCACGGGATCCAGTGGATTTAATAACGTAGCTCAATTGGTTGAACTTCTAGTTAAGGTGCATCTCATAATCTCAATAGGGTTCAAGTCAGGACTTGACCAGGCCACTAGAAAAACTTTCCAGTGTTCTTACTCCTATGCTTTGGATCATTGTCTTGCTGCATAATCCAAGTTGTGCTTGAGTTTCAATTTATGGACTGAAGACCAGACATTCTCCTTTAGGATTTTCAGGTAGAGAGCAGAATTAATGTTTCCCTCAATTATTGCAAGTTGCCCAGGCCCTGAAGCAGCAAAGCATCCCAACACCATCACACTTCCACCACCATGCTTGACCATAGGTATGATGTTGTTTTTGTGGAATTCGGTGTTAGGTTTATGCCAAATATAATAAGACCCCTGTCTTCCAAACAGGTTCACTTTTGACTCATCAGTCCACAGAACATTCTGCCAAAAGGTTTGAGGATCATCATGATGTGTTTTGGCAAAATTCAGACGAGTCTTAATGTTCTTCTGGTTTAGCTGTGGTTTTTGCCTCGCCACAATTCCATGGATGCCATTTTTGCCCAGTGTCTTTCTGATAGTAGAGTCATGAGCAGTGACCTTTATTGATGCAAGAGAGGCCTGTACGCCCTTTGATATAGTCCAATGGTTCTCAAACTAGGGGCCATCACATGGCGCCATGAGGGCCACATAGAAATTCAAGAACATTAGTTTTTAAAAATTCATTTTGCCTGTATGTTACCTGTTACTGTTACCACATGCTGATAAAACCTAACACTATTTAAAATGGATACATTTTTAGATAAAGGACATAGTCTCTTAGCTGAGAAAGTTAATACAGAAGAGCTTAGTATAGAAAAAATGAAATTTTGACAACTCTGGGGGGCCATAAAGCAATGCACACTGATAAAGTTTGGGAACCACTTGTCTAGTCCTGCTGAACCCCATTATGTATGCAGTTTCATAGATTTGGGGAATTAGTAACTATGGGGCAAATACAATTGATAACATTATCAATTAAAAACTGTGTTTTGTGTTTACTCAGGTTGCCTTTGTTTTATTTTAGATTTTGTTTTAATTTCTGAAACAATTTAGTATGAGATATACACACAAAAAAAGAAATCAGGATGGGGCAAATACTTTTTTTTTACAGCAGTGTAACATGGATCTAGCTGAGGCTCATTGCCAAAACTTACATAGATGTCATCTTGCTCTATTCCTGAACTGAAATAGAACACAACTCCCAGGTATGTGCAGTGTTGCAAAAGCTCTTGAATAATCTGTATGTCAAGCTGGAAAATTGTAAATTTCACCAGAAATCTCTTACATTTCTAGGTTGCATTCTCAACCAAAGAGAAGTAAAGATGGATCAGAGTAAAGTGGAGGCAGTAACCTCCAGGCCAGAACCCAAAACTGAGAGTCAAAGATTCCTGGGGTTCACCAACTTTTACCAACAGTTCATTTGGCGCTTGAGCTCTGTGGCAGCACAATTAACATCCTTCCTGAAAGGAAAGCCCAAGATTATCAAATAGAACCCTGAATCCCTGGATGCCTTGAAATGATATTTTGGAACCACTCCCATCCTGCACCACCCTGATCCTGATCTGCAATTCAAAGTAGATGTAGGCACTTCAGAAAATGGAGTTGGAGCCATCTTCTCCCAGCAACAAGGTAACCTAGCTGAATTCAATCTATGTGCATTTTTCTCCAGAACGTTCACCCCTGCAGAGAGGAACTATAATGTGGAGAACCATTGCTGGTGATTAAAGCAGCCTTGAAAGAGTGAAGACATTGGTTGAAAGGAGCCAAATTACTCAGTCATAATGTGGGAAATAATCAGAAAATACTTTTTTTTACTTTAATATTACCTATTTATTGCATATAATACATTTTATAATGGACTCAAAATGGAACACTGAACTGAATCCTACATGTGAAGGGAAACTTGACATAAGAAAAACAAGTTTATTGTTATCAAATGGCCTCAATTCCTAGGACTTACAGCAGAGCAGTGCACATCGCTATCAGGAGAAGAATATAACAAACACATCATAGCCAGACTCTGGTAAGTCTGTCTAATAAATTTCGTTTGTACCAGGCATATTCCAGGTCAGCCTGATCCAGTGCAGTCTTGTTTGCTTTAGATAATGTAAAAGGCAAATAGGTGATCTTATGGCATTGGGTGACATCTAATAGAGGTAAAGAGAGTTAGCATGAGTAAGACAAATTAGAACAAGTCAGTTAGAGGAGGCAAGTATGTCCTGCCTTTGGGACATTTAAGATCATGCACTATTCAGTGTTTGTTCTTGAGACCAACCACCTTTAATGCTTAGTTTTTCCTTTGTAATAAAGTTTATTATTGATATTGATAAATCAGTGTTTAGTTTCTTACTTATCCTCAAACCTATGGTTGAGACAGAAAATAATTCTCCACAACAAATTTGGTGAGCCAGCCAGGAGGGAAATAATCTAAAGGGGTGGGACAGGGTGGGCAGAGGGAGGACTTCTGGCCACTATAGGGAAAAAAATAAGCAGAGCTGGTTTGATCAAATTCTGCATTAGTATTAGTGATCTCCCTGCCTGTGTAGTCTGCTGCCTGTGTAGTCTACATGGCACACACTATTGCAGCATGTCGATGCCCTCCTGGAGGATAAGCAATCCATCCAATCCATCGCAGGGCACACAATCACACACACATTCACACACCCATTCATACACTACAGACACTTTGGACATGCCAATCAGCCTACCATGCATGTCTTTGGACTGGGGGAGGAAATCGGAGTACCCGGAGGAAACCCCCGCAGCACGGGGAGAACATGCAAACTCTGCACACATAGGGAATCGAACCCCCGACCCTGGAGGTGTGAGGCGAACGTGCTAACCAATAAGTATATTGTGGACCATTAGCTGATATTACCACATCCGGTATACCATGTCTGGCAAACAATGATTTCTATGCACTGATTACTCCTCTGCTCCTAGTGTCACTCAGCTTTGCAATTTCTGGAAATTTGGAGAAGTAGTCTAAACACAGCAAATATTCTGAACCATTATGCTAAAAAAAATCAGTACCGACCTTTGCCCATGGTCTTCCTGGCAATGTGTGAGGTATTAGTGGTTCTCTTGAGTGACTGTTTTAATGAGTGTTGCATATGGCACTCTGAGATACCATTTTCTCAAGTTGAGCTGACATATGGCCAATAAATTATGTCTTGCTCTTTCCTTGCATTTCACCATGCCCAGATGTGACTCATGAATTCTGATGGAATTATGAGTTTTGCAGCTTTGAACAGAAGTCCTGATGTGTAACTGATTTCATCTTTAAATGTCCAATATTTCTGAACATATTTGTCAACTGAGACTTTCTCAGCAGGCCATCCTTTCATGATGTAGTCTTTCAACATCTGCATTTCAGGATCTTCAGCTGTTTTTTTTCTGCAATCTTCAGATTCTTTTCAGATACAGGTAGCTAAGTTGTGACGCAGTTTACCTCCAACTTCTCTTCAGGCTGGTCTTCGGTGTGTTCATCAACGTAAGCACGACTCAATGCATCTGCTATATGCATCTCTTTGCCCGGCTTGTATGTGACTTTCAGATTGTACCTTTGGAGTCTGAGCAACATCCTTTGTAGTCTCAGTGGTGTTTGGTGTATCGGTTTTTTGAAAATGCTCTCAGGTGGCTTGTGATCACTTTATACTTGAATTTCTCTGCCATATACATATTGGTGGAACTTTTCACATCCACATATGATAGCAAGTAGTTCCTTCTCAATTTGTGCATATCGATATTGACAGTCTGTGAGCTCTCTTGATCCATATGCTACTGGTCTGTGATCTTGTAGCAAAACTGCACCCATTCCTTCAGAGCTGGCATCTACTGACAATGTTAAAGGTTTGTTGACATTGTAAAATTTCAGCGTTGGTGCATTCGTTTGTTAGTGTTTTGAGTTTCTGAAAACTTTTTTCTTGCTCACTTCGCCAGATCCATTCAGCGACATTCTCCAACAGCTGTCTAAGTGAAACACTTACTTCTGACAACTTGGGAATGAACTTGGCAAGATGCTGCAACATAACCAGAAAACTTTGAAGAGCTTGTTTGTCTTCTGGTGGAGGTAACTGAACTACAGCTCTCACCTTCTCTTCATCTGGTTTCAGTCCTTCTGCTGACAGTATATGACCAATATACTTGATCTGTGAAGTTCTGATCTTACATTTCTTTATGTTCAACTTGAGGTTGTACTCTCATGCCCTTTCAAGGAGTTTAATCAGTCTGGCATCATGCTCTTGTATTGTTTCACCCCATACCAGCAGATCATCCACAGTGTTTATCACACCATCCAGATCTTCAATCATCTGTTCTACGCCTCTTTGGAATACTTTAGATTCTGACAATATTCTGAAATGCAAACGTAAGGAATTTGTATGTTCCTCTGGGCATGTTGAATGTACACAATTTGGAGCTTTCCTCCTCCACGTTTATCCACGAGAACCCTTGGTTGGCATCAAGCACAGAGAATACTTTGGCATTTGGCATGTTTGACAAGACTTCTACTTCTACAGTGAACAGTGGGTAGTGCTCATGTTTAATTGCCTTGTTGAAATCCTGCAGGTTGAGACATATATACACATTCTATCTGGCTTGACAATTGTCACCATGCTACTCACCCAATAACTTGGCTCTGTTTGTCTCGCAATGACATGCATGTCCTCCATCCTGTTCTTCTATTATTCTTTCTTTTAGTGTGACAAGAACTTTTCATGGAGCATGTACAACAGGCTTTACTGACGGATTCACTTGAATGCGATGGTCTCCTGGCATGCATCCTAGACCAGTGAACAGATCTTCATACTGTTTCAGAATGTCATCATCAACAGACACATCATGTATCCTTTTTATCATGCCCCAAGCTTGACAATTAGCTCTTCCTAGTATTGCAGGCGCATCTCTTTCTATAATCTGTAACTGAATTTGTTATTTTTGACCTTTGTACTCACAGGTTAACTGTTTCTGTCCCAAGGGCGACATCTGGTGACCAGCAACTTGCACGTGGATTTATTCATCTTCTCCATTATGCCCAACTAATTGAAAGTTAATAATGAGAGAACATTACATTCTGCACCAGTGTGCAGCTTCAATGTGACTTGTTTGCCTCTTATCTTGAATGTTTTTGACCACTTTTCTTCCTCTTTTTGTATCTCTGTTGTGACAGCTTATATATTTTCACTTTTGTCTCTGCACTTCTACCGTGCCCAGGAACATATTTTTGTCACATTCCTCTGACTGTTCAGGTGTATGCATCTTTTTTGGCTGTTTACACTAATTTCTGCACATTTTTGCAAAGTGGTTGTTTTTACTGTCGCATTTTGTGTCACTCAAGTTGCACTTCTTTTGGCATACTCTTGTTGATTTTTTGTTTAATTTTTACAGTTTTGATCTTGTGCATGTCTACTTCTTTGTTTAGCCCTTTTACTTGGCTAGACATGATTTCATTAGCTCAACAAATGTCCACAGCTTTTGCTAATGTGAGGTCTGCCTCTCTAAGTAATCTGGCTCTTACTGTGTCATCTCTTATGCCACAAATAATTGTCTCTGATTAATGAATCATGCAATTCTCCATGATGTAGGCATCAATATTCTCTGATGGTCCTTGAGCCCTTGTGAAGAACATATGACGGATGTATGGTAGGTTTTTTCTCGTTTCACAATAGTCTTTGAACCTTTGTTTGAGAACATTTAATTTGCCTTTCTCACTGTCTCGAAATTCAAAAGTATTGCAAACTTTAATTGCTTCCTCACCTGCGACGTGTAGAAATGTGGCACACTGCACTTTTTCTGACTTCTCTGCAATGTCGTTTGCTGTCAGGAAAAGGTCTAGTATTTGTATCCAAATCTTCCGGTTTTCGGTGAGATTTCCTTGAAGACATAAGCTCGAGGGTGGCTGTAGCTGTGCCATTCTTCTTTCACTGCACTTACAACTTCTGACACCATGTAATATTGTGTTTTATTTTTATCAATAATAAGTCAGACGACACACAGGTGGTTACTGAACTGACATGCTTTATCTAGCCTTCTTTCACACGTGTCTCATGTGCCCCCTCCTTACTTACCACCCAAGTACATCTTACGTCATTACGTAACACTTATTAAACTAGAATACATTACAGTGTTTGCGCATGCACTTGTGTGGGTATCAAGCTCTGTATTTGCTGATCAGTGTTGCTACAGCAGGCCCAGCAGAGGGCGTTGTTTACTTATCAATTTTTTCTTTCGCTAGAAGGGACTTGCGTGCATTTGAGAGAGAGAGAGAGAGAGAGAGAGAGAGAGAGAGAGAGAGAGAGAGAGAGAGAGAGAGCGAGCGCATTGTTTGTTGGATTTTTGAATTGTAACCTGTGTGTGTATGTGTGTGTGTGTGTGTGTGTGTGTGTGTGTTTCAGTTGTAGGGTGTGTAAAAATGTGTGAACCTGATTACTGATGAATCATAAATTGCTGCTATAAGATTGTAGTCTGCTTAAGTGGAAAGCTTTTACTAACAGTGACTGATAAAATACAAATTTTTGTGTTAAAGGATTAGAGAAAACAATTTTAATTCTTTGGGTTTTGCATTTCTTTGTAGTGTAGGTGGCACTTTGTGTCTGGTTATGGAAAGACTATTACAAATAGCAATAAATAGACTATTATAAATAGCGATAGAATTAAAAGAGTCTACTAGAGGACAAAGAACCCATTTTTGGCTAGAAAAAGACTGTTTTAAGGACTGAGAGGAGGAATATCAGACATCAGAGTACATACATAGCAAATTGTGGAGACTTAGTGGTGTAACCTGAGAAAATCAACAGCTGTCTTAGCCTTAAAACAGCAGGACTTTGTATTACGGACTTTGAAAGACGTGTGGACTGTAGAAAAACTGTCATTTTTACTTTCCTGCAGAATAAGGTTAGAGCTAAAGTCAGATTACCCATTCTGCCTGGATATCAGCATCATATAGTCTATCAGTATAGACTGTGGTGACATAGTGGATGAAGACATTGACCCAACACATCACAGACATTCTAGCTTATGATATCAGACCCCTATCCCAGTGCTGTAGTCAGGGCCATAGGCACATACAGTATCTCACAAAAGTGAGTACACCCCTCACATTTTTGTAAATATTTGATTATATCTTTTCATGTGACA
>JANDJT010000102.1:17141421-17165734 GCA_024331685.1 Stegophilus panzeri
CCGACTGTGTTTGCATGAATACTCGGCCAGACCTGCATTTTGACATGATGTGTGTGTATTTATTTGACCGTCCAAGCATAATAAGCCGCTAAAGAGAACTCAATTTGGTACTCTCAGGATGAGGTGGCCTTCTGTGCACGTGCTTCAACTGTGTGCACACAGAAAGCCCCTTGGTCAGGCAGGGAGACATTCATTAATACCTGGTTATCTTAATTTTATGTTGATATTTATTTTTTACCTTTCTTTTCATGTTACACATGACACAGACTCGACTGTATTCAGAAAAATTTCTGAGCCCAAAATGTCCGAGTTCATGTCAAATTTACCCGAGTGTGTGACAAGTCCGTGTTCATTCATAATTGGACTCGAGTCCGGGATCGAGTACCCCAACTCTACCAATATCAAATCTCCCCTTTATCTCCAAAATCTTAGAAAAGGTTATGAGGGTCACAGTGTTCCTGGAGTGGGGAGCGGCGAACAGGCTGCAGTAGGCTTAAGGCAGGACCCAGGGAGTGTGGTACTGGCGGTGGGCACCAGCCAAGGGTGCAGCGTGGCCAGGGAGCTTCTTCATCTGCGCTGCTTCGAAGGCTTCTTTGAACAATATAAACACACACGTCAACATTAACATGACAGGAAAACTTGCTCACCTCTCTGTGCTGGCAGTGCCTTTTTATACTCTCCTGTCTTCTGCAGTAGGTTGAGGAGCTGCCGCTACACTCATTGGCCGCCAGCTGTGTGTGCGTCTGCCACCCCGCCATGTAGCCATGTGCTCTCAAGCTGTCCACAACATTTATCTTCTTCTCCCGGGGTTTTAGCAGGCCCCGGCCGATGCGGTATCCCTGCTACTGTGCCTCAGTCAGCCCAGAAGGCACTTCTTCGGGTTGGCCATCAGCCCAGCTCTTCTGAGGCTTCCCAGGACCTCCCCTAAATGGTAGAGGTGGTCCGACCAGGTGGAGGAGTGGATGATGGCTGCAAATGGCCTGTGTGGTCTCAGGAGAATGTCCATCAGGTGCTAGAACATCGCTGGTGCTCGGTGGAGGCCAAAGAGGAGAACCTGTTACTGCCAGTGGCCGCTGGTGGTGCTGAAGGTGGTCTTGGGCTTAGCATCTGGAGCCAGGGCTACTTGCCAGTATCCAGTATTGAGGGTGGAGATGAAGTGGGCTCTCCCCAGCAGCTCCACCAAGTCGTCCACTCGAGGGAGGGGGTAGCTGTTGAAATCGGAGACCTGGTTCAGCTTCCTGAAGTCATTGCAGAGCCTGATACTGCCATCGAGCTTCAGCACTACAACAGTGGATTTGGACCAGGGGCTGCCAGACTCCTCGATGATTCCATCTTGGAACATCTGGCTGACCTCCTCCGGTAGGGCCGCTGTCTTACCAATACTCTTGGCAGGGTTTTTATCTCATGGTGGACCTAATGCGTCAAACCTGGGGTGGACATTAAAATGTCGCCAAACTGGTCCACCAGCACTGTCAGCTCTTGGCATTGCATGGGGTTGAATTCCTCGCCCCGGTGGACCAAGGTACGCTCATGGAGATCTGTGGGGAGAGTGGCAAAGGCAAACACCACTGACACAGGCTCAACCCATCTTTTCAATAGATTTATGTGATATAGTTGGGTGTCTGAACGCTTACTGGGCTGTTGCAGGCAGTAGTTTACTGTGCTCACCCTCTTGAGGACTTTGTATGGGCCCTGCCAGCAAGCCAGGAATTTACAGGAGGTGTTCGGGAATACGAGGAGTGCCTGGCTGAAACTCCCTGGGCTGGGCTGGCCGGTTATAGGCCCTTTGCTGGTCCCGCTGTGCTGCTGCCATATGTTCCGGGAGGATTGGTATCCATTCCTGCATGTCTTAGATGTAATCCACAAGGGAGTGTAATGGAGATGGCTGTATTGTTGAGCTTTCAGTGACTCCTGTAACCCATGAGCAAGAGAGAGACACAAACTTGAAACTAATGGAGTAAAAGCCACAAGTTTTTTTCTGTTGAGTTTTGGGGTGTGCTGAAAAGCACAGTCTGAATGGACATGAACCTGGAGCTCAGTTGAGATTCTGCCTGTCCCTCGAGTCTTCCTTCACACCCTCACACACCAGAGTTTTACAGTGGTGTTGAAAACCCAGGATTTGAGGTAGACTCCAATGCTGCCATTGAAGCCTCCCCACTAGCCGAGATTGTCAAGTCCCTTGCCATCCTCCACCAAACCCAAACCCATCAAGCTCTCCTTTCATGAGCAGGTGTACTTGGCTACAGGAATTTGCTCATTTTGCTACCCACATTGAGCTTTAAATTACTCACAAAGTGGCAAGAACCCTTTGAGGTCACATGGCGGAGAATGAGGTCAGGCAAATGGATAGAGGCAATATACTGCAAATATACCACTTCAATCTCTTGAAACTGTGGAAAGTTCCTGTTGCTCTGGCAATAGTTGTTTCTGAGAGGGAGAAGCTGGGACCAGCGGTAAGTCTTAAAAGTGCGGCCTAATTCACCCCAGTCCAATGTGAGACCACCCCTCATCCTCCCAGACAGCACAGGTTGTCAGGTTGCAAGAGGAATTTTCCAATGTGTTTTAATCTCTACCTAGTCACACTGACCTCATAGAGAACCATATTGAAACTCCTCCATGTGTGGATGTATGCAGCCACCCACAGTGGTTATCTGAACAACAAAAAATGAGGTTTGGGATGAACTCAAGGCTATGCTTGACATGGGAGTAATTGAGGAGTCCCACAGTGACTGAAGCACCTGGTGCTCTTATGGCCCAAGACCAATGGGTCGGTCCATTTTTTGTGGACTTTAGAAAAGTCAGTGTGGTGTCTAAGTGTGATGCATATCCGATGCTTCCCATTGATGACCTGCTCAATCGGTTAGGCACAGCTCGCTTTTATTGGGCACTGGACTTAGTCAAGGGGTATTGGCAGATTCCTTTGCCTCCAATATCTTGGGAGAACTCTGTTTGGGTTACACCAATTTGTCACCCTTCCGTTTGAGTTGGGCGGGACTCACAGCAAACCCAAAGAAGTGTTCAGTTGGATGGGTGGAAGTATGGTATCTGGGCTTCCACTTGGGCCATGGACAGACACGACCCCAAATTGATAAAACAGCAGCAAATGAGGCCAAGACCGAAAAAGGGGGTGAGGCAGTTCCTGGGGATGGCTGGCCATTATCAAAGGTTTAATTTTTCAGAAGTCACCAGCCCGCTGACTGACCTCACTAAAAAGGGGGCGCCAGATCTGGTCCAGTGGAAGGAGCTGTGACAGCGGGCTTTCTGGCAGGTAAAGGGGGTTTTGTGTGGGGGCCCACTGTTGCATTCACCTGACTTCTTTCTCCTTTTTGTTCTACAGGCTGACACATTGTACAGAGGGCTGGGGGCTGTTTTGTCCCAGGTGGTGGAGGGGGAGGAGCGCCCATGCGGTTTCTCACCCATGTCCCATTAACAGTAGTTTACTTATTTGTAGTAGACTCTGCCTGTCCCTTGAGTCTTCCTCTACACCCTCACACAATGGGGTTCTACAGTCCACTTTACACTGACCAACAGAAATTTGTTGAACCAATCAGATTTACAAGAGCAACAGGCTGGGTTGCCAGGTGCTCATATTATGTGGCTGAAGGGAAAGGTTTTTTTTTTGGTTGTCTACGGTTTGGAAATTTGCCATTCAGCTTACTTTAGATAATTATGTTAATATTCTGTTAGTTTAAATAGGAACACTGATTGTGAGAAGGACAGTATAAGGTACATGCATGTACAGCATCTGCTTTTTCACCTGTAAATTTATTACATTTCATCCACTGTGCAGGCATGTAGTATCAGTATTTTCAATTACTTTTGCCAATTTTACTTGCTGTGTCAGGTCCACACCATGGCCTCTAAACATAGCTGCCCTGGACTACACCCCCCAGAACACTGCTGTTAACCTCCTCCCAGTAAACAGACTTCTGAGTATGCACACACCTGTTCCCTATCCCACACATACACACACACACGTACAAACATTAAGAGACTCTCATTCATACTGACTTCGTGAAGTAAACACTCAGTTTGTCCCATACATCTTACGTTACCAAGCCTTGTTTTCCGTTTTGGTTACTCTTGTTTTCTGATTATTTGCCTGATTCTTGTGTTTTCCTTAGCCTGGTGTACTCTGTTTGTTGATCGCTTGACCTAAGCCTGTTTTTGACCTTGGCCTTGCCTAACATTTTGAATCTGTTTACAATGCTTGCATTAAAGACCTTTAACTGCAACTGCATCCGTCTCAGTCCTCCTTTCCTGACAGATTACTTCGGCGAACCCATGCAACTGTGTTGCACAAAGCTGAATGAGAAAGAGGGTAAGTGATGCTGCCGAGAACATTGCTGCTTCTATTGTGGCCGCACTGACCACTTCATTGGGCAGTGCTCCCTCTGTACCAAGTCCACTGCCAGAATTGGGTCAACCATGAGTGGGAGCCCCAGGAGTGGTGAGTCCTATCCCTGCCCTTTCCCATCAATCATTTACATTACCTTTCTCGATACAACTCTCAGACATGGTCTCTTTTCTGCCAGCATTGATGGATTCTGGATCAGCCGTGAACGTCATTGACCAAGAGACAGTCAACCGCCTTAACCTCCCGACTCTGCCCCTCCATTGGCCACTGCATTTTCATGCCATCAACTGATCAGAGGAAGCATTGGCACCCATTGCACACAACCTCTCCTCATTCACATCGGTGCACTACATCAAGAGGAAATCTCCTTCCGGGTCACATCCACGTATAAGCACCCCATCATCGGGAGCTTTCCATGGATGAAACTCCACAACCAACAAATCTCCTGAAGGGACAAGAAAATCACCCGCTGATTCTCTTACTGTCATGGCCACTGCCTCCAGTCTCCCCAGCTCCAGGTGGCATTGACTTCTGTGGAAAGCCCAGAGGACCATAACCCCATCGTCATCCCGTCAGAGTACCTGGACCTGAAAAAAGTGTTCAGCAAAACCAAGGGCAGCAGGTTACCCCCTCATTGCTCCTATGACTGCACCATTGAGCTGCTACCAGGGGCCACTCCTCCTAGTAACAGAATTTAAATCCTTTCTGAAGCTGAACAGCAGGCCATGGAGGAGTACATTCAGAAAGCACTTCAACATGGGTATATCCATGGAGTACATTCAGAAGGCCTGCATTTTCACCAAAATGGATCTCTGCAGTGCCTAGAACTTGGTGCATATCCGGGAGGGGGATGAGTGGAAGACAGAATTTAGCACCACCTCTGGTTACTACGAGTACCTAGTAATGCCGTATGGGCTCTCCAGCACCTCCTTAGTTTCCAGTGTTTTATCACTGACGTCCTAAGGAATATGCTGGGAAGATATGTCATAGCTTACTTAGACAACATCTTGATCTACTACCCCTCTCCGTAAACTTATGTGCAACACAGTTGGCAGGTCCTCAAACACCTTCTGCAGCACCAGCTCTAAGCAAAGGTGAAGTGTGAATTTCATCATAAACTGTGCGCCTGTAGTCAAATTCATAGTTCAATACACTACGCATGCAATAGCTCTCCTTAATAACCTGGATGTGACACTCCAGTCGTCATGTTGTGTCCACTTGGCTTGCAATGTTCACTGTGTCCCCTCAGATGTCATATAGAAGCTTGGTGGTGCCAATAACTCCTGCAGTGAGGGGCCCATTGTTGAAACTGATGTGCAATTTAAACTGAAAGCCCAGCATGTTTTTATTAAAGTCATCCAACACATGCATCATCCCTAGGGCAAAGTCAAAGAGAATATGACTGAGAGTGAGGATGGGCGTTTGGATGGACCAGGTCATCACCATGCTGGATGTTGAGACCTGATGCTGCCATATAGGTGGCACAGCTTGTTCTGATCTTCTCAATGCTGGACAAAGCGGGTTTGTGCATCAAAGTCCCCAATCAGCTATTTGGGCTCAAGGTAGCACTCCTTGCCACACTCATAGCTCTCCTCATAGAACTCGCTGAAGTTTACAATGCTGCCAAAGATAACACCTACATTATCATACTTCTTTGAGTAGCTCTGGTTCACTTTAAGCTGCTCAGCCATGTGGATGGGGATGATGTTACACAAGATCCAGCCTGCCTGGTCCTGCATGTTCTAGAGTTTAAAGCAGTGTTAGTCAGCTCCCATATTGCCATGGTAGTACAGCCTATAGCTTACCTCAAACTCATGGGTCAGGAACCAGACAAGAAGCAAGAGCAGTGAGAAGGACAGTATAGCTTTGTTGCCCAGGACATTATGAAGATAAAGCTTAGGATCCACAGAGATAAAACCATTGTTGCTGTTGGTGTAGTCACTGGACCTAATGAAAAGGAAGATATACCCAAAACAGTTCAACACCTCAAAGAGCGTTTAATGAGAACAAGATGTATTAAGTACACTAAACATCACTGTGTAAGAGCCTAAACACACAGTTTGGAACATGGCAACACTGTTGTGTTTTAATCATGATTGTGGGACAGTTAGCAATTTCTTACTAATTTATTAGTAGATTGAAGTGCCCTGCCTGAAGTATAAGGACTAATCATATTGCTAATGTACTGTGGAGCCAGACCATGTAGTGCCTTAAAAGCAAACGTTAAAATTAAAAATTTGATTCTATGCTTGACTGAAAGCCAATGTAAAGATGCCATGACTGGTGAAATACTGTCTCTTATTCTTGTACTAGTAAGAAGTCTAGCGGTGGTATATTGGTCATGTTACAGATGGGAAAACACAGACAGATTAACTCCCACATAAAGGGAATTGCAATAATCAAGCCATGATGTAGTGATCATGCCTAGGGGATATTAAGGAATTACACAAACTACTGTTTTAAACTGTGAAAAAGTGGCAATCAAACTGTTCATTTTGATCAAATCAAAAGCTCGTAATTAAGATGGCATAAAGACTTGTCAAGATACAGTGGCATAAACAACTTTCAAGATACAGTGCCTCCAGAAAGTATTAACCTCCCCAGTGATTATTTTTCTTTTTGCTGTATTGCAACATCATATTTTTCAGCTCATTTTGAAATGACTTGTCTACAGAAATTAAATTAAAATATATAAATGTCTCCAGATATATTTAAAAAATAAAAAGTATTAAAACTGCATAACTGAGTATGCAAAAAGAAGTATTTAACCCCTTTTCTTTTAGCAATCTAAATTATGACTGGCATTTAATTTTCAAGAACTGTTTAATTTTTAAGAGGTCTCATAGCTAAAATGACAGTTCAGATCAGTCCTCCTGCCACTGAAGACCAGGGAACTGCCCGTGAAGCTATATGTTGAAGTTTATAGGAGAAAAAAGATAGAGAAAGTTATTAAAGCATCAGCTAAGCTGATTTTTTTTTTTTTTTTTAACCTTTTTAGAAGCACTGTGAAATCCATTATAACAATGGTAAAAATATGGCACAACTCAGACACTCCCAAGATCAGGCCAAACTGGGTGCCCAAGCAAGAAGGGAAATTCTCAGTCAAGTGTGCAAGAGGGGCAAGTGACCAAGAGTCCAGCTACAATGCTGAAGGAGTTACAAAACTCACTGGCTGAAACAGGAGAACCTGTGCAGAGTAGACCTCAACAATACCAGCTCTTCACACATCTCGCTTCTATGGGTGAGTGGCCAGAAGGAACCACTTCTAAGAAAGACCATCTGAGAGCTTTTGGAAAAAAAATTGTTGCTTGATGAGACAAAAGTTGAGTGTAAAGACAAAGCATAATGTGCAAAGCAGATACAACCCAACACCCAGGTAACACCATTCCTGTGATCAAACATGTTGGTGGTAGCATCATGCTCTAGGGTTGCTTTTAATCAGGAGGAAATGGAAAGCTTGTTGTCATCACAGACAACATGGATGGAGCCACATATAAGCAAATTGTTGAGGAGAACCTATTCCAGTCAGCCAGACATCTGCAGTTAGGTAAAATATATGTTCCAATAGGACAATAAGCCAAAGCAGAGAGAAAAAACTACAAAAGAGTTGCTTGAAAAAAATAAGGTTTGTGTTTTAGAATTGCCAAGTCAAAACCCAGACTTAAATCCAATTGAAAAGACCTGAAAACTGCTGTCTGCCAATGTTCTCTGTCTAATTTGTATTGACAAATGGAAGAAAATGCCAAAATCAAAATGTGCAAAGCTCAAAGAGACATATCTGAGACAACTCAAATCTGTAATTGCTGAAATAGAACAATTCGCAGTGAATACGTATCAATTAAGCAGTTTTTAGATAAAAAATAAAAATAAAAATAAAAAATTCAAATAACTAGCTCCAGGGTCTCTGGTTTCATCTTGAGCTCAGGTCTGTATGTTGTTTCATGTGTTCTTCCCATACCTGTGTGAGTTTCCTCCAGAATTTCTTGTTTCCTCTCACCCAAAAACATTATGGTAGTCTGATTAGCTACGCTAAATTGCGAGCATGGTGTCCTGTGATGGACTGATGTCCCATCCAGGGTGTCTCAGTGCTCCTGGTGTAGGCTCTGGATTAACCCTGTGGATAATGTTCATGCTGAAGATGAATGATTGAATTATTACCAGGGAAAACATAACATAAATATTAGGTTTTTGATTTTAAAAAAAGAAAAAAGAAAACGTGCTTCATGCTTTGATTACAGACTATTGCTCTTATTGCTTTTATTATGAAAACAATGATAAAAATATTAATTAATCCGTGTCAAAATCAAATAGTGGGTTCTATGTAAATGTGCTGGCTCTGGGCTCTAACAAGTGTTTAATGTGTGTGGTTCTATGGTGGTTCTCCTGAATTTCTGTGGTTACCCCAGTTTGCGTATTGTGACGCGAGAGTATGGGCGTGACCGCACGGCTCCTCCTCCTCCACAGTCTGCCTGGAAAAGAAAAAAAAACTTTTTGTGTAGAAGGATTCAACACCCGCCATCTTGTCGCGGACGAGAGTCGGGATTTCGTAGAGTATAATAATAGTTATATAGATGCGAGGGATCGAGATTGGGCCTGTATAGCTTCGTGGTGCTGGGCAGAAGAGATGTGGTGAATTTTGAGGCCTGTTCTGATGGATGGCGTTAAAATGGGGCCGTTTTTGTCTACTGGAAACCCCCGTGTATCTGATTTCCCCCTTCAGCAAGCGCTGCTTCTCACAATTTCGCTCATCATGCCATGTACAATTTATGCTGCGCTGGATCTGTAAAAACTGTACATGTAGAAAATTATTTTCGGTCATTGATCATTTTACCAGAGTCCGAAATGGGTCTCGAAGCTATTTATTTTTACTCGGAGATGATCGGTCCTTTGGAGATACACCGATGACGTAAGGCGTTAAAGACTCGATTCTTTTCGTTGTTTTATTTATTTATTTTTTATGCGTTTTTCTATTTTTTTAAATAAACGACCGAAATCTTTTTTGTTAGCTAAACAAGAATAATTATGAGGGTACCTGGTGGGGAGTTATCATGGGGTGAATGGAAGTGGCGACGCGGGGCGCTGTTGCTCGTCTCTTGAGCCATTTTAAGCTGGCTAGGCTAGTAGTGCTCGCTAGTGTTACTAACTTAGGTGTGTTTTTGCCCGAACACTAAGATCTGATCTGCGACACCAAAACTTACTCCCCCCGCTCCCTAATCACGAAAACAAGCCTCAATACAGAAAATATCATACTCAGAATGGCTGACAACATCATGGATACGGGACCTCCCAATGCAAAGCGTCCAAAGCTCAATTCACCTGCCCTGTCTTCATCTGACGGCCCAGGTAAGAAAACCCTGCAAGCCTTATAATGATGTTATATACTGTGAAATCTCCTCTCATTTGATTCACTCATACTACAGACATAGCAGGCTCGCTAGCAGCCGAGGCTAATGTTCCTCATTAGCTGGTGATCATGTAGCCTGTGCTCGAGTTGAGAAGAAAAGGCAGATTAGACACGCGTCCAGTCATAACAGCTGCAGTCTCCCTGCTCCTAGTTTTTAAACCATCGTTTACATGTCTGTTTACTGCTTTGTCATTGTGCATGTTTGTTTTTATCACTGAGTCTAGGTACATGGTAATTCTCTATTGTAATATCAGAAGATGTGCAGTCAACACAGTAAGTGGAGCTGGCGGCATTTAATAAGGTTTAAAACCTTGGCTGTTATTAACTAAACTACAGACATTACGCAGTGCTATAGCTGACAAAAAAAACATGATCATAACTGAACACTGTAATATCACTGTTGTTGGTGTAGGAGGATATCTGCTTCACATTAAAAGATGCCATTAAATAACACAAGACTGTAGTGGCATTTCAGGTATTAAATAATGTGGTTAGAGAAATTGGTTGTATATTTTTTAAATTTGGTTGTTATGAGGATAACTCTTAGCTTTTAATAGTTCAGCACTCTAATGTGGAATAAAAGTAATGTATATTCAGATTTTTAACCAATTGTGTGTTGTCCATATTTCAAGCCGTACATCTTCTCCCAGTGTGATCTATTCACTGTGCGATCATACTAGTTTATATGATCCCACGCCTAATGCGTGCATATCATCACTCATTGCCTAGACTTGATCGTTACCCTGCAAAATGGGGTTGTCACGATACCATAAACATATCTAACAATACTATACCAGTTGAAGTGTAACGATACCAAGTGCCATGCAATATTGTATGTGTTCATAATTCAAATCTACAAAATGAACAGAATTTACAGAAATGTGTAGATATAAATGAAAAGACAAACCAGGTTTTCCTCTCAGTGCTTTATTAATGAGAATGTATAACTGGCTGTTGGAAAAACTCAAGAACAAGCATACGATTGGCAAGCAACTAATTCAGTGTGCCACATATTTCATCTATTGTTCCCTAGAGCAATGAAATCATGCAAATGGAAACTGTCCTCAGAATACTAAGAATGAACAAAACATTAGGAATAAATAACTGAATCTGGAAATGAACTTGCTTATGATCAAACACG
Source organism: Stegophilus panzeri (assembly GCA_024331685.1). Lineage (NCBI taxonomy): Eukaryota > Metazoa > Chordata > Actinopteri > Siluriformes > Trichomycteridae > Stegophilus > Stegophilus panzeri. The sequence goes on from JANDJT010000102.1 coordinate 17,152,324, forward strand.
GCTGATTTTCCAGGGTACAGATGCTTCATAATGAAATTCCAGGACTTTCATGGACTTTTCAAGAACTATATATTTTTTTTTTTTTGTATTCAAGGACTACGAGAGTTGTCATTCAACCACATTTTTTTAATATATCTTCTTTTTAAATTCCAAAAAATCTAATAATAATAATAATAATAATAATAATAATAAAAAAACACTGCCAATTTATATATGGTGCCTTTTCCAGCCAGGCTGGACTAGATTTCCATTTCCCAGGCATTGCTTCATCTTCACCATAACATCAAGGTGAGTGACAGGAGCATTGTTGCCAACAGCTTTCAGTGGAAAGTTGCTAAATGTTGCTATATGATATCATGTGCTAATTAACATATTAATTACATCATCGCGTCATATTGGTATCTTGCATTCTGCTTAGTTTCAGTCCTTTACATCTGTTTGCTTACTCTGTGTGCTCACATACTGTATTTTAATACAGCCGAATTGCCAATAAAGCTGTTCTCATTTACATATTTGTCTGTTTCTGTTGTCTGACAGCAGAGTGAGTATAAAATAGTGACTGAAACACAGCCAGTTAAGACTACATGTTACCCAGCACTCACTTCCAAACCATTTCCAAGCTGCTGCTCTGCACTGCTAAAAGCCTGACTTTATAACCGCAATGTCCTCTGACAAAACCACCATACACAAGTTAAAGACAACGGTTGTGCTGTGATTTTTCTATATTTACATTTTAAATGATTCACTCAGAGCGAATGGTAGATGTAAATGAATGTGCTGCTCACTGCCATTCACTGAACTGTGTAGATGCAGAGAGAAGTGTACCTACAAGGGGAAAGCTGGACCTCACGCTCACAGGGCTGTACTCTCTTCTCTCTCTACTCTCTTCTACGGAAAGTAGCTAAGGTTTGCCCAAAGTTGCTTTTTCACTAGGTGCTTTTTTGAAGGGGAAAAGGTCGCTAAAGGAGTCTGAAAAGTGGACTGGAGCTGTCTTTGTCAAAATGAGTAAGTGAATAGCGGGATGAGGGGGAGGGGCTGCAGCTGGGAGTCATATTTTGAAAGGAAGGATTGTATTTGTGTTCTATCGAAAATAAACTTTAGTTATTTAGCAATTTCGCATTTATTGACTTTTTATAATTCAAGCACTTTTTAATCACAACTAGATATAAATTGGCTAAACATGGTTATTTTCAAGGTTTTCCAGTACTTAAATTTCAAAAAGCCAAATTCAGGCACTTCAAGCACGTTGTACAAACCCTGGCTGCGTCCGAAATCACGTACCGTGACATCATGTACTGCGTTCAATGCAGTACCTACTGCACGGATGTTGAAACAGTACATATTAATCGGTATGTGTGTGTGTAGTATGACCACAATCCCGGACATACTTCATCCACCATGTTGGAATTGTCACGTGACCTTAGACGTCATCATAAACCCAAAAATCTTAAGGAACCACCAGATTAAAGCAACCGCACTAATGGCAAAATGCAAATCAGGACAGTTAACCGAATTAGTAATGTAATGTGGGCGGGGTTAACAGGCTGAGGTAAATTCGTTACAATTAGCTTGGCCGGCTAAGGCATGATGGAGATCACAAAAAAGGTTTCAAACGCTGTGACAACAGTTTTCTTATTTAAACCTTTAACAAGTTAACAATTTATTCGGGTATTGTTAAACAAGTCCTGTATAACCAAGGTTTGATACTTAAAAAGAGCCGATGTGCTGTCTTCTGCCATTATTTTTCTTAGCTCGTCCGCACCGGTCCCGTTGCAGTATGGGATTTTTGATTCACGTAGTGTCCATCGGTTGCACACTGCAAAATCTCGCAAGCAGTATGCCATCTGGGTATTTCTCACCTACTGAGAACTTGGACATACTACCCCTGTGGCATACTGCTTTTCACCTACTGTGTAGTAGGGTAGGTCGCGATTTCGGATGCAGCCCCTGATTTTAGTATTTAGATTAGAGCTGCAACAACTAATCGATAAAATCGATAATCGATTATGAAAATCGTTGTCAACGATTCTCATTATTGATTAGTTGGTCTGCACGCGGCATGGGGGAGATTTACTCATTGCATTACTTCTGTTCAGGAAACACGCTTCGGAGAGTAAATACTAAAGTTGTGTCCCAAATGACATACTGTACACTTACACTAAGCACTGTGTACTCTACCGTCTAGTGTGTGGATTTTAGAAAGGTAATATCATCTCAAATATATCACTAGCGCATTTTTATTTTTATTTTTAATAACCGGAAGTATAAGCCGCTTCCTAGTCGATGGCGCATGACGTCATACGCACGCTAGCATTAGCAGACACCCAGAGTCACCAACACTGACTTTCTTCAGTTCACTGCTTGTCAAAGTTACCTTTTATTTATGGTGACCTCAGTCACCATCAGACTGAGGCGAAATCGTCAAGTGACTGAGGAAGAAAGTCCTCAAAGGCAGGGGAACATTGTATATTAAACACCACAGAGATCAAACAGTGATGCACGAGCACAAACTTATGTTTATATCCAAAATGCTCCAATGTGTGTAAGGGTCAGGGGAAACTGGTGCGAGTTGCTTAAAAGGTTTAGTTTAATTTGAGTTTGTTATATGCTGTTTTTGCACGCTTGCAGTGTAAATCCTGTTGTTTATTATAGCTAGGGCTGCAACTAATGATTATTTTTATAATCGATTAGTTGGCCGGTTATTTTTTCCGATTAATCGGATGAGGGGCAAATTTTCAGTGCCATTTTTTCGTTTCTGTAAAATAAAATCCACAAACTGAGTGTTACAAATATAAACTTCAGACTAAAACTTTACATGAACACAACTGTTTGTCCAATTTCTTAAGACTAATTGGACAAACAGTTGTCTAAAGTAGGTCCAGTCAGGACTTGACCGCATTACAGTTTCATATCACTTTGCCAACAGGGGCGTGTTTAGAGCATTTTCACTGGGGGGGGACCAGGCTGGGGCACTGTTTTAAAAGAGGGTGGCTACCAGTTACAGAAATGAGCATTATGAAAAACCATTATGGTTTTTTCATATTTATGGTACAACATTTAAAAAGTGGTAAGCTGCATATGTTACATGAAGATGCTATTTCTATCTGATCTAACCCTTAAATTTAGTTTTGTTGGTGTATCCTAATGTATTTAGGTTGGTTCAGTGATATTAAATATTTTTAATTTGAATGAATTCTATTAATCTAGATGTTACCAAATGAAAGCACGTTTTTTTTAACTCTTTTTAATATATCCATAAAGTAAAATATCTGTGAAGCTAGTGTTTATTTCTTCCCTTGCATTTTCACATAACTAACACTAGTCAGTAATATTCATTATTGATCCTAACAGCCATTTTCAGGCTTATGATTTCATTGTTTAGGACCTATTCAACATATTTCTATTACGTAAAACACTTAGAGATATTTTACTCAAATTTAAATACTTTCATCATCCAGTCCAGCTTAATTGGACTGTTAATCATCTGGGGCTGAGCCCAGATTCTTCTACATCAAAACACTTTTTAAAAAGTATTTCTAAATAGACTGTTTCAATGCTTTGTTTCCAACTTTTTTTTGCATGTGAGGGCTAACTGCTTAAAAAGTGTGAAAATAGGACAAAAAGTTGGGTTTATAATAAAACTTGCCTTGGGCGTTATCACTGCAGGACTACCAGACCGATAAAATATAAATCTTTTTGGCTATCTAATGCGAGACTAGGCTAGTTTGGTGGCGCTAGCCAAGGGGAGGCACACCTGCGCTATCAGTGTATGCAAAGTACGTTAGTTGTCTTAATGCTCTGCTGATATCATGTTCGTGTAACTTAGAACTGGAACTCAGACATTTAAGTACCTTTTCCTGCTCAGCATGAGAGGATGTTAGTGTTTCAGTCTCAACACCATTACTGGTTAAAAAAAACAAAAAAACACACAGGCCAAATTCCCTTCATAACAATGGGTAAGACCAAGGAATATAGCTGTGATGTGCGGCAAAAGGTTGTTGAACTTCACAAAATGGGAAGTGGCTATAAGAAAATAGCACAAGCATTGAAAATGCCCATTTATACCATCAGGGCAATAATTAAGAAGTTCCATTCAACTGGAAATGTTATGAATCAACCTGGAATTGGACGAGTGTCTATATTGTTTCAACGCACTGTGAAGAGGATGGTTCCAGTGGCCAAAAAATCTCCAAGGATCACAGCTGGGGAATTGCGGAAGTTAGTTGCGTCTTGGGGTCAGAAAGTCTCCAAAACTACAACTCAAGTCACCTACATCAACCAAGTTGTTTGGAAGGGTTTCAAGAAAAAAATCCTCTACTCTCATCCAAAAACAAACTCAAGAGCAATTCTAGCATTATGGAAGTGACCTTTACAGTCAAAACTTGAAATAGGGCTGGACGATATGACCTAAAATCAAAATCTCGATTAATTGAACATTTTACCTCGATTGCGATTAATGAACGATTATTTTGCTTTTGGTTTTTTATTTGCCCTCATAGTTTATTGACAAGGTTTGTACTGTAAATATGCTCAACTATTAAAGGTGGGATATTTTTTTTTTCTAATGAAAACATGCATTTCTTATCTTTTTTATTTTTAAATAATTGAAGGAAACACAAACTATTAAACTATATAAACTATCATTTGAGTTCGGGTTTTCACGGTACCAAAATTTCAGTAGTCGGTACCAATGCCAGTAAAATTCCATGGTACTCGTTGCCAATTTCGGTACCAAAGCAAAATGCAAAAACATGCTAATTGAACAATACACTATTTTATTAATAAAGTTAAATATCAATATAAAATGTATTTTTAAAAATGCCAGTGTGTATACTTCAAGTATTTCATTATTAAAGCTACTAGAGTTATCCAGACAAGAGGAGAGATGTTTTTCTGACTGACTGATATTAAAGACATAAACAGTGCTAGCCACACAGCTATTATTTTCGAACACATACATTTCAGATATATTCGTCATCAAAAAGCCTCTGGTGTGTAAAATTAGTAAACCCCATCATGTCCTCCCATTTATTTTAACCCAATAAAAGTTGTTAATAAAAGCATTAAATGGTTAATAAGGACTCCTGACCATATTAGTGTTAAACGTGTGTATGCTAACATTAAGTAAGCAAAAACGAGGATGTTTTCTTGCAATAATACACTCCAGTTAAACTATTCCACAGCATTCATAATGCAACCACTACCATCCTTTGAAACTCACCTGCTTGATCTGCTTGAATAAATACTGCGGGTAAGCAGCCGCTCTTCCTGAAAGCACGGTTAATCTATCCTCACATAAATTTTAGGGGCGCGGCTTTTAAAAAACATACACGTATTTCACCTACTTTATAGTAGGTAAGTATGAGGTTTCGGACGCAGCCATGGGGACCGGCGGAGCTGCTGCTGCTTTGGCTCCAATGTCTTCTTTTTGCACGGTGCACCCATAAAAGTTCCCGACTGACCACCTGTCAGGCAGCGCCTCAGTACCGGGTTGACCTGGTACTACCGGTACTTATGAAAATCTGGAACTGTCAACTTTTTTTCTTTTTAGTACTGAAGACTTGGTACCGAAGTACCGGTACTTTTGACAACCCTTATTTGAGCAGAGATCAGATGTGGCTGCAAAGTGCAGATTTCAGTTCACCAGCTACCTTTTTAGTACATGTTGGGCAGTTCAGTTTGGGGAAAAATATGGTTGCAGTGGCCCAGTGTATATTCTGTCAAGAGTTTTAACGAGGTGTTTAAACCCACTGTAGCTATGGGAGCCATATCTTCCGCGATGTAGTAACAAATGGCGTCAGTTATTTCTTTCCATCTTCTTGAATCCTTTTCATATTATGTAGCAATTTTTAAAATGCTTGTGTTATCGGAACTTGTTGCTGTTTGCTTGTCAGTCTCTCTCTTTTTGAGCCATGCACTGTTCATATTCGGTAACGTGATTGTGCTCCGAGTGTTGAAACAGATTGGTGTTAGTACCTTTTGGTCTCTGAAACAGTTTTTCTGCAATGTTTAAATTTGACGTCATTTTGTTCGGTGTCTTCTTTACTGAAGCCAAATGAAGGACACTGTGTTTTTCTTTGGTACAAGCTGCACCTGTTTCTCAGTTAACTCAGTGTTTGAGTTCGCCTCCATGTTGCTTCCATGCTGCTGACTGGATGGGGCGGAGTCAAATGACTACACAAGCACTAGTATGTTCTTAAGGGGAACGTAGTAACAGGATTAAAAAAACGAAATAATCAACAAGGGGAAATTACGTCGGTTAGAGGTTCTGAATTTCGGTTTCGATTACTTTTCGATTAATCGTCCAGCCCTAACTTGAAATATAAATTCTCAGAGAATGTATTTATCATAAGTATATTGAACCATCGTTTTATATTTTCCTAACCCCCTGATGAGTCCAGACATCAGAAAAATATAAGTCTATACACATATTTTCTATTTTAGACGAGGGAAATGTTATGGACGTGACAAAAAAGGAGTTTTTGGGAGACAACATACTTTGTAGGAATTCTGTGAAATAAAATGCACAAACCAGAAGTATTAACACAAACCGAATGGAGAAGGGTTGGCTCTCCATAGAAAATAAAAAGTATTTATTTAATTTTAATTTTCGCATTTATGAGGAAAACCCATTGTTACGAAGGTGACATCTCTCCATTATAGATGTGACAGTTCTGAAAGCGGCACTTACCTGACTATGGGAAAGCATATAAAATGCTTTAAAAACTTTAACAGAGACCTCTAGTGGATATTTAAACCACCAAACTTTGACCTTTGAGACATCAGTATGGTAGGCTGTACAATTAGTCGACTTTAAACTGAAATCACAGTACTGCAAGTGATTACTGATTATTCGAGTCTGCGTTCATAGCATCTCTGATGTTGTTAAGGTGTAACCAGTGTGGCATTATTCAAGACTCTGTTTAGAGACCATGAATTTGGTGTGTGCATGAGACCACAAAAGGCACAGAATTGCATGCTGGATTAGCATTTATATTAAATATTTAACATTTCGGAGTTCAAATTGCCTTTCCCCCCCACAATCCAAAGATATGCGGGTCAGGTGGCACTTTTTCACAGCACGGTTCGACTCGACTCTGCTCGCTTTTTAGGGGCTTTCCACTGTGGATTGTACCTGGTACTATACTTTTTTTAGTACCACCTCGGTCGAGGGTCCAAGTTAGCTGAGCCGATACTAAATGTGAGCCATGCTCAGAAAGAGTAAGGATTCTCCTTAACGAGTGGTTCTGTATTGTGCGTGAATAAATTTAATACTTTATTATTTAAAAGATTAAATGTAATTTAATCATTTAATACTTTGCCTATGGTAATATTCTATTAATGTAAAATGATGTAATTTTATCTGTAATGAGATAAATGATACAACAAAGGATTCGGTCTTAGATTTTTACATCTCGCTTGTTACCCATTTCCAAACAGGCGTTTATCGAATTCACTCCTGTCGTGGCCAAATCTAACTTAGTCATATCGAGCACTACGTAGGGTCTAGAACGGTGTTATTTTACATTCTTAATAGGGTCCATGTTCAGTGAACAGGGAAAGCATTTGGAATACAGTCTGAGCATGTATTTGTACAGGGCTTCGATAATACAACATTATTCCTGCGTGAAGGCGAGTGGAAGATGGCACAAAACTGCAGTGGAAAAGCAAGCTCAGAAAAGTAACGCGAGCCAAGTAAAGTCGAGCCGTACCGTGCAGTGGAGAAGTGGCTTAAATTGCCCATAGGTGTGAGTACGAGTGTGAAGGAGTGTATGTCTGTATCTTATCCCTGTGATGGACCGGCCATATGTTCATGGTGTTTCCCTGCTTACGACGTGAGACGCAGGGATCCAGCATCACCGCGACCCTACATAAGACAAGTATTGTGGAGAATGGAAGAAAGTATGGAGTTCAACTCGCAATCATGTGTCAAAATGATCGCACTTTTTTCAGCCAGTTTGTGTAGTTCAATATGCAACCGAGAGTTCACAGTATTGTACTTTTGTCAAAATGATCACTACCAGGGGAGTAACCTGTCCTGGGCATTCAGGGCTGTAGCTTCAAAGATTTTTTTTTCCCTTTAGCCCCGAATAATTCTCCACTTGAAGCTGTTGGTCACTACGTAACTGAACGTCAATTAAAGAAGATGGCAGTGTTGTAATTTTGTGAATGGAGTGTTATATTTTATTTTCAGTGAACGGTGGCGAGACCAATCAGACAGAGTTTACAGGAAAATATGTGGAAATACTCATGTCTTATTGGCTGACAGCTCTCAATTCTGCCACACACTAGCTTACACAGTCAGTCAGTGTGAGGGGAAAATGGATATAGGTGACAATACGTCCTCTTTTTTGGAACTTAAAAAAGCGTTCAGCTAGGATTTGTAAATTTGCGAAAATGTCCGGGATTCCACATTTGTTTCATTATGATGTGCTACTACTTTCAGCAAATGCGTGAAGGCAAAGCACTGTTCTGTACAGCACCAAACAGTTGCATGTGCCCGATAACCAATATGCAGAACCGATGTTTATTTCTTTACTTCTGTTTTTGACACAATGATAACACCACTGAACTGAACAAATCGTTTTATTTATAACAGCTTAGTGAATTTCACTTCCTCTTTGCATACAAAACAAAAAACCCTCTTATTTATACACCAATAAATAGAAAGGTCTGAAAGAGTGCAAAAAATAAAGTGCACTGTTACTTTAAAATGTGTAAATGATAGTACAGTAAATGAAGGTACACTCGAGGCATCTAATTTTATTTTATTCCATGGACATTCAAAGGAATGTAGGAAAAAATATAAAACGTGGGAAGAGTGAAACCAATTTATTTATATATATATATATATATATATATAATATATATATATTCATTCATGTGATTCTGATAGTGTCATCTTTTTGGAAAGTCAGCATATGGTCACCCTAATCTACACCTTTTTTTTTAATTTTTTTTTTTTTTTTGAACCAATAAAGGGGTTGAAACTGAAACACTAACCTCCTCTGATGCTGAGCAGGAAAACAAGGTATAGCTTACAATGATAAACACTGATAGCTTAGTTGTGCCTCCCCTTGGCTAGTGACGCCAACCTAGCCTAGTCTCATGTAAGATAGGCAAAAAGTTTAATATTTTATCAGAATGGAAGTCCTGCAAACAGTGAAATACCCGAGGCAAGTTTTATGATAAATCCAACTATTTGTCCAATTTTCACATTTTTTTAAGCAATTGGCCTTTACATGCAAGGAAAAAAAAAAGCATGGAAACAGTCTATTTAGATTTTTGTTTTTTTGTTTTTTGAAGGAGAAGAATCTGGGCTCAGCCCCAGATGATTAACAGTCCAGCTAATGCCCCTGCCAAGTATTGACGATTTCAGTAGTTATGTTTTAACCATAGTAAGATTTTATTGTTAATTTAGGACTGTAGTTTAATTATCATTGCAATTTAATTACATTACTGCATGTAAAAAGTTATCAGACAAAGTGAAACTCGTTCTTTCAGTAATTTTAGCATGCGTTCTCCGGTGATTCATTAACACGCATGCTCATTGCTCTTTAACTGACACAGCTGCCAGGGGTGTTAGCTGGACTGTTAATCATCTGGGGCTGAGCCCAGATTCTTCTCCATACTTTTTTTTTCCAGCTCAGCTAGTAAGTTTTGTTTTATGGATGCTGAGGTAAATTAGCTGTCAGTGTATGACATGATCAGAAAAAGGAATTCTCATAAAACCTGCCTCGGGTGTTGTCACTGTTTGTAGGACTACCAGACCAATAAAATCAAAAAATTTTCTAACTAGGCTAGTTTGGTGTCGCTAGCCAAGGGGAGGCACAACTAAGCTATGGATTTAGCTGTTACAGTGCCATGAAAAGTAGGGCTGGGTAAAAAATAATGATTCTCCAATTTGAATTGATTTTCAATTTAACGAAACGATCGAATCGATTCTTAATGCTCGTGCTTTACTCGAGATGATGTGAATATTATCTGTAGTTCACCTCTCGTCCTGAAGATGTTGCCATCTTTCGAGTTGCTCCACTTAAAAAAAAAAAAAAAAAAAAAGACAGAGGATCATGGCAGAAGGTCATGGTAGCCAATTCAAGTCAGTGTCTGCGAAATTAAAGTCTGATGTGTGGAAGCATTTGTTCAAAAGCTGTGATTGTAACGAGTTGACAAAATAGACTTTTTCACAATTTCACTGTTGCACATTTACAATGTTTTATTTATTTATTTTTTATTTTTTTATTTACACAGTAATCTGCATTGTGCAGTTTGTGCTTACCTTGTGTGCACTGTATGCACATATTTATGATTTCTTGTTACAATGTTCATTACTCACAGTAAAAGTAAAAAAGTAATTAAACATAATTGTGTGGGCCCTATTGTTAATGTAAACGTGTATTTCAGTAATATAGCCAAGTAGGAGGGTTTCAGTTACCAGCATTTATATTAAAACATGGATTCCATGTCTGCAAAACTAACATTTTAAATTAAATATTGATAACTAATCGATATTGAATCTAATATAAATGAGAATTGAATAGAATCGCCAAATTGGTCGCAAAACCCAGCCCTAATGAAAAGTACATTATCTTTCCTTATGCTCTCCTCATATTATATTCCCATAAACTGGAACTCGTATAGACATGTACACGCCTTGATTTTCTGCGCAGCATCAGCGGATGTTAGTGTTTCAGTTTCAAGCCCTTTACTGGTTTTTAAAAAAAAATCGGCGTATATCCATTTTTCCCCTCACAATGACTGTGAGCTAGCGTTTGGCTGAAGTGAGAGCTGTCAGCCAATAAGACACAAGTATTTCCATGTATTTTCCAGTAAACCCTTTCTGATTGGTCTTGCCTCCGTTCACTGAAGATACAAAATTACAACGCTGCTGTTGTCCTTTACTGACATTCAGTTATGTAGTGACAAACTGCTCCAGGTGGAGAATTATTTGGGGCTAAAGAAAAAATTTTCTTTGCCCAGGCCAGGTTATGCCCCTGGTATTCACAGATTATACAAACTTGTATAAAAGCCAATAACTGAAAAAATAAAAATAAAATTGATAATTATTTTATTTCCATCAACACTATTGCTTATTTCTCAAACCATTATATCACAAAGTGCATCCTGGGTTGAGCGAGCGTCGCTGAGCGGTCTGAGCGAGCGGAGCGGAATCTTAAAGGCGCGCTTCGCTCCTGTGGAATTATCTGCACTCCTCTCCCCGCTCTGCTCTGCTCACATGCTCTGATCTCTTCTATAATACTTGAAAACAAACAAATTGTGCTTGAAAAGTCCTTGAAAGTCCTGGAATTTTATTATGAAGCATCTGTATGAATCCTGTGCTCATGAGTCCTTCTAACTTCGCACATAACCAAGGTATCTTTAAGAAAGTTGACACTTGAGAGTTTACTGTTCAAGACTCAGAATTACTCAGACTTGTTTGTTATTAATAGCTATAATTAGCGCCACGTTACCCATGACAATTTATGTGATTAATGCTATGATTTTTGCTCAAAACTCACTTTAAAACACGTGTTTTAAGTGTTTGTATTAACGTCTGATTGTGATTTAATTTGGATTTTGATCCTTTAATGAGGCAGAAATATATTTGTAGTTTTCTGTGTTAGGCTAAATACTACTCTTGCTTAGCATTTCTCATATAAGCATCCTTTATTCTTTAAAGTGCACCTATTATTGTTTTTTCAGATATTACCTTTCATGTAGTGTGTTATATAGCTATTTGTGAATGTAAAAAGTCTGCAAAGTTTCAAAAATCAAAGTGCACGACAGAGTTATTGATTCCCAAAAGATGGAAACGATTCTGAACAGCTGAAACGAGTCGTTAGTAATTCCAGACTTACTTCCTGTACTAACCTACGTAGGTTTGTAACAAAAGCCTCACCTCTGGTCTTGATTGGCTGCTCGCGAACAGACAGAGCTGAAACTTCTGGTAGTGGGTGTTTCCTTTTTGACATACGCTGACAGTGGTAGACCAATCACAACAGACTGGGACATCTGACCAATCAGAGCAGAGTATGATCTCTGAAAGGAGGAGTTTAGAATGAATCCTTTAGAACGGATCATTTAATGAGTCGTTTGTGACACTGGGGGGTGGAGGTAATGCTGCAGTTTAAATTATGGGCACATTAAAGTGTTTTGGATGCATGTACATCTATTGTGTGAGAGCTCTAAAACAAAATTAGGCACGTTTCAAAACCATAACAGGTGTGCTTTAAAAACAACCCAAATTGCATGAAAAACACACATATGCTGGCTTCATGTTTCATCTGTTTCAATGTTTCTGTTTGGTAGTTATGTATGGAGACAGAACGCAGAATTTATATTGGATATTAATCATGCGGAAGGTCTGCGTTATGAACATGGAATATGATTGACGGATCTGTAGCAAATCATCTGTCTGAGAGTCGTAGCCATTTATCCTGGTATCTAGACAGAGGGAGAGTGTTATGACATTTCATGCTCATCAGATCACATAATTTAGTGGAAAATGTATAGAAATGATTCTGTCTAAAGACATGTGAAATAAATGTGGGAATTCATCAATATTTCTCCAAATGTGCAGACTTTTGGACTATAAGCCCTAACCAGGGGGAGGGTCTGACTGACCTGGAGTGAGAGATGCTTTGCTGAAGCAACAGTGCAAAACTTTTTATGTTATTCTGAGTAGTGGAAAAATATTTTTGGTTGATTATGAAACTGTGGCGAGACAAATTAGATTGTGGTGGACCTCCACAGTATAGGTAATTAATGGAAAACACTGAGTTTAATATTTTATTTGTGTTTATAATCTTGTTAATATCATCTCGTGAACCCTGTATTGGGATATGTTTGGTATCGTGGCTTTAGTGTATCATCTTATGCCTGTGTATTGTCATTGGTCACAGTGAGTAAGGAGGAATAATGACACTTTGTGGTAATACATTTTTTTTGTGCAACCCTAAATGGAGGCCAGTCCATTAACAGAAAATAGTACACTTTTATCCAGTTGAAGCTGGTGATGTGGCGCTACAGGTGGAAAAGCCTAGTCAATGAAGAGCAGGAGAAATGTCTGGAAATCTGAAGAATTCAGAAAAGACACATTCATGCTAAAAGCAAAAATTCTTCTTTAAATTAATTGACATTACTGGATACAACAGGGGTTCCCAAACCTTTCCAGGGCAAGGCCCCCCAAATGGCATTAACATTTGACCTAGGCCCCCCTTTTGCAAGATGTCTTTAAAACACATTAAAAATACAGACTTACCAAACACTGACCGTTTACGTTAATATTTTGTCTGTTTAGCAATTAGAAAGTTAGGTGCAGCAAATGTGATTTTAATATGTATTGTTACAAATAACATGCTGTGTGTGTGTGTGTGTGTGTGTGTGTGTGTGTGTGTGTGTAGAATATGCA
>JANDJT010000102.1:17165834-17186971 GCA_024331685.1 Stegophilus panzeri
CATCAATTATATGTTTGTTGTCATCCACCTCGAATGCGAAGTATTTCCATATTTGACTCTTACCACCTTTCCTCTCAACGAGTCAGGGCGGAGCTAAACTTTGCCATCTTCTGTAGTTTTTCCCATGTGCTTGTAGGTGTCCTTCTTCTTGTTTACCACTTGTGGACTGACTAAAACACTTGCGTGTGTTTGCTGCCCCCTTCATTTCCGGAAGAATTGCAACCTCTGTACCTACATTACCAACGGAACCTACGCTACTGCAGAAAAACAAGTACCATCACGTTTTAAGAATGTTGGTACTGACTTGGTATCGAAGTATCGGTTCTCGTGACATCCCTATTTCCAAGCGACAACTATGAGGGAAAGAAGTGGATGCATGCTATTCGATGCGGACGAGGTCTGAAGTTTACGGCCCTCAAAGGTAGCACATTTGTTTGTAGCTGGTGCTGCCCCAACACTGATTACGCTGCTGCTAAGGATTGTAAGCGTCTCAGGAAAGGGTCAGTCACATCCCGATTTATTTGGAACAACTGGGGAGAAACTTCACGAGTCGGTCTACAAATGGGTTCAAGCTTGTCCCGTCCTTTCCTCTGATGACATTTAAGAACACGATGACATTGTTCCTGATGTAACAGCTGGAGCAGACCATGACTATGTGGTCGCTCCTCTTCCAGGTATGTTTATGCATTCCTGAAAACAAAGTATGAAGTACATTTCCCCTTAAACTTAATACTATTTATTTAATAATACTAGATTTAATAGTCTTTATTAAGTTTAAGTCCTCTCACTTTAAAAATCATTTTAACCCATTCAGTCACTAATTACTGTGTTCCAGAAAAAAACTGACCATACTTTATTTTTTTTTAAACTTAAATGCTGCCATAAATAAGGAGCAGTTGTAAAATTCAGATGAACCCAAGTCTTTTAAAGTTATTTAAAATATTGGTTACAATGGACATTGGTTTTGAACCATAGCAAAAGAATTATACATATGAGTTTTTAATTATCTCGAGAAAACCTAAGTTTTAAAACTTAAGTCATCTCAACACCTCCCACAACTTTGCATGATTCCACAGAGGCATACCAAGTTAAATGTCATTATATAAGCATTGAGATACTGCTATTTCTGTTACTTTGTAATGGACACAGGGTCTGAGTGGGTAAAAGTTGTAATATTTGTTAACATAAGTAATTATTACATAATAATTGTTTTGCCACTATGTTAAACTGTTACTTTTTGTGAACATAGGTGCACAGGATGCAGAAGCTGCACATATAAAGGAATTGGAAGCTGAAGTCAGAAAACTGGAAACTGAGGTCATGCAGCTGAGAATAGGTCACACACTGTTGCAGTTTCAGAAATTCTGTGCTTCAGCTGAAGACATACATTTTACATCAGGTTTCCATCTGAAGAGGTCTTCCAAGCATTCTGGAAGGCGATTGAGCCCTCTGCGTCCATGTTAGTCTACTGGTCAAAGGCCCAGAAGAAGGCACAAGCAACTGCAATTGAAGCTTCTCAAAGCCATCACCACAGCTTGCCACTGATTGATGAGGTTTTTTGTACTGCTGCCATGTTGCTGCAGGACTGAAAGAGAAAGTGTTTGCTGACATTTTCAGAGTAAGTGTCTCCACAGTTAGCCGCGTCATTACCTTTACCTTATCCTTGGATCTTTGCCCATATGGATGAGCAGACATCAAGTAAATTCCACCATGCCAGAGAAGTTTAGGCAGTTTTGTCCAGAGGTGAGTTTCATCTCTGATTGTACAGAGATAAGGTACCAGAATCCATCTTCACTCATGCTCCAATCTGAGGTGTTCTCCTCTTTATAAAAAATACCGCTACCTTCAAAGGGTTGATCGGCATTGCTCTATGTGGAGAAGTTACTTTTGTGTCCAGCTTGTACACGGGTCCCATCTCCGATCAAGAGTTGACAAAACAATCAGGGCTTCTTGATTTGCTGGACCCAGGGGATGCTTGCATGGCTGACAAGGGATTCACCGTTGAAAAGATGCTGGCAGAACAGGGGACCATACTCATCATACCACCTTTTTAAAACAGCAGCTCAGTTCAGCAAAGAAAATGCAGAGAGAACACAGGCATAGCTTGCCTTCGAATTCTTGTTGAGAGAGCCATCAGAAGAGTGAATGTGTTCCACATCTGGGACACCACTGTACCTTTAACCTTGTCTGGAACAGTTAACCAGCTGTGAACTAACTGCTGCTTGATGAGCAATTTTCAGTGGCTGCTTGAGGTGAAGGGTCACAAAGTGGTATGTCCATCATAGCCTTTTATTTTCTCCCAGGAGTGGCTTTTATGTAATATAATGTATTATATATTTGTTATTATAGTTCTTGTTACATATTTTTGCACTTTGTATAGTTTAATTAGTATTAGCTATGGATTGTTGAAATAAAGTGTTACAACTGCAGTGTGTTTCTAACTATTTATTGAAAATACAAACATCTGAGATAACAAAACGTGTATATATAATACTGTTAAAATCTTGAAATAATTAGAATAATTAAAACCATAAATTGAACTAAAACAATTCTATACACAATTCCAGACTACCCTATTTTGACAGTATTAACGTTTTCTTTCTGTAGTTTATACAAAATATTATTAGGCCTATTATTATATACCACCCTTAAGATATTCATCCATGTATGTACAAAAGTATTAAAGATCCAGATATTCAGTTATGGCCAGTTGACCTTGAACCTGCCAATAATGTTTTTTTTTTGAGGGTTGCCTGTTCATTCACAATTTTAATATGTCCGGCCTCAGAAACTGTAGGAACACCTGTGCATTTCACCTCGGCAAGCCCATAACAGGGATCTGCTTTAAGGTCATAAACCTTGGCATCAGGACTGGCACCAAAGTAAGCAGCATCCGGGTGTACAACAAACCACAGTGTGAGACATTGAACAGATCAGAGTAATGTTCCAGTACCCCAGCTTCCCTACCAAGGGCTGTTTTCATTGCCCTGGTTTGCTTTACACCCTTGAGTATCCATCTTGCCAGTGCCTGGCCAGACGTCTCCCCTCGGACCTGAGAAACCTCATAAAACCTGCGTAAGCCTAGAGTGACTGCTAGCATTTCCTTCTACAGTGGGCACTCTGATTGCTCTTGAGTATGCTCTTCTGTTTCACATTGTTTTTGGTCATAGAAGGCGGGGACTAGTAGTAGAGCTCTGAACCTCAGGGCACAGGACCAAATCAGGAGTTCACCAAAGACAGCTCGGGTAAATCAATAAGGACGCAAGAAATCAGCAGTTGGGGAGTGAGTCTTTTTACAGCTTCTCCAACAGCCAATACTGCTGGGTCAGGGAGGCAATCTAAAACAAATTAGCTGTTTAGGGAACTTGCAGAGAAAGCAATTCAAGACCTCACTGTAGTGTTATGTGTTATGTGATGTAAGATATAATGTTATTTAATGAAAAGGTTCTTTATTACCTGTGCATGCGCTGTAGAGTGTAGATTTGCATACACTTCTGGGAGACATCCTTGTTTTTTTTTAACCACCAACTGATCTGTAGTCTCTGCAGCAATCCCCTGAAAACAAACAAAAAACTTTCTAAGTATATATATTTTTTTACCACTACCATTACGTTGCTATACTAGTATATAGCTTCACAAAATGTGACATAACAAAATACTAGTGTATATAGGTTAACAAAATGTTACCTTTGTCCTTAGTCTATACCATGTTTGTAGAGTGCTTGTACATGCTGGTGGTACGGTCTGCATCATGCTGAAGTGGTCAGTTTGGACAAGCATGGCAACAAGATGATTGCACAAAGCTTTGTCTGCAGTACACAGGCATGATGAGCTAGTGAACCCAACAGGCACTGTGTCAGCTTTCAAAAGCCAATATCAATATATTATAATATAGTGAGTTTTATGCTACAGAAAGAACATTCATGTTTTAAAGTACTCTTCAGTCTTGGACCAATGTGATAGGTGAGTATAGAAATAACATTTATGGTATCACATTAGCTAAACCATGCTAATGTTTGTTTCCTACCTTCGTAGTTAAAGATATAATTTTTGTGGAAGAAATTATATTCTTTGTTGAGTGTTGAATGCAGAGCAATTGAATGAAGCTCCACGGGTCAAAAAAGATCCACTGATGTAAATGCTGGCAAATTCTTCAAGGAAGTTGTGAAAGCTAGTGTGCCTGGCTCCATTTCACCAGAAGTATCTTTAAACAGTAATCACTGAACCGGATATGTGTTCTAACTTCCGTGAAAAAGGCCTCTTGGAAGCAGACGGCTTTTAGGCAGAATATCAAGAGGAGGACATTTAGTGTATGCAGTTAAAAAAAACAAAAAACAGCAACTGAAACTAGAGAATCGCACAATTATTGTTGACCCCACCACCAGGTGTATTTGCTGTAAAAACTGTCAAAATGCATCTTGGCCCTCAACTCTCTGCCACAAATTCGTTCAATAGTCTGACACTAAGTAGCAAGAGAACAGCAAAAAAAACCAGGCATCGTAATTGGTAAAAGGATTTCTACTTAAGCAATCATTTATTTGGTAATCCTTTTTTAAGCACAGACTATATGTATACACCTTTACAAGACATTTATTAACACCCCCCCCCCCCCTTTTTTTTTTCCCTTCTCATTTTAGATTTGGGGTCCTTGTTTGACTTGGAGAACGATCTCCCGGATGAGCTGATCCCCAATGGCGAAGCTGTCTTGCTGTCCATGCCCACCAACGGTGATGGAGTTGCAGGAAGGATGGGTACCGATGTTGCCACCAAGCACAAGCAGCTCTCGCAGCTTCTGCAATCAGGCAGTGGTGGGCAGCCTGGCATGGGCAGTCAGTTGAGCACACTGTGCAAGAGCCCCCTGGGCCAGCCCTCACCAGGTCATTCATCCCAGCCCCAGAAGTCAGTTGCCGCATCAAGTGGCCCAGGCAACAGTGGCAGCCCAGGCATGAGCATCAACACTGGCTTCAACCAGACTGTGCTGAACAGTGGGCAGAGCCATGGGCTCATGGGCCAGAACATGGCACAGCAGGGGCAGATGTTAAATGGCATGATGGGGCCAGGAGGGCGAGGCAGGATGGCACCAGGCATGCAGTACCAGGGCCAGACAATGCAGGGGGCACCAGTGGGAGGAGGTGGCACACCAGGGGTCACAGGGGTCAGCATGGCAGGTGGTGTGCTGGCAGAGACACTGACCCAAGGGGCACCACAAATGGGTGTGCACAATTCCATCAGCCCTCAGCAGGGAGGAAACCTGAACAAGGTAAACAAGATGCTGCTGCATCTTAAATTTAAATATACATATACAAAATAAAATCATACTTTTTGTTTTTCTCCTCCGTACAGTTAAATTTGTAAGTGTGCTTGTGCTTTTAAGATGGATTTGAGATATCAATTAAAGTGGTGATGCAAATTTTTTTTTTTTAATAGCATTTTATATAATTTAAGGCACAATCTACAATGAAACCATCTTTCCATATTAATACTATTGCTGTGGAATACATTTCATTGCAATGAAATACTGAAAAGATTAAAATAACCTGTTAATAATAGGGTGAAATTACACCGTATTTTTCTAAATCCTAATCTATTCTTAGAATCCTATTCTTAGAATACATTGGATTGATTTAAGATAAGTGTATTAATAAACACATGTATTAAATAAAAATATTAAATATTTAAACTTATAAATGTAGATTATATATACAGTATGTGTGTGTGTATGTGTGTATATATATTATATAAAACCTTGAGTATGAGCATCAGTATAATTTCTGATTTCATTAGCGTTATCGAGTGTTCAATGATTGAGACTTGAGTATAAACTTTTTTTTCACTTTTCAAGAGTTCATTTTCTGGTGATGAAATCCCCCTTCCCAATAGTTGACCAGATCATGGACACCTTCCAGGAGGAAGGTGCATCTGTGTCAAAGGGCTCATTATCCATGTGTGGATTATGTATGGCTGGTTCCCTTGTATTTATTGATGTGACTTCTGACGAAAGTTGCAAGATGAATTCTCAACAATTCATTGGACAGCACTTCACAGTGCAGATGGACAATGACCGAGGCATACTTCCAAAGCAACTCAAGATTTTTTAAGGTGAATTAGTGTTTGTTTTGCAATGGCCAAGTCAATGATCAGACCAAATCCAATTAAGAATGGATTTCACTTGGTAAGGGCAAAACTGAAAGCAAAATGCCCCAAGAACAAGCAGGAACTGAAGGCAGCTTCATAAAAAGACCTGGCAGAGCAACACCAGTGAAGAAACTCATCTGGTGATGTCTATTCGGCAGTCATTGACAGTGAAGGATTTGTATTGTACAGAAACGATCATTTATGGTTGTTAGCTTGTCCCATGACTTTTGCTAAGGGTGGGATCACATAAAAAGTGCTGTAATTCCTACTCTGTTCACTTCTTGGTCTAAGTCTGGGTAAGTTTTCACTTTGTGCTAATATTCATTATTAAATTAACCTGTCTACTTTGGAAGACCGGTAAATTGAAAGTGTCCTTGTCAGTGGCAAAATATTTATGGACCTGACACACTCTATGACCAAAAGTATGTGGACATCAGACCATCAAACCCATATGAGAGCTTTATCCAAACTCTTGCCACAAAGTTAGAAAAACAGTTGTCTAAAATGTCTTTATATACTGTAGCATTACAGTTTCCCTTCACTGAAACTGAGTGGTCCAAACCTGCTCCAGTATTACAGTGCCCCTGTGCACAACGCAAGGTAGATGAAGACATGGTTTTCCAAGGTTGGTATGTAAAAACTTGAGTGGCCTGAACAGAGCCCTGACCTCACTAATGCTCTTGTGCGTGATTGGGCAGATCCCCTTAGCCACATTCAGAAATTCAGTGGGAAGCCTTCCCAGAAGAGTGGAGTTGGCAAATGGGGGACTAAATCTCAAATAGGATGTTCAACAAGGACATGTGGGTGTGATTGTCCAGTGTCTTACATTCTTTTGGCCATAAAGTGTATATAGTAGTTTAAAAAGTATTCAAAAGAAAAATACACTTATTTTTCTCATCAGTATTTTTTATTGCAAACTCATGCTCACTTATAGTAAACTTTCCTTTCAAAGGGAAAATTAATTATTGGTCATCAAGTGTTTCAAAGAAATGCAAAAACCCCAGATTCCATAAGTTCCAGATGAAAGAGTCTTAACAAGGATGCAGTTGACCTGTAATTGGTATTTACCTGTGAAATATATAAAAACAGCTCCCATTTTCTCAACAAAAACTGCCTCTGTCATTGAATGTCAGTCCGAAGGAAAGAAATGAAAAGGAAGACTTAGGACTACTTTTAGGAAGTTAAGGAGGTTGGACATCCCAGTAAGCACTGTTTGATCAGTAGTGGGAAGCTGCATCACATCACACAAGCACTACTTAGACAAGGCCCTCCCTCAACACTCAGTGCAAAAACAATACGGAGACTGGTGAGGCCAACAGTCACTCTGGAGGGGTTACAGAGTAGAGTGGACTGAAAGTGCATCAGACAACTATTTAAAGTGCTTAGTATAATTGAGAACTGTATGGGAGGGTGGCTAAAATGAAACTATTACCCAAAAAGAGCCACATGAAAGGATGAGTGACCCAGTGGTGGTGTCTTTTTGGTTTGATGAGACCAAGATCAAGATTTTTGTTTGAGACAAAACTCTCAGCCCATACCTCAATTAACACTCCCTACTGTGAAATATGGTGGTGGTAGCATCATGCTTTGGGGATGCTGTTCATCTTCAGAACCTTGGTTTCTTGTCTAAATTGACAAGAGAATGAATGGTGCAAAATACAGGGTGATATTACAGAGAAACTTTTGTTCTGTTTTTAAAAAAAAAAAAGCCACAAAAAAAATGTAAACTTGGAATAAATTAAACATCACCTTTCAGCAGAAAAATGATCCCAAATACAAGGCCAGAGCTACGCAGGAGTGGTTAAAAACAAAAAGCTGAATGTTCTTCAGTGGCCAAGTCAAAGTACAGATCTGAATCCCATTGAGAATCTGTGGAAATTGTTTGAAATTACAGTCAGCAAACGTCCAACCAACCTGAAGAACCTGGAGCAGATCTGCTAGAAATGGGTGAAATTCAATCTTCAGCTTATCCCAACAGATTTAAAGCTGTTATTGCAGCAAAATGTGTTTATACCAAGTACTACAGGGTATCCCAAAAGTCTCCATATATTGGGGAAATTAACACTTCTTAGCAAAATGTTTTCCAAAAATGTTACATACTTTATATTATATTTTTTCAGATAGCCTTTAAGAATGTCTATGACAAAAGACGAATGTATTGAAATTATTCTCATGTTTTTGCAGAACATTAATAGAAATATTAATGTTAAATATTAACAGAAATATTTGAAATATTCCAAAATAGGAAAAATTAGATGCATTTTCTTCTTTTTCTCAGTCTGGACATGGGGAATGAGTTAACATTGGTTCCCTCTTTTAATTTGCAGTATTTGCACATCCAACCTTGTCTGTGGGACAAATATCATGCTGAGGGACAAGATGATGTAATATAAATTTTTTTTGATCAGTGGTTTGCTCCAGTAGCCTGACCTAAACTTTGCTTTACTGCGCACCAAAATAAATTGTAAATTTAAAGTAAATCGGATAAATCGGATACACTAAAGTTATGATACAAGACAACGCCCGATACAGGCTTCACAAGATTAACACAAATTAAATTTTAATACATTTGTATTGTAATGAAACAAATCAAACCACAGAAATATCAATACATTGTATTGTAAGAAATGTTGATAAGGCTTTATTGGATGTAATTTTCCCCTATTATTAACGTTATTTTATTTATTTATTTATTTATTTATTTATTTAGAGTGTCATAAATGTATTTCATGGCAACTTTTATTAATATGGAAACATTATATTGTGCCTTAAATGATTAGGCTAAATAACAAATTGGTGTCATCACCACTCCTTCTGCTGTATGACATCCATCTTAAATGCCAGAGCGCGTTGGAGCATACTTACCAATTTAATTGTACAGTGCTTTGAAAAAGTGCTCATTTCTTCTGTTTTTGTGTATATCTTGTACTAAATTGCTTGAAAATCTAAGGCAACCTGAGTAAACACACATACAGTTTTTAAATGATAATGTTATATATTGAAGCAAAAAAGTTATCCAATACCAACTTGGTCTGTGTGAAAAATTATTTATCCCCATCATTACTAATTGTAAAAATCTATGAAACTACATTCATAATGGGGTTCAGCTGGACTAGATGCAACCAGGCCTGATTACTGCAAACCCTGTTTAATCAAATCAACACTTACATAGAACTTTTTCAACAACATGTCGTTGGTTAAAAGATCTTACCCAGTACAGAGATGCAAACTTGTCACCTTTTTGCGAAATTCGCCGTTTTGGATACAAAAAAGGTAATTATTGTGATTCGTCTAGATCAAATGATTTATTTTTTTATTTAAAAAATATATTTTTGGGTAAAATTGGGTAGACATGACTGACTTGTTTTGATTTAATGTTGTTAGCGTTATTTCCACCGAAACTAATGTTAGCTAGCATACATTTTATTTCAGATGCAACTTGTATAACGCTACTAACAACGCTTCTAGTGTTTGGTCCGAGTCCACCTTTGTCGACTTCAAGTCGAGACCAAGTCCTTAACCGATCGAGTCAGAGTCCAATAGGGGCCGAGTTGGACTCACGTCAGAGTCGATTCCGGCAGAGTCCAGAAAGTAATCAAATTGAAAAAAGATTTGAAATTGCAATTGTAAACTCAACACTGAGCTTTTAAATTAATATTTTAACTTTCGCAAACCAATGGCAATATAAATGTAACAAAAAATACAACTATTATATCTTGCCATTGCCATTTAATATTTTATTTCATGTCATCAGCACCTCAACTAGTTTCCCATCAAAAAATGGTTTCAAAGAAAAAAAGGAATATAGAGGTATATGTAGAACTTTTATTATATTACAAGTGTATGAAAATACAAATTGACCTGTTTTGTTATTCACACTATATTGTGTCCTCCAGTTCAGGTTGACCTTTCAATTATTTGATGCCTCTCCCCTACAGTTATATAGGCTGACAGAGTTACATTTAGGAGAGTTACATTTAGCAGCATGTCATAACAACAAGCTTCGAGCACTAGTAGTAGACAGTTTAAGGAAGTAGCAGTTCAAGTCGCACATGCGCAATACAAGGAGCACAAGATTTGGTATAGTCGTTGCACTCCATGTACGACAAGGTTCAGTTGGTTGTATCTGACTTTGCCCAACAGGAAGTCGGCCATGCTGGCTGCTGTGTGGGGTTTTCAAACATTCCCACGGTGTTTTGAGAGGCTTACAATGGCTGAAATCGCAGGCCACTTTACATTTCTATATCTTTTAAGACAATTTTTTACTTGATATTGCAATTTGGCATGGGTGTGCTTTCTGAGCTCCGTAGCGCCACCTAGGATATGAACTCATATTTGACACCCTTGTAGTGCATGAAAAGGCAGGGAAATTTGGCATACTCATCACACTTTGCCCAAATTTTATAACCCTTACCCATTTCTTTTAGGTTTTGGCCAGGTGACTCCATAGCACCCCCTAACATTTCTGAATGAGTTTATTGCTGTGGTTGCCACACAGTTTGTCCGATTATCACAAGTTTTGGTGGGGTTGTTCTCACCATGATGGACATTTTCCCCTTTGGCTTCTATTAGCTCCACCCAACAACAAGTCGGACACTTTGGTTTGTTTAAAAAAACGCATTCTCTGGATTTTGAAGTACTCCTCCTAGGGGATTTATGTGACAAGCACCAAACATGGAAAACATCATGCCAAGATATTGAAGATGCTAAATTGCGAACAGATTTTTGATATATCGAGCTGTGTTGCCATGGCGAGGCCATAAACGTATAGCATACGAGCTCATATCTTTGCTGTGCATTGTGTGATTTATTTGTGTGATCAAAATTGAGATTTTTATTTGTTATTGTGGGCTTATCACATGGATATGACTATTGCGGTGCATGGTTTGCCAGTTTGCTCTGCTATGACATGCGAGGACCCTACCTCCCCGTATGACAGAGGCACCCATTTATTACTGCTTTTAATCTGTCTGTGAAGGACAACAAACTAATTTCTGATGATACTTTTGCTCATTTAGGTCTACTATATCAGTAGTATTCAAGAAAGAAATACTACAGAAATTGAATAAAGCAATTAAACATTAAATAAAATAGACTTCACTGTAAAATAAAATGACACATACAGTGATTTTTATTAAATTTACTGAAGTTATTCAGTGAGTGAGTGATTTTTTTTTTTTGTCTTTGTCTTTTGTTGTTTAACATTAATGACAGACAGCAGCAGGTTTATTAGACTGCTGTCACTTTAACACCTAATGCACAGATCCAACATACTAACACGTATCTGATTTCTTTCCCAACTGTATACATTTACTTAAGATATAACTGTGTTTGCATGAATACTGGGCCAGACCTGCATTTTTGTATGATGTGTATGTATTTATTTGACCATCCAAGCATAATAAGCCGCTAAAGAGAACTCAATTCGGTACTCGCACAATGAGGCGGCTTTCTGTGCATGCGCTTCAAGTGTGTCAGGCAGGAAGACATTCATTAATTTCTTATCTTAATTTTATGTTCTTTATTTTTTATCTTACTTTTCATGTTACTCATCATCCAGACTTGACTGCACTCAGAAAAAAGTTCCGGGACCGTGTCAAGTTCGAGTGCAAATTTACCCGAGTGCATGACAAGTCAGAGTTCATAATTTGACTCGATTCCGGGATCGAGTACCCCAACTCTACCATTTTGCCAACGAATACAACTTTAGTTGAGCTCTACTATACTATACTGTCATACTGTCACCACATAATTAAACAGTTTGCTTTTGCACACAAGATGTTCTGTGCAATTTCATAACACCCGCCAAATGCGGGTAAAAATCAACTGCGGTGGGTAACAATGTCAGATCACTAGCCAATTTGGCGGGTTATATTTCACAAATAATGTTAACTCAATTTGTTGATGGACTTTATATAATCTCCGCAGATTTAGTGCAGATAGTCAACTCATGAGTCAATATGAATATTAAATATATCCGAATTGCGTAGTACCTGCGCATTAATGGCTTACTTCAACACAACCGCACCTTTTTCATCCCTGATGAGTTTGCATCCCTGCAGTAACACACTGTGCCAAAATAGAAAGAAAGTGATTGAGATACATCAGTCTGGAAAGGGTTACAAAGCTATTTCAGAGGCTCTGGGCCTCCAAAGAACCACAGTGAGAGCCATTATCTCCAAATGGAGAAAAACTGCACAGTAGTGAACTTTCTCAGAAGTGGCCAACCTTTGAAAGTTCTTCCAAGAGCACAGCAACTACTCATTCAGGAAGTCGCAAAAAAGCCAAGGACAACATCAAAGGACCTTCAGGCCTCTTTTACATCAATAAAGGGCATTGTTCATGATCCACTATCAGAAAGACACTGGGCAAAAATGGCATCCATGGAAGTGTGGCAAAGCAAAAACCAAAGCTAACTCAGTAGAACATTAAGGCCAATTAATGCCAAAACACACCTTGATGATCCTCAAACCTTTTGGGAGAATGTTCTGTGGATTGATGGGTTGAAAGTGGAACTGTTTGGAAGACAGGCTACGGGTTACATCTGTCATAAACCAAACACAGAATTCCACAAAAAGATCATCATACCTATGGTCAAGCACGGTGGTGGAAGTGTGATGTGGGGATGCTTTGCTGCTTCATGGCCTGGGCAGCTTTTGACAATAATTGAGGGAAACATGAATTCTGCTCTCTACCAGAAAATCCTAAAGTAGAATGTCCGGGCTTTAGTCCGCAAGTTGAAACTCGGGCGCAACTGGATTATGCGGCAAGGCTTCTAGTCCTAGAAGTAAGTGAAAGACTGATCTCCAGTTATTGGAAGCATTTGATTGCAGTTATTACTGCTAAAGGTGGCACAACCAGATTTTAAGTTTAAGGGGGTAATTCGTTTTTCACATTGGTGATGGGTGTTTTAATTCTTTTGCTTCAATAAAAAAAAAAAACTTTGTGTTTCCTCAGGTTGCCTTTGTTTTATGCTGTATTTTGTTTGAAGATCTAAAACTATTTACTATGAGACACAAAAACAGAAGAAATCAAGCGAATAATTTTTCATAGCACTGTAAACACCACATGATGTACTTTTGAAATATTTTAGACACTAGCGTGACTTACATCAAGCGCAGCACACAGGCTTTGATTTTAACCTGCTTTTCGGACCATGGTCAAGACAGCTGTGATAGAAATCGGAGTGCATATATAAGTTCATGTGGGCCCAATGAAACAAGGCTGTGGGCCTTGTATTTGCCACATGTGGAATAATGCTTTCTTCTGATTCACTTACCTTTTTGAACTATTAAATAAACATGCTTTGAGGCAGTTAAATTCCCACTTGCAAACTTCATGCTCTGTATGCTACTACCTCTGCTGCTGACGCCACTTAGTCTGTAAGAAGAGGTAGAGCTAAATTAATATTAAATATCAAAAATATCACAATACGCCTCAGAGAAGCAAAATTTGTCTTGCCAGTATTTTGCATCACGATATTTGACACAACAAAATTCTGTCTCATGCCTTTTAGATGGCGGCTGTTGTTGTTAGCTGTAAGTTGACGAATGTAATAGTAAGTTTTCCAGAAAGATCTACAGGATGTCACACCTGAGCCATTGCCTGCCATTGTGAAACTCTCTTTAGTGAATTGGTTGATTCCATTCTTACTGATGCAAGTTCACATTTTAGCCAAAGTCGTAACATTGCCAAAAAACTGGTAATGTGTTTATGGATTGGTATTGCACTCCAGTTATTTGGAAAAAGTGCAATCAGTATTTATTGTTAAGCCCCTAATTTCTAGACACTTCTTTGTAGCACATCTTCAGAGTATTAAAATTACACTAAAGCTCATTGAAATTCCTATTGAGAACATATTGTTTGCTCTAGTATGCTAAAAAAGTACTGTCTTTGACATACTACTGTGACATACTACTACATACTAAAACTGTTTTGCAGTTTCTTTCAGTATTGTATTTGGAAAATTGCTTAAGTCACAGAAATTACAGTGATAAAATAAATGGACCATTATGAACGGCTTACTGATTCTTACTCTTAGATTACTGCCATGACTAATATATGGCAATTGTTTGGGCAGTCAGTAGACAGGAGTCTAGATCCCTGAACATTCCAAAGAAATCTGCCTGCATCCAGGTAGTCATTTGGTTAATGTTTTTCATTTTCTCTCTTTTGCTTAGATGGGATTGGGGGCCACTAACAGTCCTTTTGGGCAGCAGTATGCACAGGGTGCAGTGCAGCAGATCACCAGTGCTGGTGTTAATGTACAGCTCCAGAGCAAGGCAGCTCTCTCAAACAGCCTCCAGCCCACACTGAAGGGAGCTTCCAGTGTACAGAACCTGGTTAGTAACTTTCTGCTGCCTACTGCTATGGATGCTCATGAATTTGATTTTTACTTGGTTCACATGGTTTATTTTCGTGTTTTATGCTAACTTTGCTACTTTTACTGCTGCTGTATGTGTTTATCCTAAGGCCCTGTTTACTCTAGTGCGTTTTCGTTTTAAAACAGCCCTTTAAAATGAAAACGA
This sequence comes from Stegophilus panzeri, assembly GCA_024331685.1. Lineage (NCBI taxonomy): Eukaryota > Metazoa > Chordata > Actinopteri > Siluriformes > Trichomycteridae > Stegophilus > Stegophilus panzeri. The sequence continues at coordinate 17,180,498 of JANDJT010000102.1, forward strand.
TCCCCATCCACACTGGGGTTTCTGCTGTGTTTCAGGAATGATCTCCGTCTACACTACACGACCGAAAACGCATGTCACATGACCAGTCATGCACACTGGTCATGCACATACAAGTGTAAACAGGAAGTTGGTTGCTAGTCACCGGCAGGCACAACAAACCGGCTTTTCATGCAGGACTCACGGCGCTTGAAATGAGATTTGTTGCCGATTGCTCTAATCATAGCTTGCCTCTTGCGCATGTAGGCAGCTGCAGTATTATAAAATACAGAATTTAACTACACAATGGCTGCTAAGAATGACAACGCCAGGAAACCTTGCATTTCAGTTTCTGTGTTGTGTATACGATCAAGGTAGCGCAATGGTCATATGGTAGGGGCTTGACGAATCAGGGAAGGATACGCAACGATCCAGAAGGCCCAATCACGGTGTGAATGTGGGCAGCCATGCATTTGTTTTCAAAAGTCTTGGTTTTGGTCTGTTTACACTGAAACGCGGGCCCGGAGTTTTCAAACTAAAACAGGGTGTTCAGCGTTTCCTAAAGTCTCCGTTTTCAAGGGTCGAAAAGCCGGAGTAGTGTAGACGACAGGCGTAACCGTAGAAAAAGTTATGCTTTTTAAAAAACGCAAACACATTAGTGTAAACAGGGCCTTACTGAACATGGTGCTTCATTAGCATCAACACTTCCTATCATTTCCTCCAGGCAGATGGTTTTCAGTGGATCTGTGCTAGAAGTAAAAGAGCAAATTGCAGTAAATGCATAAAAAGAAAGAGATTTAAAATGAAGCCTTCTAATGTGACAATTCTTGAACATCAAATCAGTAAATATAATTAATTTATACAGTTTATCTTATTGTATATTAATAAGGTCAACTTGGCACAATGTTTGCAAATTAGAGGCTGCATTGTTTATATCGTGTAGGTGCAAAACTCAGACATGACATGGGCTCTGTTCAGATCTTGCATTAACATGCGTCCTGGGTGATCGGATCAGAAGTGGACAGCAGAGATGCACAGCCGTCCACACCTGGCATTATGAATACGTTTCCAGTGACCACTTTTGATCGGATTTCATAGACAGTTTCTGCTGGAAGAAAGGCTGTCAGCCGCGTGTATTTTCAGTCTTCCTCTGTTTTTTTTTTCCAGGCAGTTTTCAAAAGTGAGACAACACGCTAAAGCTACAGGCTTCACAAGACTATCGACACAAATAAAATATAAAATTTTAATACTTTTATTTTGTAATGACGACAAATCAAACCACTGCAATATCACTACATAGAAAAGTACATCAAGATTTATAATGTCTAATTTCCCCCTATTATTAATGTTACTTGTTTTTCACGGTCATAAATGTTTCACGGCATTGTTGATTAATATGGAAAGATTGTTTGACGGTAGATTGTGCCTTTTTAAATAAAAAATTTACTGCAGTCTGCCATCAACCTTAACTGCACAACCATTGTGATTTTATTCAGCTTATTTCCTCATCCCACCAAATGGCTATGCTACTACCAGCACAAAGCACAATGTGCTTCTGAATTGTTTTTAGATGCGAGTGTCACTCGCATCAGAAGCAGTTGATTTTAATCACTTTAATTTTACATCAAATGCAATGATTTTTAACACGCGTTTCAGACCGTGGTCAAGCTAGGCGCTGTAGAAACCAGAGTACACAATAGTGCACTAGGGACCGTTCAGGGGTAGTACTATGGGTAGTTCCTGCAGGCCAATTAAAATGAGGTTGCTGGCCTGATTTGTCCCACGGGCTTTGTTTGACACATCCCATAATGCTTCTCTCTGATTAGCTTAAATTTTAGACTATTGAATAATCGTGCTTCAAGGCAGTCAGGTTTCCACTTGCAAAGGTCGTACTCTGTATGCTACTACCTCTGGTGCTGCCACCTAGTGTGTAAAAAGAGGTAGAGCTCAATATTAAACAGAAATATTGTGATACACCTCAAAGAAGCAAAATTCTGGGTGATTTCAAGATTAGAAATGTGTTTGAAATTTGAATTTCTCCCTGAAAATGCTTGATTCTTTTTTTTTTTTTTCAGAACGTCAGATGTAATTAAAAATTTAAATAAAACCACCATTCAGTTATGGTTTATTTTGTTTGTTGAATTTCCTGAGGCAGCATTCTCTGTTGCGGTGCGTCCTAAAAGAAAACGCACGTCACACGTCATTTGATTTATTGACTCCAAGTGGGACATAAAAAGTCCTTTTAATTATAAAAAGTAAATAAATATGAAATCACTAAATAACTTTAGTGTTTATTTTCCATAGAACAAGAATACAATCCTTTCACTCAAAATATGACCCTCGCCCCTCCTCCTCTTCTCGCTATTCACTCACTCATTTTCACAGAAACAGCCCTGGTCCACTTTTCAGACCCCTTTAGAGACAAAAAAAAAAGTACCTAGTGACACATCTAGCGACTTTTTGGTCAAACCTTGGCTACTTTCTGTAGAAGAGAGTGTCCAGTACTGCCAAGCGAGCGTGAGGTCACATCTCTCTCTCTGCGGCTGCTCTGTTCAGTGAGGAGCAGCACATTCATTCACTACTAAATTTCTCTGAGTGAATAATTTTACATGTAAATATAGCCGAAATCACAGCACACCCATTGTCTTTGACTTATGTGTATGGTGATTTAGTCAGACGATGTCACGGTTATAAATCAGGATTTTAGCAGTGCAGAGCAGCAGCTTGGGAATGACTTGGAAGTGACTGCTGGTTAGCACGTAGTCTTAACGGGCCATGTTTCAGTCACTATTTCATACTCGCTCTGCTGTCAGATAACAGGAACCAAAAAATATGTACATGAGAACAGCTTTATTGGGAATTCTGCTTTATTAAAATACAGTATGTGAGCACAGAGAATAGGAAATAAGTAACAGATGTAAAAGGCTGTCACTAGGCAGTATGCAAATACAACACAATGACATAATGAATGTTAATTAGCGCATGACTTCATCTAGTGACATTTTTAGTGACTTTAAATTGAAAGTTTTTGCAGTAGAGTTCCTGTCACTCACCTGGAGTATACTGACATTATAGTGAAAATGTAGTAATAATGATCATTATTATCACTAATAATAATAATAATAATAATAATAATAATAATAAGGAATGTTTGAATGATGTCAGATGTATCTCTTGCAGAGCATGTGAGCGAAGCAGAGTGGTGTGACACTAAATATTCTTCGCTATGCGTGTGCGCACCGTTTAATTGCACACGGCCCAACCAAACGCTCCACTCATGTACTTCTCACACTAACATGGTAAAGCAAAGTTTGCTCAAATCCTGCTCTGACATGAGATTTCTCTGTTGTATACTCGTTGCTGTTTGTATGCATTGCTTGAATAAATTCCTCAGTTACAGTATTAGAGATAATAATTATATTTGTGGGTGACATTCTGTTACAGGCTGCCTTTTATTAACTTTTAAAAATGCTTTTATTAAATTAGATTGATTAATTTAACAAGGGGCGTTAGCTGGACTGTTCGTCTTGCGGGACTGAGCCCAGATCCTTCTCCATTGAATTTATTTTAATTTTCCATACATTTTTATTGTTGTATGTGAGGGCTAATAGCTTAAAATTGTGAAAATTGGATAAAAAGTTGGATTTACCATAAAACTTGCCTTGGGTGTTCTCACTGTTTTGCAGGACTACCAGACCGATAAAATATAAAACCTTTTGGCTGTCTAACGCGAGACTAGGCTAGTTTGGTGTCACTAGCCAATAGGAGGCACAACTAAACTAATCATTGTATCGGTTTAGCTGCTACAGTGCCGTGCAAATTATATTAGTGTTTCAGCTTGAACCCCGTTAATGGTTAAGAAAAAATTGGCGTATGTTAGGGTTGTGCCGATAGGTGAGATAGTCAGAGATCTCGCTGATAGCTAATGCCTTTTGACTATATGTCATGACTATATATGTATTTGGCACATTTTCCCATTAATGTATTAAATTATGTAATATTATAATTAAATAATTGTACAAAATTAATATTGCAAGTCATTTGCCCTGCCATTGTTTCACATAGTCACTTGCGACACCGACGCGTGCATGTGAGGATTATAAAAATGATTACTCCTCATTGGAAATATGTTTAAAAAAAGACAAGATTACATACCACAACCAAATTGAATTGTAAGTTGATAGACTTGTATTCACACACAAGTGCTTGCTATGTTAATAAACTCATCATTCTTAGAGTTGTTTGAGCCATGGTGAAAACAGCATCGTCATTCGTCAGCATTTCGTTTTCTTTGCATAGCACATTAACATAAAATTTTAATGATACTAAGTAATAATAATACAATAACAAATTGCTATAATAATAATAATAATAATAATAATAATAATAATTATTATTATTATTATTATTATTATTATTATTATTATATGATTACAAATTATATAATAACAGTCCATAATAGGTCAGTATACTGCACAATAATAAGTCAGCAGTGAAAATCAAAAGTAGTTTTTTCATTGCAAGCAGTGTTCTGCCAAGTCAGTGGTTTTTTTTTTTTGTGTTCACACCCAGGCGTTAAACGCAGGCAAGGCGCTGAATGAAAGTGCATATTCACTCCGACAGTAGATGGTGTTTATTGAAAAGCAGAAATACCCCGGTACACAAGGTGGCGCTGCACAACTTTCAGTTTCTGATGTCCGCTTATCACTGAAGAAGAATAGAGCCAGTATTTACATCTTTAAGCTGTTCACACACTTTTTTGCGAACTGGCTGACTGAGATTAATTCATAATATCTATAAGCACCAGCACTCACTGCAGCAATAGATATATAATATTTTTGATCTAATATATTGAATGTGTTCCATCAATGTAAGGTATTTGGTGGTTTGGCCACTGCAACAAATACTTATTTAAAGTTAAATCCTTTAAGTTCTAATTTTGAAATTTATTAAACTAATGGGGCACTTAACTATTGAACAAGAGTTCAAGAATTCTTATATGCATGTATATGCCAGGTGCACAATAAATACAATGGAATATCAATCAGTGGATTATCATTTGCATATTTGCAAAGAAACAAACAATGCTATTTAGTGTAGGAAGTGTAATCTAATGTAGGATCACTTGGAATATATGCTTGCATTTCAGTGTCGTCAAGAAATAGCCACATCATAAAGGAATCATGAAGTTCTCATCTGCTACTCAATCATTAAAGTTACATGCACATATGTATGTGTGTGTGTATATATATACATACATACACACACACACACACACAAATATATATATAATATATATATATACACATACATATAAAGTTCATAAGAACTCAACTTTTGTACTTTGCATGGCTTGATCCCTAAATTGTCTTTTTTCCTCCCCTTTTCCTCTTTTTTAGCTCCATCAGCAGGTGCCCGCTGTGAATATGATGCCAGGCCAGGGGGCTCCTGCAGCTCCCACTGCCGATCCGGAGAAGCGAAAGCTGATCCAACAGCAGCTGGTTCTGCTGCTCCATGCTCACAAGTGCCAGCGACGTGAACAGGCTAATGGTGAGGTGCGGTCCTGTGCGCTGCCCCACTGCCGCACCATGAAGAACGTCCTAAATCATATGACCCACTGTCAGGCTGGCAAGTCCTGCCAAGGTGAGTAAGTGTGTGCTGATAAACGTCTCGTTAGTTTTCTTTTTAAGGAGGAAAAGCCTTTCCCTACATTTGCTGAAAAGCTGAATTAAATATAGCTTTAATAATTGTGCCTGTATGACTAGATTCATTTGGTCATGACTTTCGTATTTATCCTGATCCCCGTTTTCTCATGAAAATGAATGCGAGAGCTGTCCATTGTGACTATTTGTACAGTAACAAGAAAATTTGAAAATGGAGGAAATATTGGTCGGATAGATTTGGGCAGCAAGGACTGTTCTTTTATTTTTATACCCTGGCAGGAATCGTGTTTTTTATTTTTGCTGTTCCTGACAACTATTTGGATATGACATGCCAAATTGTTTCCTTACAGAAACATTATGGTTGTACTTACATTTTGCCTTAGCTCTCCCACATAAATATGTTGAGCTGGATTCAGGATCTGCATATGAGAGTAAATGGATTTAATTTCCTCTCAGCCACTCCTTACTGTACTTGCAATTAGTTGCAGAGGGATTCATGGTGTGCAATTCATTGCTAACAAAATTGAACATGCTGGAAACTTTTGGAGCCTGCATGGATGAACCATTCACTACATGAGTAATTGCCATGGGAGCATACAGTGCGTAATCTCCAAGCTGTGGGTTGTAGTTGCTGAGCCTCAAAATTAGTGGGCCACCTCTACATAATAATCCCATCCACTTCTTAATCATTTGTTTTGTGTGTATGCATCATTATTTTCTATAATTTTTTTTTATTAAAACTCATATACAGTATCTCTCAAAAGTGAGTACACCCCTCACATTTTTGTAAATATTTGATTATATCTTTTAATGTGACAACACTGAAGAAATGACA
>JANDJT010000102.1:17205725-17225851 GCA_024331685.1 Stegophilus panzeri
TATATATATAAAATTTGTGTGGGTGTGTATGTATATATTAATGATCAAAGCTGACAATCAAACCCATACAGTAGCAATCAAAATTATTCAACCCCCATTGCAAATCAGGTTTATTGTCAAAATTTACTTTCAGCTGAAATGTTTCAACACAACAAATGCTTCAAGTGGTTTCCCCAAATTCAACTGAAAATGAAACGTATAATGATTTCCCCAGTTTCAAAATTATTCAACCCCTTCATGGCAAGCATCTTTAGTACTTAGTAGAGCACAATTGTGCCGTTATGACCTACTGCAAATGAGATGCATAGCCAGACACCAGCTTCTGGCAGCGTTCCAAAGGAATCTTAGCACATTCCTCTTGAGCAATGGCCTCCAGTTCAGTAAATATTTTTGGTTTTGCATGCTGCAACCACCTTCTTCAAATCCCACTAGAGATTTTCTATGGGGTTCAAGTCAGGTGACTCAAGTCAAGACAGGTGGTAGAATCTTCCAGGACGACTTCTGCAACCAAGCCTTGGTGGAATTTGAGGTATACTTGGGATCATTGTCCTGTTGGAAGGTCCACTGATGCCCAAGCTTCAGCTTCCTCACAGACGGCATGACGTTTTCTCCTAGGATTTCCTCATATTTCAATGATTCCATCTTGCCACACACCGCAGGTTTCCAGTGCCAGGGGATGCAAAACAGTCCCAGAGCATCACTGAGCCACGACCATGCTTGACTGTGGACAGAGTGTTCTTTCTTCATTCTTCTTCCTCCAGACAAACCGCTGATCCATCGTGCCAAAACGTTTTGTTTCATCGCTCCACAGAACAGAATCCTAAAACTTGTGCGGCTTATTTATATGATTGAGTCGACTTTTCTTGTGCTTTCGGGTCAGTAATGGTGTACTTCTTGGAGTTTCTAGCATGGAAAACTTTCTGCATTTAGTACATGCCTTCTGTGCTCACTGATGCCTCAGTGCCTGTTGCCACCAAGTCTTGCTGCAGGTCTTTTGCAGTCACTCAAGGGTTTTTCACAACCTGCCTTATCAGAAATCTGGTTGCAGCCATTGATAGCTTCCTTTTCTTCCCCGTCCAGGTATTTCATGTATTTTCTGCTCCTAGCCAGTCCAGGTATTTCATGTGTTCCCGCTCAAGCACACCTGGTGTAACTAATGAATCCCTTGATTAGTTGCATCAGGTGTGCTTGAGATGACACCTGTTTTGCATATTTGCACTGTTATGAGGGATTCTATTCAGGGGGTTGAATAATTTTGAAACTGGAGAAGTTGCATTTTCAGATGAATTTGGAGAAACCACTTGAAGCATTTGTTGTGTTGAACTATTTGAATTGCAATTGAACAATTTTGAGATGAACTGAAACACTGGAACTACACTCCAGGCCTTTTCACTCTTTATCCGTGCCTGATCTCACTATGGCCCTTTTCACACCTGGCATTAAAATGTGTCCTGGGTGATCCGATTGTAAGTGAACAAGTGCTAAGTCGTAAGCAGAGTCCAATACATCTCAAAGACACATTGTGATCTGACATTGTGAAAGACTGCCTTCTCGACTGTCATTTGATGTACACCGATCAGCCATAACACTAAAACCACCTGCTTCATATTGTATAAGTCCCTTCTGTCGCTGAATGTGTCAAGACTGGGCTACAACTGCGCAGCAAACTGTGATGCACAGTGTGTTCTGACACCGTTCTTTCATAGCCAGCATGAACTTTTTCAGCAAATTGTGCTACAGTAGCTCTTCTGTATGATTAGTCCAGGTGGGCTAGCCTTCACTCCCCACACGCATCAGTGAGCCTTGGGCAACCATGACCCTGTCGCCGGTTCACCAGTTGTCATTCCTTGGACCACTTTTGACAGGTACTGATCACTGCATACCATTTTGGAGATGCTCTGACACAGTCGCCTAACCAGCACAATTTGGCCCTTGTCAACGTCCCTCAGATCCTTATGCTTGCCCATTTTTCCTGCTTCCAACACATCAACTTCTAGAACTGATTGTTTACTTGCTCTGTCACACAAAATAAAAAGTCAACACACTTCTGTTAAAATGGCAGGTTTTTGTGAAGTAAAGGGATGACCTCAAGATAAATCATGTCAGAACTTTTCCCACCTTTAATGTGCAATTGCATAAAAGGAGAGGGGGAGCAGTATATATATATATATATATATATATATATATAATAAAAAAAAAAGTACAGAACCTAGTTGCATAAGAGTGCACACCCCTAAACTAATACTTTGTTGAAGCACGTTTTGATTTTATTACACCACTCAGTTGTTTGTTGTTGTTTTTTTTTTTTTGGGGGGGGGGGGGTGGGGGGGTAAGAGTCTATCAGTATGGCACATCTTGACTTGGTAATATTTTCACACTCCTTGCAAAAACATTCCAGATCCATCAAATTGTCAGGGCATCTGTGCACAGCCCGCTTCAGGTCACCCCACGGATTTTTAGTTGAACTAGGATCTGGGCTCTTGCTAGGCCATTCAGAAAACATTGATCTTCTTTTGGTTAAGCCATTCCTTTGATTTTGATGTATGCTTTTGGTCACTGTCATACTAAAAGTTGAAATTCCTTTTCATCTTCAGCTTATTAGCAGACGCCTGAGTGCTTTGCAATAAAATCTGCTTCTATTTGTAGCTATTCATGATTCACTCTTCCTTGATAAAACCCACAGTTCTGGCTGAAAGAAAGCAGCTTAAAGCATGATGCTGCCACCATCATGCTTCACCATGGGTATGGTGGTGTTTTTTTGTTTGTTTGTTTTTGCACCAAACATACCTTTTGGAATTGGTCTGATCAGACCATAATACATTTTGCCACATGGTTTGGGGTGATTTGAGTTAGGCTTGTATGGGCTTGGAGAAAGGCTTCCGTCTAGCCATCCTACCCCATAGCCCAGACATTTGAAGAATATGGGAGATTGTTGTCACATGCAGAGTGTAATCAGTATGTGTCAGGTATTCATGCAGGTCCTTTAATGTTACCATAGGTCTCTTAAGCCTTCCTGGCAAGTTTTTTTTTTTTTCTTTCCTGGTCCTTTTGTAAATTTTGTAGCGATGTCCTGTTCTTGGTAACATCACTGTGGTGTCCTGTTTTCTCCACTTGTTGATGATGGCCTTCACGTTGTTCCATGGTATGTGTAATGTTTTGGAAATACTTTTATAGAAGTGCGATACCGTACATGCTTTGTAAGCTCTTTGCAGTCCATGGTTTCAGCCGTCAGATGAAACCAAGATAATGTCAAGAAAATCCTAAGGAAACCTCTGATCTTTATTTGGGGTCAATCAGAATAATTTTCATTGATGACAGGTGTATTTCTTTTGAACATGTGATTGGTTCATTCCGAGCACTGCCACATCCCCAATTATAAAAGGGTGAGCACACTTGTGTAACTAGATTATTGTAACTTTTTTTATTTTTCTGTTTCTGATGTTTGATTGTTTTTCACTTACATTTTATGTGTTGTAATTTCACATTAAGGGTGGGAAAATGAACATGATTTATCTGGGTTTCATTTATTTTTTACATCACAAAAACCTACATTTTAATGATGAAACCAAAATGAATAATGTTAGATCTTTTTTCACCTTTTAATGTGATGGTGACTAATAAAATTCAAGTGAAAAACATAGGAAAAGAAAAAATACAATAACCTGGTTGTCTAAGTGTGCACACTACTTAACTAATACTTTGTTGTCGTTCCTTTTGCTTGTAGAAGAAGAAGAAGAAACCTTTGTCACATATACATTACAGCACAGTGAAATTCTTGTCTTTGCCTATCCCAGTTTGTTAGGAAGCTGGGGTCATGATACAGTACCCCTGGAGCAGAGGGGGTTAAGTGCCTTGCTCAAGGGCCCAACAGTAGCAGCTTGGCGCCCTTCTGATCAGTAACCCAGAACCTTAAGCATTGAGCCACCCTACAGCACTTCTTTTTGGGTAAGAGTCTACCAACTTAGCATATCTTGTCTGGGCAATTATATTCCACTCTTCCTTGCAAAAATGGTCCAGATCTGTTAAATTGTGAGGGGATCTTCTGTGCACATCCTTCTCTAAGTGAATTCATAGGTTTTCGATAGGATTTAGATCTGGGCTCTGACCTGGCCATTCCAAACTCGTCGTCTTCTGAGGCCAGTCCTTTTGACTTTGATTTGTTCTTTGCTCCTGATCATGCAGGAATGTGAAATTTGTCTTTATCTTCAGCTGTAATAATAGAGGCCTGCAGGTTTTGTACCAAAATAGGATTGACTATCGCCTCAGTCCCCGCTCAGGAGAAGCAACTCCAGAGCATTATGCTGCTGTCACCATGCTTCACCATGGGTATTCTTTGGATGATAAGCTGTTTTTGTTTTTGCTCCAAATTTATTTGTTAGAATTATGCCCAAAATATTCTACCTTGCTCTTTATCAGTCTTTTATGCATTTTGCCAGATGGTTTGGCAAAATTTTGGCAGGCTTGGATGTTGTTTTTCATGAGATATGGCTTCTATCTAGCCATCTTACCCTGTAGCCCAGACATATGGAAAATACGAGAGACTGCTGTCACACACAGGGAGTGACTAGTACTTACTACCTCCTTAAATGTTACCATAAGTCTCCTGGCAGCCTCCCTGATAGGTTTTCATCTAGTCCTTTTGTCAATGTTAAAGGAACTCCCTGTTTTTAAAAATGTCACTGTCATGCCCAATTTTCTCCACTTATTGATGATGGCCTTAAGTGTTCCATAGTACAGCTAATGTCTTCAACGAGATCCCGTACATGCTTTGTAAGCTCTTTGCTTACCATGGCTTCAGCACTTAGCTAAAACCATGATGTCAAGAAAATCCTACAGAAAACGTGATCTTTAATTGGGGTTAATCAGAATCATTTAATTGATGACAGGTTATGTGAGACCATTGCTCCTGTGAAGATTGTAGGTGCTTTCTACTTAAACACAAAACTTGCCTATTAATACCAATCAATCAGCAATTGAAAGTCACAGCCTATTCGAGTATTGGTGCTGACCATGCACATCCTTTTATTGCCACAATTTACCCTTGTTCTTATAGCTACTTCCAGCATGAGAATCCACCATGTCACAAAGCAAAAGTCATCTCAAACTGGTTTCATGAACATGACAGTGAGTTCAGTGTTCTTCAGTGACCCTTCCAGACACTGCATCTGTATCCAATAGAACACCTTTGGGTTGTGGTAGATTGGGAGATTCTATGAAAAATTCAGTATGAAAAATTATTCAATAAAAATATTCACAGAAAAATTTGCAGGATGCAATCATGTCAGCATGGACCTCAAAGGAATATTTCCAACATCTTGTGGAATCCATGCCATGAATAATTGAGGCTGTTTTGAGAGCAAAGGGAGACCCTTCCCTGTATTAGTATATGTAGGGATGTTTGTATATTTAAAAATGTATGTATGCGCTGATATTCATTAGCTGTGCAAGCACAGTGCTTCTGAGGCCGTAGTGTGTGTGTAGATGCATACATACCTTTTAATGAGCCATAACATTAGTGAAATGTCAAGGTCTGGGACATATTAGATGTTAAGCGAACAGTCAGTTCATCATAGTCAACGTATTGGATGCAGGACAAATAGGCAGGCATGAAGACCTGAGCAACAAGGGTCAGATTGTTATGGCCAACTGGATTGGAGCTTCCCCGAAACAGCAAAGATTTATGGGATGCTTCCAATCAGCAGTTATGAGAGATGGTCGGAGGAGGGACAAACCATGGGGCAGACACAGGGTGTTGGGTGCCTAAGGTTCATCAAAGCAAGGACGTCTATCCCATTCGATATCCCTTCAGAACTGCTGCTGTGGCACAAATCACAGAATATTTTAATGATGGTTATGGATAAAGTGTGTCACAACACAGTGCACCACACTGGTGGTGGAGTGTGATGCTCTGGGCAGTGTTCTGCCAGGAAGCCCTGGGTCCATCAGTTTGACATGTTCCACCTATGTAATCATCATTGCTGACCAGGTACACACCTTCATGGCAGTGGTATTCCCTGATGGCAGTGGCTTAATTTAGTTCAAATGATGCAGTGGCATCATTTAGAAATCTTTTATTAAGGTTGTGCGTAAATGTTTGCATAAACCAAACCAAATATGAAACGATAAATCAGCATAAAGCCTGAAAAACAGAAGCGAAAGTTTTTTTGACTTGAAATGAATCATCATGGTGAAGCTTGAAAAACAGAAGTGCAAATTATTTTGACTCACTACTGTGCCAGTAACAATGTTTAAAAATGTGTAATGTGAATAGTAAAGAGTGAGCTCCAGCTCTTCCATCAGCTGCTAGTAAAATTGCCAGAGCCATATCAGCCTGGTTTCCCACTGAAGCTAAGTAGGGTTGAGCTTGGTCAGTTCCTGTATGGGAGACCTCCTGGGGAAAACTAAGGTTACTTCTGGAAGTGGTATTAGGGAGGCCAGCAGGCAGTGCTTATCCTGTGGTCTGTTGGGGGCCTAATGCCCCTGTATAGTGACTGGGACACTCTATTGTAAAAACAGCACAGTATTTTGCATGAGACCTTAAACCAAGGTCCTGACTCTCTGTGATCATTAAAAAAAATCCCAGGACACTTATGAGTAAAAGAGTAGGGGTATAGTCCTGGTGAAATTCTACCATTGGTCCTTATGTGTCATGGCCCCCTAATAATCCCCATATCTGAATTGGCTACATCACTCTACATCATCTTCACCATTAGCTGGTGTGTGGTGGGTGTTCTTCCGCACTATGGCTGCCGTCACATCCATCCAGGTGGATGCTGCACACTGGTGGTGGTTGGGGAGATTTCCTACACCATACAATATAAAGTTCTTTGAGTGCCTAGAAAAGTGGCATATAAATCTAAGGAATTATAATAATAATGTATTATTAGCTGAGGCATTTGTTTATGGTTTACATAAACAAACCTCATTCAAGTTGAAGTTTGCATTAATTAGTCGTCTTTTGCATAAATTTACATACAATCTGGAGCAGGAGTAAGATATTAACTATCGGATTTTTACGAATACCAAATTTCTTGTGTAAACGTGTGTACTAACGATTTACGCATAAATCCATTTGTATCCACCTTCATAAATGAGTCCCATTATTGGGGAATAGTTTGAGGAACATGACAAAAAGTTCATGGTGTTGCTCTGGCCCCCAAATTTCCCAGATCTCAAGCCAGTTGTGCATCTGTGTGACGTGACCTTCCCATCTGGTAGCTGTTGTGTGATTGAGAGAGCAAGATTTTGGGTAAGAATTGGTAAATTACCAAATTGGGAGAGCAAAAGGCAGTTTAAACCATAGTGACCCTGACCATGATCAAGTAGATACTGAACATACAAATGAAGGCAATAAATGCATCATGCAGTGCGCGTCTAATGTTGATCTGTTTGGCCTTTCTTAGTCCCACAATCTGATCTTCATATCAGCCACTCCCATCTGCATGACCGTGAAAAAAACCACAGCTCCTGCAACATTTTGTTGGTCAAACCATCATCTTTACACAAGGCTCTCATTTTTTTTTTTTTAATGTGGATTTTTTTTTTTAGGATGAGTATTACCACTTCCTAGCTGAGAAGATATACAAGATTCAGAAGGAGCTGGAAGAAAAGAGAAAGTCAAGGCTTCAGAAACAGCCTCCCTTGGGTACTCAAGGAGTACAGCAGACTGGCATTCCCCAGCCTAATGCCATGGGACCTGTACAAGCTACCCGGCCAGCAAGTGAGTATGGATTTGTTTGTCTGAAAATCTATAGTTATTCTGGGATGCCTAGTATTATGGTAGCTGCTATTATTACTCTTTTAAAATATCTTTAATTCACCAGATGGATCTGTGCCTATGTCCAGTGTGTCAAATCAAATGGTGAATCGCATGAAAGTTCCTCAAGGTAGGTGCCCATTTTCCATCCTTAACATGTACTTTCTCATTCTGGTTTTTTGGTATATTACATACAAATGTACACTATATGGCCAAAAGTTTATGGACACCTGACCATCACACCCATATGTGCATTTTGAACATCCAATTGCAAATTTAGTTAATTCTTGCTGTTAATCTCCACTCTTCTGGGCAGGCTTTCCACTAGATTATGGCATGTGGGTGTGGGGATTTGCACATTCAGCCACCAGAGCATTAGTTAGGTCAGGCACTTATGTCTGGCACGCAGGCCACAGTAGGCATTCCAGTTCATCCCAAAGGTGTTCAGTGGAGTTGAGGTCAGGGCTCTGTGTAGGCTACTCAAGTTCTTCCACTCCAACTTTGGCAAACCATGTCTTCCTGGACCTCGTTTTTACCCTGGTCTTTGACAAGGGCCAAATTGTGATGGCTAGATGACTGGGTCAGAGCATCTCCAAAATGGCAGGTCTTGTGTGGTGTTCCCGCTATGCAGTGGTTTGTACCTACCAAAAGTGGTCCAGGAAGATCAACTGGTATACTGGTGCCCTAGGCTCATTGATACGTGTGGGGAGCGAAAGCTAGGCTGTCTGGTCCAATCCCACAGAAGAGATACTGTAGCACAAATTGCTGTAAAAGTTAATCCTGGTTATGATAGGAAGGAGTCAGAACACACAGTGTATTGCAGCTTGCTGCGTATGGGGCTGCGTAGCTGTAGACCGGTCAGAGTGCCCATGCTGATCTCTGTCCACTGCCGAAAGAGCCTACAATGGACACATGAGCATCAGAACTGGACCATGGAGCAATGCAAGAAGGTCACCCAGTCTGATGAATCACGTTTTCTTGTACGTCATGTGGATGGCCAGTTGCATGTGCATTGCTTACCTGGGGAACAGATGGCACCAGGTTGCACTATGAGAATAACATTACTCTGGGCAATATTCTGCTGGGAAATCTTGGGTCCTGCCATTTATGTGGATGTTACTTTGACACGTACCACCTACCTAAACATTGTTGCAGACCAAGAACACGCCTTCATGGCAACGGTATTCCCTAACAGCAGTGGCTTCTTTCAATAGGATATTGCGCCATGCCACACTACAAACATTGTTCAGCAATGGTTTGAGGAACTTGACAAAGGTGTCATGACTTGGCCTCCAAATTTCCCAGATCTTAATCTGATCAACCATCTGTGTGATGTGTTGGACAAACAAGTCCCATCTATGCAGGCCCCACCTTGCAACCTACAGGATCTGCTGCTAATGGCTATCTAACTGCCATATACCACAGCACACCTTCAGAGGACTTGTGAAGTGCATGCCTTGACGGATCAGATCTGTTTTGGTGGCACAAAGGGGACCTACACAATATTAGATAGGTGGTTTTAATATTATGGCTGATTGGTGTGTGTGTGTCCCACACAGGTATTATAGATATAAAGCAGGGGTCCAACCTTTTTTCATTTTTCAAAAAAATTAAAGTGGCTGAGAGCTACTCATGTCATACAATACTTACATCTTTTACATAATGTATCATAACGTTCAAATTAACAAAAATACAAACTGAAATACATCTGAAGGAGTCAGAAGAAAACAGAATCAGAGAATACAGTTCTTTATGGAAAACAGTACTTTGTTTATTATAGTTGTCTACACATATAGTTCTTTATGTATATACATTAATGAAAGTCAAGACCAAACTAAATTAAACTGGAATATAATCAGCAGTAGCATTTCAAATCTTGGCCTACATTCAGAACTAAAATGTATGCCACATGAATGAGTGCATGGTAAATGAGAAAAGAGCATGATGGGCCACAAGTATGACATGAAATGCATTCACAGTTTCTTACAGCTGACTGACTAACACTGCATTGATTCCACGAGGGAGGTATATGCTGGTGTGTGTGCTTTTAGGTTCACTCTTATGCAGTCATTTAAATGGTCATCTGTCAATCTTGTTCTGAATTTAGATTTGATCGCATTCGTATCAGATAACGCTGCTTCACAAAGGTATGTACATCCAAATAAAGCAGATGCTTTGAGGGCAGCTTGGTGAATGTTCTTGTCTATCTCCATTAAAGGGTTGGCAGTGAATGCCACACATGGCTCAAGACTTTCAAAATCACTGAACCCTTCCTCAAATTCACTCAGCAAGGAAATAAAGTGGTGACGTACCTTACTCCTACTCAACCATCTGACTTCTGTGTGAAGGAGGAGATCACTATACTCTGCAGAAACTTAATCAAGAAACAATTTGAAACATCTGTGTTGTTCGGATTGTTGATAATCGGAACAACCGGTGTCATGACATGATCAAAGCCTTAGTGCAGATCGCCTGCTGGGTTTCAGAGGAAGAAATGTAAAAAAAAAAAAAAAAAAAAAAAAAATGTGGTGGGAAAATTATCAAAAACCATCCGAACGAAAACAGCCAACTGAGCTGTAACACTCAAGTCCACTGATTCATCACATTGAAATGAAAACCATTTACACCTTTGCATGTCCTGTTCTAACTGTCCCATCACATCTGAAAGAAGAAAGCAAGGAAACTCTCCTTGCCACTGTGTTGGCACTGAGCTGGACATCAGCGATCGATGTGGTGAATAAAGATTGTTGTTTTGGTAGTGTTGCTTTCAGCTACTTCACCTTTTCAGTTTGAAGCCCGCTACCCACAGGAAAGTCCTGTGTAAAGTTACGATGAACTTTGTGTATGATGATGCATATACACACACACACACTCTCACTTTACCGGTCAAAAGTTTAGGGACACTTGACTGAACTGTTTCTCATGATCCTAAAAACCTTTTGATCTGCAGGTGTATGATGAAATGTTTGAAATCTGTGTTGTAGACAAAAATTTAATTATGCCAGCATACTCATTTCTTTCTCCACACTTTGGCCTTTCCATTGCTTTGGTAAAGGTTAATCTTGGTTCCAGAACTTTTGTGGCTCATCCCTGTATTTCTTTGTGGATTCCAATTTGGCTTTCTGATTCTTATTGTCAGTAGGTGATTTGCATCTTGTGGTATGGCCTCTATATTTCTGTTCTTCATTGAACAGCGGATTGTGATACCTTCGGATTGCAGGTAAACCCTGCCCTGTGGAGGTTGTTGATGTCACTGACTGTGTCTTCACAGCTCTCACAATCTTTGTCATCAAATGGTAAATGGTCAACTCCTATATAGCGCCTTTTACCCTTAGCGGTTCTACAAAGTGCTTTATACTGTTTATCATTCACCCATTCGTACACACACTATCACACATGCAAGGCGCTAGCCTGCCATTGGGAGCAACTTGTCTTGCTTAAGGATACTTTGGCATGTGGAGCCAGCCTGCGATTAGTGGACAACCCACTCAACCACCTGCACCACAGCTGCCCCTTAACCAACTGATGTTGGTTTTCTGTGGCTGACATGTTCAATAGCTTAGTTGTTGGTAGTAGTTTCTTTCTTTTTTCAGGACATTCCAAATTGCTGTATTGGCTATGCCCAGTGTTTGTGCAGTAGCTCAGATTTTCCTGCTTTTCTTAGCTTAAAAATGACTTGCTTTTCTCCCATAGACAGCTCTCTGGAAGAAGGGTCATATCATGATTTTTTAAAAATGTTTTTAAACATTAATTATTTTGTTTATTGGGTGTAATAGAATAGGTTAACATGCTTTAATGTTCAAAAAACGCATTATTTCACATACTGTACATTATTGCTGTACCAGACTGCCTGAAACGCTCCGATTTCCAAAGCCTCTCCTTCCTAAAAGACATTATAAATAAACAGTAACCACCGATTCCTAATTTCATCTGTTTTCAGAAGGCTAAACCAAGGGGTTTTGCTTTTGCACCGAAACACACAGCGTCTTCACGACAGGGTGCCTGAATTCACTGAAGCCTCGCCTTCTGTCGTCATGCCTGCCTTTGGGCGCGATTATGCTAATAGTGCACGCTGTGACATAAACGTGTTACTGAAGTTGTATCTGGACATCGAACGAGGTGTTTTGGGTAGGTCTGGAGCGGTGTTCTCTGTTAGATAAAATAGACCCCTTTGGGGGAGACTGAGCTTTGTGACTTTGCAGATCTTATACGTGCACAAACGGATACATTACACACCCAAACAAAAGGAAAACATTAAAAATCATGATATGACTCCTTTAATGTGGGTTTATCCTGTCTAACAACAAATGCAGTTTTCACAAACTAAACGTAGGGCTCAAACCAAGAGTAGACATTGAATGTTGTTAATTGTTTAAACGATCAGTCTAACAGGGCACATCTGGGCAACAAGAAACCCGTCAGTGACATGTTCCCGTATTTTTGATTACTTGAAAAATGGGTGGGTTCAAACAAAAAATGCCATGTTCTAAGTTATTACACTGTGCCCAGTCTCACTGCGAAAGAGGAAGATTCCTAATAGGAAACTAGATCATAAGAATCATCGCATTGAATCTAGATTCAGTGGGAATACTTTCTATGGTGTCGCCACCCCAAAATTTGACAATCATTATTGTGCCTTACCGTTTTAGGTAGTGTCAGCACTTTCTGACATGCTTGGACAGTAACCTACTCAGGGCATTTGGAATTAAGGAAATCTCAGAAGTCAAGTTAAGATTGCGTATGGTTTTTCCTAGTGGAGCTGAATAACCTCTCAGCAGTCGAACCATCTAAGTCCCCCAAAAGTGCAAGTCCCTGGGGCCAGGGTACTTCCACTATTGCTCTCTGTACTGATTGAAATGTGCTAGGAATCTTTCCTAGAACAAACTCATTGTCTCTGACGAGTTGAAGGTGTGGCACCCCTGGCCAGGCTGTCTGCGCACGTGGGTTTTCGGCCCTTCAGGAGTGCAAGAACCCCATCACAATATATGCTGGGAGCTTTTAAGCTTATAGGAGTGTTTCTGAAATGAACTAGGCACTATCCATCCACCATGCTCTCAAGGAGTCATATGTGGGATATCCCCCTTGTGCTGGAGACCCTTAATTTCTCTTCCTGCTCTTGAATGACACAACAGTAAAGCATTTGCCCCCATTGTCTCGAGATTGCGAGTTTGAATCAAAAGCTTGCCACGACCAAAGTTGGCATCATCTCTCTCCTGCCAATTACAAGGACACTAGACAGTCTTGGTTGTCTGTGAGCTCCCGCATACGAAAGGGGGGAGTATCCTCAGAGTGTGTTACGCTACCTTGTTATACAGCATGAGCAGCAGTTTGAAAAAAATGGCTTTGGCTGGCCTCACGCGTCTCATAATAAGCATGTGATTGCTTTCACCCTCCCCAGTTGGTAGCTGTGGTAAGATAGGGGAGACCTAACTGGTGAGTGAGAATTGGCATAAACTAAAATAAGGAGAAAACCTGGGTCAGGTGGTTTGGGTACTTGTACACAGATTTTGTTTGGGGTTTGGAGAATTACATGCTTTAGTGATGAGCCTGCCATGCATGCACTGACAACTGGATGGATCAGGGTTTATCCTTTTGGCTAAACCCAGGGTTCCTGCTTAGGGTTTTTTATTTATCACCTGAGAATATGGCAATTGACTTTTGATAGTGAATTTGCAGTACATTCCTAACCATGCCCAGAACACAAATTACGGTGTATTTTGTACTGGACTGTGGCCGTTTGGTCAGAATTACCTATTCATCTAACACCATGCCTGTCTAAGCAAGTGAAAGGCTCCAAAGGAAACGACAGCATTTAATAACGTCTACATATTACTAGTAAAATAATAACTATGAGAAAAGGTTCACAAGGGCTTGGGAGGAAATGACTGTAGATGTAGAAAAATAAACTAGGAAGATTGAAAAATTGAGAGAAAAATTTGTGTGGGTGTCTTATGCTTCTCAAGTTCCACTGTTTTGCAGCAATCATATGATCTTAAATATCCATTTGGCAGACCCCGTAAGTAAGTAGTACTAGCCTAATATAGTGTAGAAATATGTTTCTTTAAACATTTTATTACAAGTTACATTCTGGTTGACAGTTTTTGTTTTGTTTTTTAAATAAAGGAACTGAGAGATTCTGTCTAAGCTATCCACATATGCTTGAAACATGATGAAGTTCATACCTCTGTTTGTCCTACAGGGATGAATCAGTTCAATCCCATGGCGATGCAGAATGTGCCGATGTCTCAGTCCCCAGTAGGATCCCGTGCAGCTTCCCCCATGAACCACCTGCCACAATTGAACATGAGCTCTGTTTCTCCGGTGAATAGTTACCTCCATCCCATTTTCTGCTGCTAATTTCCACTTTAGAATCTGGAACATATGTCAACTCAATACTGGGTTTAAACTTAAATTCCAGGCTTTGTGTAATATTGCAGTAATTTTTAATGTGTTGCTGTATAAGTGCTCTGTAAGTGTAACCCTTTTATAAGGTTTATGCTGATCAATCCTTTTCTCACTTTGCAGATGGTTATGTCTCCTTCAAGGATGATGCAAGCTCAGGGCATGATGGAAGGCCATGCAAACAACATGGTGGGCCAGACCCCCAACCAGAACCAGTTTATGAACCAGACACCTTTCCCAACTTCTACAGGGGGTATAAATGTGAACTTTGCTCAGCAAGCAGGACAGGCCGGTGGCACACAGGTGAGGGGAAGTGAAGGATGCTTTTCTGTTTGGCGGCGGGATGGCTCACAAATCGGAAATAAAAAAGGTCTCTGTGTCTGGAAGGAATAACTAATTAAAAAACAATTATTCACAGTCGGGGCATAGGGATATGGGCAAAAAAACATTATTTACAATACATGACATGGCCAAAAGTATGTTAACACCTGACTAATGATACCCATATGTGCTTTTTGAACATTCCATTCAAGATTTTGTGCCCCCTTTTCCGTTGTAACCATCACTATTCTGGGAAGGCTTTCAACTAGATTTTTGAACATGTCTATGAAGATTTATGCTTATTCAGCCATAAGAGCATTAGTGAGGTCGGGCACTAATGTTGGGTGAGGAGGCCTGGTATTCCAATCCCAAATAGAGAGTTTCACTTCATCCCAAATGTGATCAATGGTGTTGAGGACAGACCTCTTTGCAGGCCACTTCTCCATACCAACCTTGCTGCACCATGTCTTTATGGATTTTGCTTTGTGCCCAGGGGCATGGTCATAGCGGGACATGTTTGGGCTAAGGTCTGTAGTTCCAGTAAAGGGAAATCTTAATGTTACAGCATACAAAGATGCTCTAGACATTTGTGTGCTTCAAACTTTGTGGCAGCAGTTTGGGAAAGATCCACATATGGGTGTGACTGTCAGGTGTCCACTAACATGTGGCTATATCATGTATTTCACTAGTTTAAATCCTGGTTTTCAAAGTGCTGTGCAGTGTGACGATAGTATCGCAATGTCTGTCAAGTCAGATGATTTACAGTGGGTATAAAAAGTCTACACACCCCTGTTAAAATGGCAAGTTTTTGTGATGAGCAAAATTAAACCAAGATAAATCATGTCAGAACTTTTCTCACCCTCAGTGTGAAATTGCAACGTGTAAAAATTAAGTACAAACAAACATTTTTGGGAAAAATAAAAAGGTTACAATAACCTGGTTGTGTAAGTGTGTACACTCTTATAATTGGGGATGACATTCAATCTCATGTTCAAAAGTAAAGGCTGTACAGGTTCTCACTGTCAAAAGGATTCGCTCAGGACATTAGATGATTTGAACAAGTGGAGAAAATGGAGCACCACATTGACACAGTGACCAAAAACAGGACGTACCTCCAAAATTTACAAAAGGACGAGAAAAAACTTTTCACAGAGACTGCCAAGAGACCAATGGCAACATTTATAGGAGCTGCAAGAATATCTTACAAGTACTGATTACTCTCTGCATGTGATGACAATCTCTCTCATTCTTCACATCTGTGCTATGGGGTAGGGTAGCAAGATCGAAGTCCTTTCTCACAAAAAAATCCAAGCATGTCTAAATCTCTCAAACCATGTAGCAAAATGTGTAATGGTCTAATGAGACCAATTCCAAAAGGTATGTTTTGCGCAACAAAAAGCACATGGTGCAGCATGGTTGTGGCAGCATCATGCTTTAGAGCTTTTCTTCCGCCAGAACTGGGGCTTTTATCAAGATTGAGGGAATCTTGAATAGCTACAAATACTGGTTGATTTTAGTGGAAAGCCTTCAGTTGTCTTGAAGTTGAATTTCAACTTTGAGCATGGCAATGACCCAAAGCATTCATCCTAATCAACAAAGGAATGGATTAACCAAAAGATCACTGTTTTTGAATGACCTAGCCAAAGCCCAGACCTGAATACAACTTAAAAGTCTGTGGGGTGACCTGAAGCAGGCTGTGCACAGGAGATTCCCTCACAATTTGATGGATCTAGAATGTTTTTTGAAAGGAAGAGTGGGAAAATATTGGCAGGTCAAGATGTGCCATGCTGATAGACTCTTACCCAAAAAGGTGGAGTGGTGTAATAAAATTAAAAGGTGCTTCAACAAATTTAGTTTAGGGGTGTGCACACTTATGCTACTAGGAAATTGTATTGACTCTGATTATTTTTCACTTTATTTGTATACTTTTCAATTGCATAGTAAAGGTGAGAAAAGATCTTACATGATTTATGTCATTTCATATCTTGTCATTCTTTTACGTCACAAAAGCCAATTTAACAGGGGTGTGTCGACTTTTTATATCCACTGTAAAATGTCTGTCGAAAATGTGTCTGCAGCTGTAAGGTTGTAGCTGCTGCAGAGCAAATGCATGTGTAGTTTATATAATTTTATTTACGTTTTGTAATGAGCTTAATTACAGCTACTAACTCATTAGGTTTATATTCAGACCTGATTTCTGATTTTGCAAGCATTCCTGACCTTGTTAACGAGTAATAGTAATGCTAGCGATTGTAGCTCCAGCCGTCTCATAACCAGCTTAAGGTATTTTTTCTACAGCTGTACATTAACATTTGCTGTTTTTTTTTGTTTGTTTGTTTTAAGTGTTGATTTGATATGTTAGAGTAACATAACACAAATATAGGTAAAGTTTATCTTGACAAATTTCGACGTTGGCTTGTTACAGCCAATCTGAATGTTTAAAATAGTTATCAGTTTGAATTCTGAAGGTAATGTGCAGTTTTAAGAAAGAAAGAGAGACAGATATATAGGGTGCCAATACTTGTAGAGTTGAATAGATACAGATATGAAGTGCGAGTCTCTGTTACAGGTTCATTGACAGTGAAAGGGTGAGAAGAGGGGCTTCAGGCTGTCTGCACGCAGGTGTGTGTGAGTTTTGACAGTTGGAGTTTGAAATCTTGATCATTCCGAGCCAGGCTCAGAACATTCAGTCAATGCAAGTGTATGAGAGTTGGGGTTTTTTGATTGTCCACTATGTGGGGGGGTCCGATCAGTTAGAAAAAAATTAAGCATAAGTCTGAACAGCCTGAAGGACCGTGCTGAGTTTGGTGGAAGTAGCTTGAAAGCTAAAGGAGTTATAACAGTCATATTTTCAGTGGGAATTTTGGCCACTTTGAGCTTCCATAAGAAAATTGTAGCAACTCGAGTCAATAGATTGAAAGTTAGTGGTGAGTTTGGTGCATGTAGCTTGAAAGCTTAGGGAGGAGTAGCATTTAGAAATTTTGGTTCTCAGAAGAATAATAACCAGATTTGGTATTGTCATTCCGCATAATGGTATTCTCCTCAGTGAGTCGATCGTTTTGATGTATGACATGACTGCAGTAGTTTGTTGCTTGTTAGGTCCTACTACTGATTTCTCAATGAGTGTGCATGGGGTAAATTTCATCTGGAAATACATGACATGACACATACATGGGAATGGCGAGGAAAGTAATTGCACACATCTCCCGAGAATTCTGAGCAATTTTACCTGTGATCTGTGTCTGTGAGTCAAAGGGTGCAGGACTAGTTAGGTGCCGAATATTTCCTGTGGAGCGCTTCTGTTGGCCTCTGTGCTCCTTTGGACTCCATTTATTTTACATTAGTGTGTATTGGGAATTCCGATGAGAAATTCCATACGATGTGCATGTGGGATCAATTCCCAAATGAGATTTCCTGATTCTCTGGACCAAGCCGAACACATCATTCATGTCTCTGTCACTGACGGTGTGGGAGTTGGGGGGGTGTCTACATTTTCCTGTTTTTTTCAATGGGGCCAGAGTAATGCCATTTCCAGACATTTCTGGAGAAAATTCTGAAACACAATGTGTACATACCGGGTGTAATCCCTAAGATGTACGAGAGGATATGTGATACGAGCATGTCAGCTGAATGACATCCAAGCTGAGACACCAGTGTTTTATTTCCCATTCATTCTCTATAGGCCAAAAACGTGCGCTTTAAAAAAAAAAAAAAAAAAAAAAAAAGTATTTATTTTTGTATTTTGTTTTTATTTATTTATTTATTTTTTGGTCCGCGGCTTGAACATTGTAAGTCAGATTGCTTATAAAAGTCATATCACCACCTTTCCTCAATAAGCCAGTTGATTTGAGCCCTCATTCATATCTGTAGCACAAATGGTGCGGGATGAGTTGCACAACGAAATTGTCTATAAGCACTCGTGTAGTGTGCGTACCTTCACAAACATCAGCAGGTGGTAAGTTATGTAATGTGAGGAGCACAGCATTTCTGAGATTTTGTGTAGAGTCCACTAGGCATTAGTGTAACAATATTATGGGTTTAAGACCTGGTGCCTTAATACAGAATTCATTCCCTGTGATGTGGTTATAGGTGCTTGTGTATTGTGGATATTACAGCTTTGAATGCAGTTCAGCCAATTAGATTTTAGAATCAAAACCATCACTTTCATAACTGTCCTTTGGTAGCTCCTTTAATCTGTTACACCTGATGTTTGATCCTCTGTTGTTTAGAATTGTAGATGTGTTATATTATCCAGTCTCTCTCCCCCAGGTCTGGATGCATACAATTTTGTAAGTATTGTATCCTTAACAGTCCACGTGTCTGTTTATCTTTTGTGCAGCCTCAGCAGCAGAACTCTAATCTCTCCCTGAATACTCTGGGCTCCCTGGTTCCACAGCCTGCTATGTGCTCTACCCCTCCACCTCCTGCCTCCACCCCTGTAGGCCCTAACCTACAGCACATGGCTCAGCCTTCCACACCTGTGTCTGCTGGGAACCAGGCCTCAACAACCCACATACCCCACCCACCATCAAGCCTTTGCTCCTCCCCCAACCCCTCACAGCCGCTCCCTTCTCTGCCCCAGCCAGAGACTCCCATTCAGATACAGCAGCCACGCTCTGAGAAAGCACAGCACCCTGCCACTCCGGTAAGAGTAACAATGTGTAAAGTGCAATGTGGCCATTAATGTTCAGGTCTTTCAGCACTGTGATGAAGGTTTGTTCAGCTGACCATATTACTTTAACCATCTATTCATCTTGTAATGTTTTTGAAAGAGGCTAAACATTGTTAATGCACGGTCCATGTTTCCCTTATCAGTTGTCATTCTTTGTGATTAGCTTTTTGCTTAATTCTTCCTCATGACTGTAACTCAACAGCTTGATCAGGCAGCAGCTAACATGGATAACCGAGTCCCTACGCCTGCATCTGTAGCTGAGATGCACTCCCAACCAGAATTTACTGTTGCTGTGTGCAAAGCAGTGCCAGAAGAGGATGAACTAGACCTTGAAAATGGCAAGAAGCTACCTAAACTCAAAACAGAGGTATGAAGTATGCACAGCTGAAGACTTAAGAATTAATTGTTGCTGTTCCACATGTCTGTGGATCCGTATTTATCCGAGATTTTTGCAAATAGGTCTATTTATTTACTTGAAGGTGCTGGAACCCTTTATTATTTTTATGGATCCAAGCATAAAGTGCTTGTAACCCTTTTTTGTTAGGATTGTTCTTATTAGGGGGCTCTATTGCTTTTAGGATTCTTCTTCTTCAGGGGCCAAGCACAACATACTCAGCAAATGACAGACTTTTGGACCCTGGGCTCTGTTTGTGTGCTTGTGTGCATACATCACCAGGAAAAACAAGACAGTCTGTTTATCAGCTGAATTGTGTGTTTTCAAGAGGCTGTGGTCCCTTTAAATGTATTTCACTGGGTTGACCAGTCAAAAGTGTGCCATTTATGAGCATCAAATTCAATGCTGCTGTGAGAGGATTAGTGACTTTCCTGTTTGTTACAGTGAATTCTGCTGCTACTTTGTATTTAAATAGTAGTGTTGACTTGAGAAATGTGCATGGATGTAGTGTGTGTTTATGGTCTGTGATATTGTAGTGTGTGTGTGTGTGTGTGTATGTATATATATGTGTGTGTGTGTGT
>JANDJT010000102.1:17225948-17252168 GCA_024331685.1 Stegophilus panzeri
ATACACATACATACATACATACATACATACATACACACACAGCTGCAATGTTATTTGCAGGTGGCACATGTGCACTGGGTCAACCCCACACACACACAGTTGGACCTCATGTTTGAGAACAGTTTGTAATCTCCCCACTGGTGATGCAGTACTTATTATAGCGAATGTTATGAGACCACAGTAGAGTCCATTTAGTTCAATACTTCATGTTTCCCTGAAATTCAGACATAAGGATGGTCTATTTGAGGAAAATATGACAAAATGCACACATTATCCATTAGTAAAACAAAAATGAGGCCTTTCTTCATCTTCTAATAGTATCAATATAAAAGGCCAAATTTTTGGAATGAGGCCATAGTGGTCTATGCAAGTTAGTGAGAACTAGCTAACTGTGTTGCAGTCTGCACACAGTGGTTGGCATCTGCAAATTGCCACTTGTGGCTATATTACTTTTTCTCTTCCTCCCCTTCTTATTTTTCTTCTTTACTAAAACTGATCGTGGACTTTTGAGAACTTGCCCTAGGACTTTCTTCCTATGTACAAAATTTTGGTGTCAAACTACTCAGCGGAGTGTGACCCTCCAGTGTTTCCCACAGGATTTTGAGACTGTGGTGGGTATACCCCTGACTGTCTCCGGGGGTCCGGTGGCATGCTTAAGGCTTATTTGTGCACGGACACTCAACAGATACTCTTCATGTGAGTCATTTTTTTTTTTATTATTTGTTGATAGTTTTCGATTGATACTCTTGCAACATACTGCATTATGTAATATATGACAATACAGGTTATCTTTACCAGTTGTTAATAAACAGGAAGTCAACCAGTCTACCAGGCTAGCTAGCCTTTACAATTTTGGCATGTTAATAGTTAGTGATCCATCCAGCTGATATCACCATATCAATAATCATTCATGTAGAAAGACTCATTAATTGTGAGCCCACAGATAATAAATCATTGGCTTAACAGAGGGTAACAGAGGGCTGTGACTTTACTGACTCCAACGTTGCTTCAAGGGTATGAAATACTCATTTTAATGATCAATTTAATTAAGTCATATTGCTTTAAGATTTGTCAATTGTGTTTCATTATTATGCTTTCTGTCTCATGTGTAAGGTGTCCTACACCTCACTTACAGCTGTACTTTTAATCAGATAAGTTGTGCTTAAACTATAATTAATTGCTATAATATACTGCCCATGGGGAAATTTTGCCTTCTTCTCAAGCTTCAGTGATGGCTCTTTTTAGGTCACTGCTGGTTTACAGTGTTGGATGGATGGATCGCTATCTATTAACATCCCAAGAATGTAAAGACTAGCTAGTAAAGTGGTAGGACGCTTCCTGTCTATTAACAACTGGTAAAGATACCCTGTATTTACATATATTATATTACATAATGTAGTATGTTGCAAGGGTGTCAATAATCAACTGTCAACTCACATGAAGAGTTTCCATTAAGCTATCATCATGAAACTTGAATGGTAAGTTCAGGGAGGCATCTACTAGTAGCTGATGTAATCTCACTGTCATCAGCCACTGATGGGCGCTATTCATGTTCATAGGGTTCAGTGTTAAGTTAAAAAAACAACCTGTTTCTCATGAACCAAAAGTCCAATTGAGCTGAAATGTGGTGTGCTGCATTGTTCTGTGAATCTGTTCATTGGTTTTTAATCATCATTGAATTGCATCAAAAACATGGCCACTTTTATATAATCTGCTTTCAGCATGCATTTTAGACCCTGCAGAGTGCTGTTTCCGGCTATATTTATACTTCTTTTACTGCATTTATTTCAATGCTGTACTTAAGATGCTATTGCAGATTAGCTCTATAATAAAATTTTTACAAAGTAAAACATCTTAAAAAGTAACTTACAGATACCTGCAGATCTTGTTTTCGTTTCTTCTAAATGATGATTGGTTCAGGTTTGCATGTTGTAGTGTTTAGTCGATATGGATAAATTAAAATTAAAATTTTATATCAGATTTCTGTAAAGTTGCTTTGTGACCATGTCCATTGTTAAAAGTGTGCTATAAATGAAATTAAATTGAAGTTAGCCTTCATTACAGATAACTGTTAAATTCCAATTCAGGATGAAGATGTAAAGCCAGTATCTATTAAAAAGGAGAAGCCAGAGAATGTAGAGCCTAAGCAGGAGCCAATGGAGACAGAGGAGAAGAAACCAGAAGTAAAGATAGAAGCCAAGCAGGAGGAAAACGGTGATGCTACCAGTACAACTTCATCCACTCAGTCTTCACAGACGTTCAAGAAGAGTAAGGGTGTTTTTTTTTTTTTTGGTTGTTTTTTTTAAAGCTGTTTTTGTTGCTTATTTGTTCATCTGATTTTCAGTTTGAAAGAGTAAAGCACTGTCCTGTCCACAGTTTTTAAGCCAGAAGAGCTGAGACAGGCCTTGATGCCCACATTGGAATCACTGTACAGGCAAGATCCAGAATCTCTGCCCTTTCGCCAGCCTGTGGACCCGATGTTGCTCGGCATTCCGGTATATTGCTTCACTGTCCTGTTTTATCAATTCCATAAGACTCCTAAAAAGTAATCCACCATGTTTTAAATTTTGGGTTACTAGGATTATTTTGACATTGTGAAGAATCCTATTGACCTGTCAACCATAAAGAGGAAGCTGGACACCGGGCAGTACCAGGAGCCATGGCAATATGTGGATGACATCTGGCTCATGTTCAACAATGCCTGGCTCTACAACCGCAAGACATCAAGGGTCTACAAGTACTGCTCAAAACTAGCTGAGGTGTTTGAGCAGGAGATCGACCCAGTCATGCAGGGCTTGGGTTATTGCTGTGGGAGAAAGGTACGAGTTGTAGTCTTATAAATACATAATATTGTGTAGATAATTATGTAATGTTACATCCATAATTTACAGTTGGCCGATATAATTTTCAATTGTCAGAAATTAAACAGGCCCCGGGTGTTTTAGGTAAACACAGCTTACATAGTATAAAATCAATAGTAAATCAACAATTAAAAGTAAATTGGCTAAAGGAATAATTAAGATAAATTTCATCAAATCAATTTAATGAAATTTCCATTATACATTGCTCTTGGCTGATGTTGGTACAGTTAATCAAGTGCAGTGCGGTATTAAAGGTATGGATCAGGGATGGATTATGAGACAATGGGCCCCTGGGCACAGACATGCACAGCAGCTGGTAGCCATTCATTAAAAAACAAAACAAACTTTAATCAGTGTAATAACTTATCATGTAAGAGTACATACAGTGGGTAGTCGACCAGAATCGCGTGTGTACCGCCGCCGTAAGGCCAGGGCAGTAATACAAACCAGTTAAATGTGAGTCTTTTGTGAAATTACCACCAGATGGCACAAAGGGATGGTTTTCAAAATGAGTGGAAGTGTGACATGGAGATCAAATAACGGAATAAATTAATAGTAATAAAATGTAACATTATTATATTATTTTTGTTATTTTGACAAATAAAAAAAGTCAGCAGTGTCTGATTTTTTTTTTTTTTTTTAAAGTATTATTTTCAAAGTTTGTTAAAACAATGTACTCGAACCGGAAAAAAAAAAAAAAAAAAAAAAACATTTTTGCTTGTACTCTGTTACTCCATCTGCCATGCTTATTTGTTATTTAATGGGTTAATTTCACTTACTCGTTTTTATTTTTATTTCCTCATCTTTCAAAATGTAGTCACGTTAGTTCAAAGAACACAAAACATGCGACTCAAACTGTTAAGGGAGGGCTCGGTACAAAGGTGGAAATGGTACCGAGTTGGGCCCGCTATCCAAATGGATAATAGATGGAAAATAAAAGAAACAAAATGCAGGTCTGGCGTGAAAAGAGGAGCTTGTACTGACTGAAACGCGAACTTGACTAATGCTGCCGGCAGCTGGGTGTGCCTCACGCCAACACATTAACCACAGAGCTATCCGCATGGATAGTGTATTTATAAATGAATAAATATGAAATAAACATATAAATAAAGGCTGGATTTTGAATTGTGTGTAATTTTAACACCATGTAATTCTTATGTGCATTTTGTTAACGATCCATTCAGTAATCAAATCGGGATGTGTATCATGTTTGTGTTGTTTAGACACATTGTGTACAAAGAGATTTGGATATGAGATAATTGTTATATTGAAGATTCTCATTATTTTATTTAACAGATGCTATTAAATTGGATTACAAAAAGTTATTTAACTTAACGCGCGAGGCTGCAGAGGACTGTTTTATTTCTGTGAAGTTAGCACTCCATGAAATTAAATAATCACCAAAACTATGGCATTTGTTTGTGCTACATTTTTGCCGCAAAAATGAGCGTTTGTGCTGGTTTGTGTTTTGAGCTATTAAACAATTTTTGTGGACATGACGTCACTCTCCACCCCATGTCGCTTTGATTGCTCAAAATCGGCGCCATTCATTTGTGCTCGGTTTGTGGCATTAAAATGAACATTGTATCTATTTCCCTTCATTAAACATAACAAATATAATTGGAGTTGTGACATCACTCTCCTCCTCATGCCGTCCAAATCAGTGCTGTTTGTTTGTGCTTGATTTGTGCCGGTTTGTGCCATTAAAATAAACCCTGTAACTATGATCCATAGCCGGAGTGGCTCATCAGGAGAATTCCCTGGCTCATAATTAGGGCCAGCAGACATACCACTCATCTACTTTCTCTCTGTACCTCACACACACACACACACACACACTCGCAAAAATATTTTTGTACATTATTGCGTGACTGATATGTAAAGTAACTTATTACAGTACATTTATATTTAAAGTAATGCAAGGAGCGGGTGGATGGTAAAAAGAGGCCTCCCAAGACCAGCCTATTTTTTTCATAGTGGAAGAACTTACTGACATGTTTCAACAAGAATATGAAGATAAATAACAAATGACGTACTGAGTATTGTTTTCTGCTATAAAAATTCCAACTGTAACATTATGGAAAAAAAAAATATTGGTTTGCACTCAAAAAAATGTGAAGTATTTCAGTAAGAAATATGTGACAAGCTCAGTCACTTTCTACCATGGTAATGACCTGGATATGCACGATTGTGTGCGTGTGTGTGAGAGAGAGAGAGCGCATGTGCACTCTGAGCCAAGTAACGTGAAAAAAAAGCATTTTTTAATGCATAAGTAACTGATGCACTGCTTTAAAGGACAATTTAAGCGTCTGTTAATTTTAATTGTAGGAGAAACTGGTTAATTGTGAGCTTTTTTCCGCTATTTTCATCTTCCGGGTTTTAAAATCTACACTGTGTCGATGCCACACGTAGTGACATGGCAGTGTACTATAGTACTTCAATGACACGTCATGTCTCATAATTATTCACGAGACTGCGTGTTCTTATCTTATAAGAAGACGCTGTCTCAGTTAATTATGGTGCTTTCCTATGACAGACGTGTCAAACTGTAAGATCACGTAGTAGATGAGCGAGGCGTTCATGGATCGCAAGTGTTTCAGTGGTGTAAGAGTTCGAGTGTGTTGCATGGCTTTCCCAGCAGTGCTGCCAGGGCTAGACTCTGGCTGCGGGCAGTTGGTTGGCCATCAACTACCAACGCATCGAAATTGTTTGTGTGTAGCAAACGTTTTTCTCGGGAGAGCTACAAGATTTGTAGAAACGTGGACTTCGGCCTTGCTCATGAAAGCAGTTTGCATCTAGACAATGATGCGGTACCAAGTCCCGAGGACTTTTCCATCCCTTTAAAGGAGATAAGTGTCTAATTTTTAATCATAAGTTTTACTTGCCTTTTGTGCTAATCAAACCGCTTAAAGCTCCATCACATTGTTAAGTGCAAAACTATTCTATGTGTATACAGCTTCTGTTTGTACATATGTACTCGTGATATATCTTTGGAAAGCTAAGATTCTTGTGATTTGATTGATAGAAACCATTTCAAGATACAATCACCATCAGTGACTCTGTCAGATCACCAACATACAAACAAACACTTTCAAAATTGAGGCAACTCGCGGAACGGCTGTATAGTCAAGTGACAACACAGTTGTATACTGGTGTGGAGGACAATGCTGTTATGAGTTAGGGGGACGCCGTTAACAGCTGCATTAATTTGTTTATTCATTCATTCATTTATTAATTAATTTATTTATTCTTTTAGAGGTGAAGGGTGTCCTTATTTCTCGTTGGACATTTCTGAGAGGTCTTTAGACGTTCTAATGGAGCTATTGTTTTGGACTTTCTTTTTGGATTTTGATATTGAATTGCATCAGTAACAGATGAATTGGTGCTCAAAATGCTACAGAAAACTAAAATCATAAACACACACTTTGAAGGTGTAATGATGGTTTCTTTATTGTGGCATTTTCAAATGAATGTATAGGCTATTTCTTCAGTTTTTCAGGAGACTTTTGGACCTTTGACTCTGGGTAGTTAATAAGAGCGACTTTATAGAGAAACTCTGGCTTTGGGGCCCCATTACTCCTTGGGCTGTTGTTCGGTAATCCTTTCTAAATCAGGACCTGCCTATTAGCCTATAATCTAAAGCTAAAATTATACATTTTATAGTGAATTTCATTTAAATTGGTGTGCTGTAATTTAAACAAAAATAAGTCACTATTCATAAACTATTCAGCTTCACGTTGCATTAAAAGTAAGGAAAACGATAAACCTCTCTGGAAAGAAAGACCTGTTTATGTTTCTTCATTTTAATTACATGTCCCTTGACAATGTCCCTTTGTCCCTCCACAGTATGAATTTTCACCTCAGACGCTTTGCTGCTATGGCAAACAGCTGTGCACCATCTCCAGAGATGGAACATACTACAGCTACCAGAACAGGTATCTGCATGCTGAACTACATGATAATAATTGAATACAACATAGATGCACCCGGAAAGCAGTATTTCATAATGACTGCATTGCTATTGCAAGATGTACCATATGCCATACATATTCAATAACTTTTCAATACTTTATTACTTCTTATATAACTATACTGTCATATACAGTGCACTCCACTAATATTGGCACCCTTGGAAAATATGAGCAGAGAAGGCTGTGAAAAATGGTATTTATTGCTTAACCTTTTGGTCTTTTGTTAAAAAAAAATTCACAAAAATACTCTGCTCTCATGGATATCAGACAATTACAAACAGAACACAGGTTTATCCAACAAAATATCTTTGTTAAATATATGTGTGCCACAATTATTGGCACCCCTGTGAATTCATATAACAAAAATATATTTGAAGTATATTCCCATTGATATTTTAATTTTTTTTTAATACACCTGGGTGACTAGGAACAGGAAATTGTTCAACCATGACTTCCTGTTTCACAGGGGTATATATATGAGGTAACACGCAGGCTAAATTCCCTTGGTCATTCATAACAATGGGCAGTCATGTAGATATTGAAGCAAACACCCATAAAAACTTTTGTTAAAGTTTTGTTAAAACATTAGATATATCATATTCAATGATATATTTCAATGTGATCTTTTTCACAGTTTATACCTCGCAAGTATAAATTGGGTACAGGCTTTTTTTCAGATGTTAAGATAAGTCGTTATAATTGAAATATACAAGAGGAACAAAGATAACGGATGATGCGAGTGTCTGACCAAATAATTTTTGGGAGTAAAAATAGTCTGTCAGCATGACTTTTTAAAAATTTCCTTTATTAGTTCCTACATTTTCTCATTATGCAATGTCTTTACCCTTTTTTTAAGCAAAAAAATATGAAATAATAAATAAATAAAAATTAAATAATATTGAGTTAATTATTTTGCTTGGTGGTGTTTAGAAAAATAATCGTTGTATGTAGGTGTATTAACGTAGAATTTACATACCATTATTTATAGTGAAGAACAGGGCTTCATTTATTACTTACGTTTAAATTCTAACTTTTGCTTTGCCTCGGCCTGTCTGCTCTGTGTTCTCTCCACGTGGCTGCCTGATCTGCGCTGTTGTGCTGTGCTGCTCTCCGTGTGCCCATTTGTGCTGTTGTGTGCTGGGTCCAGTTCACCCAAATATGGCCTTCTTGCCGACAGGTATCACTTCTGCGAAAAGTGCTTCAACGAGATCCAGGGCGACAACGTCACCCTGGGTGATGATCCTGCACAATCTCAGACGTAAGTGAGACGTCCTTTGAAGAGGGAGTAGGAGTCATCTAGCCACATTTCAGGTGGTAAAGTGAAACAAGTAGGGTGACACCCATATCAAGATAGCTTTAGAAGCCCAGGTTTTTGAATGAAATGGCATTTCAAATGCTTTGATTATATAAATATTGGAGATTTCAATTTGAGATCATCTAGAACCACAAGTTCAAAGCTCAGCAATAATGATTTTGTTGTATTTTGATAAGGATCCAGTGTAGTGGTATTATGATGTGGTTCAAATTGGTTAATGGTGTGTTTGTGAACTATTTATAGTAACTGTTTACAACATTTTATAGAAACTGTTATAGTATAATTTTGTTAATAGGAACATAAAAATCTCCTTTTTGATACAATGTTGATATACGAATTGGCTGATGCCTGATACAAGTCGACCCTCTGCAAGCTTCTGTTGCCAAGTTAAGAAAAATAAGGTATGCTGGGGGAAGGTTTTATGAAAAGTTGTGTTCTGTGTTTAGTTACAAGCATTAGGTCATGTTAAATCAACATTACATTTGTTCACTGTATAAAATAGGTCAGTGAATCTAATCAGCAAATATGCTAAATCCATTCTGACATCAATCTAATTTCTATCTAGTGTGTATACATCTGTTTATAATTTATTAATTAATTATTTTCTCTCCAGTATGATATCAAAGGATCAGTTTGAAAAGAAGAAAAATGACATGTTGGACCCTGAGCCGTAAGTTAAACCACTAGACAAGCATAACACCACATGTGGATTTTGCTCTTTCATATATATTTTAATGGAATAACTATTGTTTCTGTGCTTATCTTTAACAGGTTTGTTGAATGTAAAGACTGTGGGCGTAAGATGCATCAGATCTGTGTGTTACACTATGATGTCATCTGGCCATCAGGGTAGGTCCCCTTGTCTTGATCTGTTAGAATGGCTACTGATAAATTTTAATTGAACAGCTTTTTATTTTATACACACACACACACACACACACACACATAACCCCAATTCCGAAAAAGTTGGGATAGTATGGAAAATGCTACTAAAAACAAAGAGGTGTGATATGTAAATGTGCTTTGACTTGTATTTAAACAAAAAAAAACGTATAAAGACAAGGTATTTGATGCTTTACCTAATCAACTGCATAGTTTTTTGAAGGTAAATGTTTATTTTGAAATTGATGTATGCAACACATTCCAAAAAAGTTGGGACACAGGCAGTTTAGGACTAATAGCGATGTGACAAGTTGAAATAACAGTGTGATGTGAAACAGGTGAGGCAATCATCTAATCATAGTATATAAGGAGCCTAGTCCTTCATGAAGGCCCCGTACAGTTGTGCATCTGAAGAAATGCATAATGGATAAATGGGGGGAAACTTAGCTTGCTAAAAGTGTTTGGGCACTGAAGACACCAGTTGGTTAAGTGTTATTAGAAGAAAAGGTGATGTTACACAGTGGTAAACTGTTGACTGTCCCAAATTTTTTGGAGTGTGTTGCAGTCATCAGATTTGACATGAGTGTATATTTTCAAAAATAAATTAAATTCACAAAGTAAAACATCTAATAATGTGTTTTCAGTATAGTACAGAGTGAATAGAATTTTCAAATAATTTCAAATAACTCGACGCTGAAACGTCTGCTTAACTGCTGCTCGCTTCCGGTGTAAAATTTTAGCTGTACAGAGCTTACAAACTGCAGTTTTGTCATCATTCCACACAAGAGACATATTCTTTACACACAGCATGAAATCAATGTGTTTCCCCGCACTCTTTTGATTGACAGGATATAATTGGCCCTGATCATCGGATGTTTTTAAACCAGCGGCCGATAGCCGATAGAGGGGAAAAATAGCCTTTATTGGCTGATACATCGGTGCATCTCTAATATAGATAAAATATTGTGCATGTATCCTTTAACAGATTTTTCTGTGACAACTGCCTTAAGAAGTCAGGGAAAACAAGAAAAGAGAACAAGTTTTCTGCTAAAAGTGAGTAGTTTGAGAACTGACTGTTCTGTATATTCAGGATTCAAGTGTATATATATATAGGCCTGAATATAGCCTATATATTTTAAAAAATGATCCAGGAATGATTTAATTAATCTATGTAGATTTGAGTGTATGTTCTCCCTATTCTAGGATTACAGATTACAAGGCTTGGTACATACATAGAGGACCGTGTAAATAAGTACTTGAAGAGGCAGAACCACCCTGATGCTGGTGAAGTGTTTGTACGGGTGGTGGCGAGCTCAGACAAGATGGTTGATGTCAAACCTGGAATGAAATCTAGGTAAACAAGACATGACTACATATTATAAATGTCTTCTGTGAGATCTTCCAAAAATATTCTAGTAATGACCTGTTCTACATACGCGAGCGGTCCTTTTGTCCAGTTTTGATTATTTGGTGTCTTCAGGTTTGTTGACTCAGGGGAGATGGCAGAGAACTTTCCGTACAGAACCAAAGCACTTTTTGCATTTGAAGAGGTAGATGGAGTAGATGTGTGTTTTTTTGGCATGCATGTCCAAGAATATGGATCTGATTGCCCCTTCCCTAACACCAGGTAATGACAGTCAACTAATGAGAATGAAGATGTCATGTTTTATAAGTGTAAAAATCTGATCTATTTGTTTCTGTGACTTGCTCTCTTTTTCAGACGTGTTTACATATCATATCTTGACAGTATTCACTTCTTCAGACCTCGGTTGTTGAGAACTGCTGTGTACCATGAAATCTTGATTGGTTATCTGGAATATGTCAAGAAACTTGGGTAAGTTTTAAATGCTTGACAAACTGTGATCAGAGAATCTATGGGTACATTGATCTCTGAAGAGCTGTGCTATCCACATTACAAATAATAGAAATCAGTTTTTATATTGACAGTGTTTTGTCTTTGTATTGCCTTATTAGAGCTGATGGTTGTAAGATTTCTGAATTGTGCACACTCTGTAAGAAAAATACTATTGTTAGCTACTTGCAGAAGAACAGTTTATAACATGCATTGTGCTACATCCTTCTCCAACATACGGATTAATCGGTCAGCAACAGTTGCCAAGGCTTACACCTGAAAATGCATTCTACTCGCTAAAGAAGAGAACAGTGACAACATTCATATACTAATGGTACTGTAAGGTGGTTTGGTATGTGTTCCAAGTATTTGTGACTCAGGATAATTATCTGCTGTTATCACCGTTCCCTCAGGTTTACAGAAGCAATGAGAATAAAAGCTTCATAATTTTTATCAATCGACAAACCTGTCTGAGTCTGAAATGTACCAACATCAATTGATCAACTTGCTTTTAAAAGTTTGAAATGTAAAAATACATGACAGTCGTGTGCCCAGTTATTGGAATGGCAATTCTTTTGTTTTTGCTGTTCACTGAAGACATTAGGGTTTGAGATCAAAAGATGAAAATGTATTGGATATAATAGTCTTAAAGTAAATAATATTTAGTTGTATATCCCTTTGCTTGAAATAACTGCATTAAGCTGGAAACCCATTGACATCACCAAACTTATTTGCGTTCTTCTTTTGTGATGCATTTTCAAACTTGTACCACAGCTTCTTTCATTTGTTGTTTGTTTTTGGGGTTTCTCCCTTCAGTCTCTTCTTCAGGAGGTGAAAAGCATCCCCAACTGGGTTAAGGTCTTGTAATTGACTTGGTCAGTCTAAAACCTTCCGCTTTTCCCACCTGATGAAGTCCTTGACAATTTGACTGGATGCATTTCTCTGTATATTGGCAGACAGAGTGTTTCTGTAGACTTCTGAATTCAATCTGCTACTACCATCATGCGTTACATCATCAATAAAGATTAGTGAGTCTGTTCCAAAAGCATCCATGCAAGCCTAAACCATGACACTACTTCTATCATGCTTGACCGATGAGCTTGTATGGTTTTTTTGGATCATGAGCAGATCCTTTCTATCTCCATACTTTTGGCCTTTTCATCACTTTGGTAGAAGTTAATTTTGATTCCAAAACATCTGTGGCTCATCTCTGTATTTCTTTTTGTGAATTCCAAACTGACCTTCCTATTCTTACTGCTGATGTGGTTTGCATCTTCTGATATGGCCTCTATATTTTTGCTCTCGAACTTTTCTTTAAACGGTGGTTTGTGATGCCTTCACCCCTGCCCTGTGGAGGTTGTTGGTGATGTCAATGACTGTTTTGGGGTTTTTTCTTTAAAGCTCTAACAATGTTGTCATCAACTGCTGTCATTTTCCTTCGGCAACCTTGTCAATGTCTTGTTAGTACACCAGTGTTTTTGGGGTTTTTTTCCAGGGCATTCTAATTTGTTTTATTGGCCATGTGGAATGTTTGTGCAATAGCTCTGATAGATTTTCAGAATAGTCTGTGTGTTGGTTTATTCTGTTGACACATGCAGTCTTCACAAGCAAAACCCAAGAGTAGACATTTAGAGCTATGAATGGTTTAAACAATCAATTTAACAGGACACACCTGGGCAAAAAATAACACCTGTCAGTGACATGTTCCAATGAACATCCAATGAACACCTGTCAGTGACATGTTCTTCAAAAAAAATTTTTTTAAAGAAAACTAGATGTAAATATCAGGAAATGAAAACTGAAATTCTGAACTACTGTTTCATATTCATCTTTTGATCTCAACCCAGTATATAGCAAACGGAAGTGGCCTTGCCATTCCAATACTTTGAGAGGGGACTGTATTTGGACACTGACAAAGTTATTGTTTAGCTGTCTACCACAATACATTAAAGTTTAAATTCTATATGAGAAATCGAATAAGCTCAAAGTGCAGACTTTCAGAGTTGAGGGTATTTACATCTAAATCCGGTGAACAGTGTAGGAATTACTGCTCTTGTGTGTGGTCCACCCCATTTTAAGGGACCAACAGTAATTGGACAGACTAACACAATTGTAAATTAAATTGTCATTTTAAATACTTAGTAGCAAAACGTTTGCAGTCCATGACTGCCTGAACCCATAGACATCACTGAACACTGGGTTTCTCTGAATGCTTTTCCATGCGTTTATTGCAGCTGTCTTCAGTTCCTGCTTGTTCTTGGGACTTTTTTTGCCTTCAGTTTTACCATCAGCAAGTGAAATGCATGCTCAATTGTATTCAGGTCAGGTGATTGACTTGGCCATTGCAGAATATTCCACTTCTTTGCCTTAAGGTTTTGGGTTGCTTTCGAAGTGTGCTTCTGGTCATTGTCTTTTATGAAGTACACTTGGACTTTTTTTTGCGACAAGCTTATGTGCTCTCTTCACTGTCGGTGCTCGGTCCTCTGTGCTTTAATGTGTACAAAATACTGACATGTTTCACTTGGTGCCTGTTGGGTCAGATTTTCTCTACCCAGCCCAACTCCTGATTGGCTGGGGCTCTTGCCAGTGTAGTCTGACTTCTTTCATACCTGACATTTGGGCATGATTATATTTGACTTATCCAAGCTGATGGATGTGTACGAATGATCTGTTAATTCCATCTCCTGACTCAAAAAACCTTGTTTATTTTTTCCATGTTTAACAAAAATTGTACACGCTGTAGCTTAAATGTAATTTTCCCTATATCCAGGTATGTGACCGGTCACATCTGGGCCTGCCCACCAAGTGAAGGAGATGACTATATATTTCACTGTCACCCTCCTGATCAGAAGATACCAAAGCCCAAAAGACTCCAGGAGTGGTACCGCAAAATGCTGGACAAAGCCTTTGCAGAAAGAATACTTCATGACTACAAGGTAAGATGATGGAGCAGTACCACCGTATGACACTGTATGAAACAGTACAAATGATTGAGCCCACTTACCTCTAGTAGCCTTCTGGCATTCTGCTGGTCAGTCCATTGGCGTCAGGTAAAAATACTTTAAATACATTCCTTGTTACAGGACATCTTTAAACAGGCTACAGAGGATCGAATTAAAAGTGCCTATGAGCTGCCTTATTTTGAGGGGGACTTCTGGCCCAATGTTTTGGAGGAAAGCATTAAGGAGCTAGAGCAGGAGGAGGAGGAAAGGAAGAAGGAGGAGAGTACAGCCTCCTCTGAGACAGTAGAGGCAAGACTATGATACATAAAAATGAATACATGAAATGAGTTGTGGCAACGCTTTAAAAAAGGGGTAAAAGCTATTAATAAAAAAATTTTTCTGAAGGGGACCCAAGCTGATAGCAAGAATGCCAAAAAGAAGAACAACAAGAAGACTAACAAGAACAAGAGCAGCATGAGCCGAGCTAACAAGAAGAAGCCAGGGATGCCAAATGTAGCAAATGATCTGTCCCAGAAGCTCTATGCAACTATGGAGAAGCACAAGGAGGTGAGTTCTACAACAGATCATGTGAGTGGAGAAGAGCGCTGATAATTCCATTGGAGCAGAGAGCGCCTTTCTTAAGATTCCCTTCCGCTCCCTCAGACCACTCAGCGCCCCTAGCTCAACCCAGAATGCACTTTTTTATATGCTGGTATGAGAAAATGTGAAATAAGCAATAGGTCTAAGGTTATGGAGTTCAAACAGTGTTTTAATGAAGTTGCAAACTTTATACATACATGCACAGTAAAGATCTAAGACTAACAAATCAAATATTCTTTTTCAATTATTGCCTTTTAAAGTTTACCAAGGGGCTAGCTAGACATCTGTTAATCAATTTTATAAATTTATAAAAATTAATAAAAGGCACAGCCTGTAACAGAATGTCACCCACAAATATCATAATTATTATCTCAACTACTATAATTAAGGCATTTGTTCAAGCAGTTTATTACAAACAGAAACAAGTATACTACAGAAAAATTTCATGTCGGGGCGAGATTTGAGTGAACTTTTTGGTAACAGTGATCATGAGCAGTGCATGAGTGGAGTGTTTGCTTGGGCTGTGAGCGATTGAGCGATGCGCGGACGCATAGAGTGGAATATTGAGTGCAGTATCACATCGCTCTGCTTCGTTCACATGCTTCATTTTACAACAGCTTGTAGATACATATAGTTTCAAGTTTATTTGTCATGTGCAGAAAATGTCAGGGACAGTTGTACATTGAAATGCTTATTATGAGCATATTTCACATACATCATTTCTAAACTCCTAAAATCAATGTATATTTATAGCTTTCTCCCAACCTTTCAATTCAATCTAGGTTTTCTTTGTAATCCACCTCCATGCTGGTCCTGTGATCAACACACTGCCCCCTATCATGGACCCTGACCCTTTACTCACCTGTGACCTGATGGATGGCCGTGATGCCTTCCTAACGTTGGCACGGGACAAGCATTGGGAGTTCAGCTCCCTGCGCCGCTGCAAGTGGAGCACTATGTGTATGTTGGTAGAGCTGCATAACCAGGGTCAGGACCGTTTTGTCTACACCTGCAATGAGTGCAAGCACCATGTAGAGACACGTTGGCACTGCACTGTCTGTGAGGTCAGTTCATGTGTGCAGTTGGGACCCTGACTCCACTTGCCAGATTTCATGATTTAATACTTTGAAATAGCAATTGAGAAGTGATATGTTTTGCTACGCAAACAAGCTTTTACATAATTTAATGAAAGTTAGTATCAAGGTATCAAAAATATTTATTTTTAATTGTTTTCTTCCAGGACTTTGACCTATGCATTAATTGCTACAATTCTAAGGGTCATGAACA
The DNA here is from genome assembly GCA_024331685.1 of Stegophilus panzeri. Classification (NCBI taxonomy): domain Eukaryota; kingdom Metazoa; phylum Chordata; class Actinopteri; order Siluriformes; family Trichomycteridae; genus Stegophilus; species Stegophilus panzeri. Next base: position 17,241,659 of record JANDJT010000102.1, read on the forward strand.
TCAGATGGTGAAATGGGGCCTTGGCCTTGATGATGACAACAGCAACCAGAATAGCGAGGCCTCCAAGAGCCCACAGGAAAGCAGGCGCCTGAGCATTCAGCGTTGTATCCAATCTCTGGTACATGCCTGCCAGTGCCGCAACGCTAACTGCTCACTACCATCTTGCCAGAAAATGAAGCGGGTGGTGCAACACACCAAAGGCTGCAAGCGCAAGACTAACGGGGGCTGCCCTGTGTGCAAACAGCTCATCGCCTTGTGCTGCTACCATGCCAAGCACTGCCCAGAGAACAAGTGTCCTGTGCCCTTCTGCCTCAATATCAAGCACAAGCTGCGCCAGCAGCAGCTCCAGCAGCGGCTACAACAAGCCCAGTTGATGAGGCGGCGCATGGCGCTCATGCAGGGCCGGACCATGCAAAAACCCCTGCCTTCCCCCAACTCAGGGGCTCCTGGTACCCCAAACTCTCAGCAACAGCAGCCCAGTACTCCACAGACACCTCAGCCATTACCAAACCAGCCCCAAGTGTCAAACCAGAACATGGTTGCCATGCCCCAAGCCTTTGCCAACAATGGACGCAGCAGCCAGCCACCTACACCAGGCTCCCAGGGTAAACAAGGCCCTCAATCCTCACCCCGACATCAGCAACCATCTCCCCTGCCTATGCCCCTACATCCACCAACACCACAACAGCAACCAACACTAGCTGCCTTGCAGGTTGCGCAGAGTATAGAGATGACAACCAAATCAAAGCAACAGCAGCAGCCCGACTTCAGAGTCAACATTAATGGCATGCCCGTAAACCAGTCTCGCATGGTGGCACCCACGCAGATGATGGGGCCCCGAGGTCCTCAGCAGGGGATGCAGTCTGGGTCATGGGGTGCTGGGATGCAAGGCCCCATGCAGAATCCACAGGCCCCTCAGCCACAGCAGGTGCCAACACAGCCGTCCACTATGGTACCTCAGCAGCCTCAGGTAACCCAGTCACCTCAGCAGTCTCCTCTGATGCAGCGGGCTATGATACAGCAGCAGCAACCCCGGCCCATACAGGGTGTCATGCCACTTCAGCCAGTGCCACCTCAAGCCCCACAGCAAATTGACGTGGCCCAGAGAGGGGCAGGCAGCAGCATTGCACCAGGTGCCCTCCAGGAGCTATTACGCAAATTGAAGTCACCAAGTTCACCTCAGCAGCAGCAGCAGGTCCTCAACATTCTCAAGTTAAACCCTCACTTGATGGCTGCGTTCATCAAACAACGAACAGCAAAGTATCAGGCCAGCCAGCCCCAGCAAGCCCAGCAGCAGCAGCAGCAACAGAACCCGCAAGCTATGATTGGAGTCCAGACAGGTTTGCAGAATATGTCTGCCATGCAGAGTGCCCCAGTGATGAGGCCGGGGTTGCAACCTCAGCAAGCTTTAGGGCCACAGGGCCAACTCATGAATGCTGCACACAATGGCAACCAACAGCTTTATCGCCGACAGCTCATGCGCCAAATGCAGCAAGGAGCCTTGGCTCCTGGCCAGGGGAGGTTTCCCCAGCCTCAGAGTGCAGCTAGCTACTCTCAAATTCGCATGCAGCAGCAATTGACCATGGGCAGTGGGCCCATGATGCCAGGTGTGGCCCAAATAGGCCAACCTGGAATGAACATGGACCCAACCCAGAACATGATGCAACAGCGCATGTTGCAGCAACCGCTACCACAGCAGATGCTGAAGCAGCAGATAGGATCACCACCTCAAGCCACCTCAATGAGCCCTCAGCCCCATATGCTCCCAGGACAGCAGCAAGGCTCACATTTACCTGGACAGACCATGGTCAATGCATTGAGCAACCAAGTAAGGTCACCTGCCCCAGTGCAATCGCCCCGTCCCCCTTCACAGCAGCCCCCACATTCCAGTCCATCCCCACGCATGCAGCCCCAGCCCTCTCCCCAGCATACTTCGCTGCACTCCAGCTCCCCCCACCCTGCACTGGTCGGACCAATGACAGGCTCCATGGAACAGGGCCATCTGTGTACGCCAGAGCAGAGCACGATGCTCTCTCAGCTTAACACGCCAAACCATAGAGGGATGACAAATGACTTGAGTATGGTGGGAGATACCACCGGAGACACATTAGAGAAGTTTGTGGAAGGATTGTAGCAATGAGAGATGATAGAGAGGTGTTCATACAGTTCTTTATATATATATATATATATATATATATATATTATTATTTCAGACAAAGGATGTGAATGGTTTACAAACCAGTGGACTGCTATTTTTTCCTATTTATGCTTGTATGTGGATGAATCTCTCAATCATTCTTTTCCCCCCTTTTGTATATCCTGCCAGCAATGAAAATAATTTTGCCCTGCGTTTTGTTAAAAAAAAAAAAATTCTCCAGGTCTGGACTTGCAATGGAAATTTATTGTTTCATCAGTGAAGACTTTTTTTTTTTTTTTTTTTTTTTTTTTTTTTTTTTTCATTTTAGATGCGATTTTGTGTTCAGAGACTGTAAGATAAGTCATGTGTTAAATCAGTGATGAGTCATCATTCCTTTCTGATGTTTATTCACATATGCTAGATTGTAAACATGCCTTTAGAGATGCACCATTTTTTTCTCAAATCTAAGGTGCCTGTATAGAAGGACCGGTGTTTATTTGTACAGAAAGGATCTCTTCTACAAAATAAGTGAGGAGTTGTAATTGCTTTTATTTTTAAGGTGCCCAAATACATAATTTATAGGCCTGCATTGTGTATGTTTCAGTGTGTAGAACACTGCTTGGTCTCTTCTTTGATCTGTCAGTGAAAAGCCTATCTCTTTCTAGGTAAGAGTCAGGGGTATCTGACTGCTGATTTGTGCAAAGAGAGTGCTTTACTCATTTTTTTTTTCCCCCTACATGAGGCTTTTCCCTCCTTAAACTTGAATTGAGCAAGGACGATTCTTCAATGTAAATCATGCAGATTGTGATACTGTACATATGAGGACAAACAATTTGAGATCGTTGTATATACTGATTAAAAGAACTTGTTTCATACTTCTATACCATATTGTTAAATAAACTGTGTGCAACAGTCAAATATGTGTTCTGTTGAATCCCTCACCAAATAGCAGTCCTCACAATTCCTCATGTTCTTTAACTGACAAGTTCAGCAAATTTATTCATTCATCTTCAGTAATCGGTTTATCCTGGTTAGGACCACATTAAATCTGGAGCCTATCCCAGAAACACAGGGGCAAGGCCAGAATACACATTTAGATTTAAGGACTAACCGTTTATAACTTGTGATTTTTCATATCTTGTGAACACTAGGCACCACTGTTCTGAAATTGTGCAGGTACCCTCAATTCATGATCGCTATGATAGATACTAAGTTCAATTCAATTTATTTTATTTGTATAGTGCTTTTAACAATTGGCAATGTCCCAAATCAGTGTTACAGAAATATATAAATTAAGGATATAGATTTTAAATGTATGAATTTATCCCTAATGAGCAAGCCAGGGGTGATGGTGGTGAGGAAAAACTCCCTGAGACGATATGAGGAAGAAACCTTCATAGGAACCAGACTCAGAAGGGAACCCGTCCTCATCTGGTGTGACCCCAGATTTATAAATAAATCCCTTCTATAAATGTGCTAATACTACATGATCAAATAGTGATGTTGTGTAACTAGGAAATGTATTACAGTTTTTACATGAAGTCTGTTTTGTTGAAATTATCCACTGTTCACTTCAGTCCTAAAGCGATCATAGCAACTGTAGTCCTAGCCATCATAGCATAGCTGTTCATATGGATTGAAGTCCAAAGACATCTTTATGGTTTTTAAGTGGTACCATCCACAGTAATCTCAATGGTCTTTATGCTGCACCATGGGTCATCCTCAGCAGCATGTGACTTCCATTTGATGAGAACTCCAACCAGAAGTAGGGCATCAGGATGGATTGGGTAGGTCCAGAGAGAAGACGGGGTCGGGTGTAGCTCGACAGAGAGAGAGAGAGGGAAAGAGAGACAAAGATTATTAGGTATGCTTATTGTTCCGTAATGGTTAAGGACAATGTACTTTGCATGAGTGCAAGCAGGGACTCTGGAAAGACGAGCTATGACAGCATAACTTAAAGGGAAAGCCAGAAGGTAACACATACCTGAAGGCATCCTGGGACATAAGGGGGCCAGCCACTCCACCATCAACAAACCTGGGTGAACACGTGAAGGTGGGGAGGCGACAGCACCCAAACATCCCAGTTCACCACAACACTCTATGCCTGTGAGCCCTCTAGATCTGCTCCCTTACCTAAGAAAAAACTATTCACAAAAGGCTTGACTAAACAAATGTGTTTTCAGTCTGTTATTGGAAGGCTGTTCCATAACTGTAGGACTTTGTAGGAGGAAGCTCTTCCACCTGCTGTAGCCTTCACTATTTGAGGTACCAACAAAAAGCCTGCACCTTTTGATTGATGTAGGCATGGCGGATCATAAAAGACCAAAAATTTGCTCAGGTACTGTGGGGCGCGACCATTCAGTGCTTTATAGTTCAGTAGTAGTATTTTATAATCATTGTGAAATTTTACTGGTAGCCAATGCAGTGTGGATAAGATCGGGGTGATTTGGTCATATCATCTGGTTCTAGTAAGGACTCTTGTAGCTGCATTCTGGACTAAATGGAGTTTGTTTATGCCCCTACTGGAACATCCAGACAATTAGGCATTACAATAATCCAACCTAGTGGTGATGAAAGCATGAACAAAATTTTCTGCATCTAGACTGATCTAGTAGCACTGAGAGGTTTCTATAGTTCAGGAGGCTCTCCTTCAATATTGTTTGTAATAATACTAATTTGGTTTGACGGCATTTACGTTCTAATTTTCAAGTGGTGTGTTTTAATGTGCGTGTGTGATTGTTATATCATGGTGCTAGCTTTTTCTCTCTACTTATTTTTCTTTTAAGAGGAGCTACCTTATCTAGCGTGTAGTGGAACGTTGAGTCTAAGCTTTCAGTCGCCTGATCAAGTTCTTTGGGATCAGACTGTGATTCAGTCATAGTTGATATCTCTGGGAGGTTATTGATAGAAATCTTTGCAGTAGCTGACGTGAATGTACATTTGATGCGGTATCGTGGCAAAGTGCATATATAATGATCAATACGCAGTTTAAAAGAGATGAGATAATAATCCGAGATAGCTTCAGACTGTGGAAATTTGGTTATATTTTTCTATATTTAATACGCATGTTAGTATAAGGTCAAGAGTTTGACCACCATTATGAGTGGGTCCTATTATATTCTGATTGACCCCTACTCAATCTAGAACCGCTGTTCTCAGAGGGTCTTTCGGGTTATCAAAATGAATATTAACTCTTAAATGTGTGTATGTTTCGCTAATCATTATTACATATGCGGGTCGTTAGCGATCCGGAGTTTATATCTAACACGGATGGATCTCTAAACTGCCCAATAGTATAAAACTGTTTTGTTTTATTAACAATTACAAAATAATAAAATGCAGCATATTTCATTATATTTTGACATTTTATGTCAATAAACATTAAACACTATACACCGTTAAAATTGCGCACTTATAATTTATGCACTAAAATAGTGATTGTAGCATTTTCATTCAATCATTTCAGCTGCCATAACAAAATTAAAATCATTACAATATTCAATATTTTTGTAATTAAAGTAATATTATAATGCATCATTTTCATGGCTAAAAACAGGGACTGTTCTGGGGCTGAGCCCAGATTCTTCTCCATGTTTTTTTTCCAGCTCAGCTAGTAGCCTTCCATAAAGTTTTGTTTTATGGAAGCTGAGGTAACTTGGCTGTCAATGTATGACATGATCAGAAAAAGTTGTATTTATCATAACACTTGCCTTGGGTGTTGTCACTGTTTGTAGGACTACCAGACTGATAAAATATAAAACTTTTCTAACTAGGCTAGTTTGGTGTTGTGATCCAAAAGGAGACACAATTAAGCTATAGGTAGCTCCTACAGTCCCATGCAGAGTACATTATCTTTATGCTCTGCTAATATCATGTTCACGTAAACTGGAACTCATATAGACATTTACACACCTTATTTTCCTGCTCAGCATCAGAGGATGTTACTGTTTCAGTTTCAACCCCTTTACTGGTATAAAAAAGACAAAAAAAAAAAAAATCTGTGTATGTCCATTTTTCCTCACACTGACTGTGAGCTAGTGTGTGGCAGGATTGAGAGCTGTCAGCCAATAAGACACAAGTATTTCCACGTATTTTCCTGTAAACCCTGTCTGATTGGTTTTGCTTCTGTTCACTGAAGATATAAAATTACATGCGGTCTTCTTTTACTGACGTTCATTTACGTAGTGACTAACTGATCCAAGTGGAGAATTATTCGGAGATAAAGATAAAATCTTCAGGGCTACAGCCCCAGTGCCCAGGCCAGGTTACGCTCCTACCTAAAAACAATATTATCAAGTAATATTATGAGCCAAATGTGGCACCTTCTGTGCTTCCTCCGGTAAATTCAGCATCTGGCTCATATTCAGGTTTGTTCGCTGACAGTTTCATCATCAGATCCACCATCAAAAAAAATTTTCATAAACTTTTTTACCCATCTTTACCATAGGTGCCAATAATTCTGAATATGATTTTACCTAGCTTTTATAATTTAAATGAATGAGGTGTAATTAATTTTGTTCCCTCAGCTGAGCGAGCATTGGAAATGTTTCATCTTGAGCTCCTTATGGGACGGCCCATGCGCGTCATGTGGTCTCAGAGGGATTCATCCCTGAGGAACTCGAGCATCGGAAACCTGTTCATCAAGAACTTGGACAACTCGATGAACACATTGGCCCTTTTTGACACCTTCTCGTTCTTTGGGAAGGTCCTGTCTTGCAAGGTTCGGGCTTTGAACTGTTTGGATCTGAATAGCATCTGTATAGCATGATTAGCATGCTTTTTATACTAAAGTACTTTATGAGTTCTGTTTAATATAAATTGTGTGTTGACATGACATGTTTCTCTTGAAGGTTGTAGGTGATGAGAAGGGGTCTAAAGAGTATGGTTACGTCCATTTTGAGTCTGCAGAGGCAGCGGATTTGGCAACGAAGAGGCTCAATGGTAAACTATTGAACGGCCGTAAGGTGTAAGCCATGTGTAAATTACTACCTTTTAGCAGTCTGGGTTTTAATGTCAGGGTTCTTTTTACTTTTGCTCTTTTGTGTTTAACTAATTCCATTTGATTTTTATTGAAATCCTTATATTGTTGATATAAAGATTGTTTGGTCATATGAGGGTATTTCAGCTTGTAATTTTGGTGGCGTAGGCATAAAGACTAGCAGCAGTGTTTAGATAAAGACTCTAAGAGCAGCGCCTCTGTTGTGTTACAGCTTCATCGAACACTTTAAGTCCCCTGAGGAGCACAAGGCTGAGGCGGGCTGCTGGGGCAGGAAGAAGAAAGAGGAACGTCAGGCTTACCCTGCCCATCAGAAGAGGCAGAGGATGGCGAACATGCAGGTTAATAACATACAGAACATCTACCAACCCGTGGTGTACACATTAAAATGATTAGATATTGCAGTTAAAGTGGTCACTAGCTGCAAAACAATGAGGACCACCTCTAGCTACCCTAAGGTACCTCAAGAGGCTACTACTACTGGATATAGCTAACTGCTAGCTGTGATGATGGCTTAGTGGTTATCACGTTTGTCTCACACCTCCAGGGTCGGGGGTTTGATTCCCACCGTGTGCAGAGCATGTTCTCCCTGTGCTGCGGGTACTCCGGTTTCCTCCCCCAGTCCAAAGACATGCATGTCCAAAGTGTCTGTAGTGTTAGAATGGGTGTATGAATGTGTCCTGCGATGGATTGGCACCCTGTCCAGGGTGTACCCTGCCTTGTGCCCGATGCTTCCTGGGATAGGCTCCAGGTTTCTCCGTGAAAAGGATTAAGTGGTATAGGAGATGGATGGATGATTTGTACATTGCAAACAGCTGAAAGTCTGTAAATGTTGACAGTAAACCTGATTGCAACAGTATGTATGCAAACACATATAAGCTGTAAGCCATAATCATCAAGATTAAAACAAACAAAAAAACAGCTTGAAATATTTCACTTTATGTGTAATGAATCTAGAACATATGAAAGTTCCACGTTTTGAATTAAATTACGGAAAAAAGTAACTTTTCCATGATATTCAAATTTTCTGAGATGCACCTGTATATATAAGAACATAGAACTAGAACATAATGTCACTTAAAAAGTCATTTCTCAGAGATCATACCATATGATTAATAACTAAACCAAATTACATTGCTGAAATGAGACTTTTGAGAAATTACAAGGGAGTGGTAAACATGCATCTCTTACCTCATCAGTGTTTGCCCCATGTTGATCATTCATTTATTGACTTGATGTAAATGAAGAATCTAATTATTGCTAATTATTTTATATCAACTGACAGCTTTCAGAATTCACTGCAGTGAAAAGAGAACCTTCAAATGAAAATTATATTTGATTAATTGGTTTGCTGTTTTACTATGTTATAGACGAAAAAGAACAGAATCTGGGAAGGTGTCACTCAACCTGATCTGACTTCAGCAGAAATTTCAAGCAGAAGCACAGACCAGTATGAATGTTGCATTGTAAAATAGAAATTAAGAGCCAATAAGAACTCAATTTGCAATTTAGGAACGCAATTTGCATTTTAAGGGAACTAATTTGAATGGCATGTCTGTTTTCAACGGCATACCCTAACCCAAATGGTGCACAGATATCTAACTCTTTCATTTATTTCTCATGTTAAGAATCACATGCTGTGTATTATGGGTAATACATGCCACTTAGGTGAGATAAAAGAACATTAAAACATGATGTATTGGTGTAAAATACATATCCTTGTCCAACTTAACAAAAGGTTTTTCCACATTTGTTTTTATTTCATTTTTATGACAGAAGTTATAATGTGTCCTGAACATATTGTTGAAGTGTCTCACCTCCAAGTTTGAAAAAAAAAAGAATAAATAAATTTCCATTTGCAAAGTCATTTATCTCTTTAGATTTTTTTGTCGTTTTTTAAATTTTGTTTAAAAATAGAAAGAAAAGGAACATGATGCTTTTAAAAACATTTCTCCATAATCATTTTTCAATAATACTATTATTTTTTTAAATTCCTGAAGATGAAGTTCCACGGTATGGCATGCACATAGCACATGCAGTTCTTGAATTAAATACTTTCACTTTTTTGTTCTAAATCTTTTTTGGGGGATTTTGTCATTTTCTTTTCATGGCGGCTCCTATGCTGCTGGTTACAGTTGTGTGGGTTTGTAGTTGAGCTGATGACAAGAGTGAGAAAAAATGTCTTCAAACACAGACAGACAGAGAAACACCCACATCCACACCCACATCCACACCCACATCCACACACACACACACACACACACACACACACACACACACACATCCACAGACACACACACACACACACACACACACACACACACACACAAAATCCTGCATGCTACAGTTTCTGGCTCCCACTTACTTTACTACCTTGTACTTGATGTAATGTATATCAGCCTCGTAATTAGAGGTGGGTTATGTAAGCTATATATTGTTTGGTATATATTGGTTAGCAGTTATATAAGCTTCCTTCAACTCATTTTTATTGTTTCTATAATAGTTTTTATAAGAGCAGGTCCAGACGTGGAGAGTAAACAAAATGATAAACAAGAAATCCTATATTTTATGATATTATACACAATATAATATTAATATCACATTGAAAATGATTTATTTGTTTTATATTTTGGGTCATTTTAAATATATTATGTATGAAGTAACTGCAGTGCAATGTGTAAATCAGAGAAATAGGTGAGGTGGGTTGAAAGTTTCCTTCCTGACAATGAGTGAATTGTAATTTAAATACCAGCAGTAACTTTAACACTAAATTGCTTAGCTCTGCCTTATCTAGTTATTTATTTATTTTTATAAAAGCATCTAGCAAATAAAAAAAAAACTGTAAAAAGACAAAAACACCTTAAATAATTGAAAGCTACTTTCTTTCTTTCTTTTTTTCTTTTCTTTTTTTTTTTTTTTTTATACACCACTGTTCCAAAATTTAGGGTTGCTGCACAGTATGTTATCAACAATTCTCAATCAAGCATTTTGCATTATGTAAATTTTGTTGTGTGTTGTAAAGGTTTAACTAAGCCAATTATAAAGTTTAATTAAGGCTTTAGAAGGACGGTGTCCAGAGAAACGTTAAAACCACTAACATCGTTCAAATGGTTAAATATGTCACATTAATTTATTAGCCCTTTAAACACACAGGATTTCTCAGTGGGTCCATTTTTACTTTTCTCACTCTATAAACTCACCTGTACTATTAGTTTCACTGTAGTTACTAATGTAAACTGATTTACAATGAATAACTAAATAACTAAAGTCAATGTTACATTCCTAAACACACAAGCTAATGCTCAATTAGCAGTGGGAGCCTTTATCTGTACCTTCAACACTGTGATCAGTGATCACATACAATTTGATACTCACAC